>MU863645.1:162708-193232 GCA_033575675.1 Parathielavia hyrcaniae
GGCCCCGCGGGGCGCCTTGCTTAGAATCAATCGGCGTGACTTGATAATTAGAACAAGTGGAAAGTGCTTTCGCTATCCTCACGGTAGTACCGGTCCCTGCCTCAAACTCCATGATGCTATGATGAGACCCATTTCAGCAAAGCACGTGATCACTCCCCCATACAGGAATACACAAACAGAATGTCCCCAGCAACAGTGCCAGCAGCGACGTGCTCCCACAACTCAATCCACCACAAGCCTACTGGCCGGCCTACCACAGTAAACCCGAGGAGCGATGCCGATGTTACAAGCCAGCCGGCAATAACCCTGGCAAGCAAACAATTGAAACCACAAACAACGACTTCTCACACTCGACTCGAATTTGTCGTCACAGCCAGTCCCAACACCCCCGCCAACGAGGTCCAGGACCGCTTGCTGCTCCCACCGCCACCGACACCGACACCAATGTCATGCCCCAAATCCCAGACCTCCCACAACAAACACCGCCTTCGCTAGTACCCATAAAACCCCGGATTCGCCGGATTCGACGGCCCCGTCGGGATACTCTGTCCCTGCTGGAACCCGCCACGAGGCTGCTGCGGCGGCGGGTCGTCCTCATACATCTGGGCGAAACCGGGCTGTGCGTCCCGGCCGCCGACATCATCCAGACTCTTGTAGTGCCCGCCCCCACCCCCACCCCCGCCTCCGCGGCCGCCACGGGACCCCTTGGGCGCGCCGCCGCGCTGGCCTCTAGCCCCGCGGTTGCTCGCGCCGCCGCCGCCACCACCGCCGCCACCGCCGCGGAAGTTGCCCCGCCCCGAGCCGCCGCCGCCGCGACCTCCACCGCCGGCATAATTGTTGGCCTGTTGGTGGAAATGCCTGTGCTGCTGCTGCGCCGGGCCCGACGGCCGGGCGCGAAAGTCGTCGTTCGACGCGGCCTGGTGGTGCTTGCGCTTGTTGAAGGGGCGGTCGCGGTCGCGGGCGTGGTGGTGGTGGTGGTGGCCGCCGTGTTGGAAGGGCGCCGAGTCCTCGGCCTCGACGCGCAGCAGGATCTTCTCGCCGACCGTCGTCTCGAAGCGGAACGCTTTCTCGGGCGGCACGGGCTGCCAGTGTTGGATCTTACCTGCGTCGACGTGGCGGGCGCCCTTGCGCAGGGCCAGGACGACGAGCGGGGTCGGGTCGCCCGTGTGGAACCTGGCCGTCGCGGACACGGGTTTGACGCACGCCGCCCAGATGGTGTTCTCGAAGCAGGCCGTGCCCGTCACCTCCCACGTCATCTTGTTGCCGATGCCGCCCACCTTTTCTAGTATGGCGGGCGGACAGGGCCGCGGGCATATCATAATGTTGTTCGCGTGGAACTTGAGCTCGCCTTCGGGGAGGTTCTGCGGGGTCTGTGCCAGAGTGAGCAACCGTTGCGTGTCAGCGTTGTTGATCATGTATCCTGTGTAGAAGACCGTCTTCTTGATGGCGAGGCGCTCGCCCCTCAAGCCGCGCCGCCTCTTGGACAGGGCCGCGTTATGATCAGCAATGATTTGTTGCACCTCGGCCACTTCGACGATGGGGTCTAGGTAGGTGGCCACGTCGGCGACTTGGATGACCTCGCCCTTGATGGGCCCGCGGGTACTGGGGCCTGTTATCCCGTTTATCTGCCTGATATTGTAGTTATCCAGGAAGTCGCGGAAGCCCTTGACGTGCTTTATCCTGTCCTCGTAGATGCGGATCTCTTCAGCGTGCCTGTATGTCTCCATCAGATCCTCAAGGAACATCTGCTTGAAAACCATGGTACTGGCGAAGCGCTCGTTGTTGGGGCCGACGGCGGGCTTCAGCGAGATCAGATCGAACTCGAGGCCCTTGCTCGTAACCATGCGCTTGACCAGATCGGCGAAGCCCGACTCGGAGCGCCCCGTGAGGAGGACGCAGAGCGCATCTTTTTGCTTGTCGCTCAGGCGGATGAGCTCGACAATCTTCTCGTTCCACCACCCGTCCCACGCGCGCGACTCCTCCTTGGCGAGCCCCTCGCCTGTCGCGGCCAGGATGCGAGAGTCGTGCCACCATCCGCCGTTGATGAAGGCATCCGGATTCGACAACGTCCCTATTGTCGGGCCATTCCACAGCTTTGGGTTTGGAAGCGGCGTCTTGAAGACTGCGTGCCATGCACGTTAGCAAGAGCAGTACATGACGCATATAACAAAAGAGCCATCTCACGGGTATTATCGAAATCGTAAACGTGGATGGCCTTGATTGTATCGACGGCAGGTAGCTGCTTGTTGAGGATCGACCAGCGTCCCGTTGCTGTTGCCGTGTGTGTGCTGCTTCCATTGGCAGCGCCATTGTTGTACGCTGCGTACGCTGTTGAGCCCATGGCTTGTCGTGCTATGTTCGAAATGCGCGAGAGCCAGGTTGTAAGGACCATGGGGATGTCATCTCGTGTTGTCGATGCGGCGACTCTGGGAGCAAGTACTCAGTCGTGCGACCCTAACAATCTCGCGTCGATCGCGATGGCAAGGAGTGGTGGATTTCAAAGTGGGGCAATCCACTCGCTCGAACTTCAAGCTGGCAGGGTAAGTTATGCATCTATCCGCAATATCCGGATAGCCAATACTGGATGTGAACATGAAGAATCATTTCTCCTGGCACGAAAGCCTGCTCAGGACTCGAAGGACCACTTGCCGAAAACGGTTGAGATGTCCAAGTCGGAGTGTTCTCTTCGTCTGATAAACCCATCACGGAAAAGCCAGCCCTCCTCTTTTACCCAGAGCCTGACCGCCGTACCCGTCGCCTAAACGCCTCTACCGTAATGCAATGACAATCCTCCCTTGCTCGACAACTTTCGCGTCTATAGAGAAGCACCATCTGCTCAAGCACCAATCTCAGACATCTCGACCTCCTGGCACTTCGTCTTCTCCGGCCCGTTGTCTATCCTGTACCCGACAGCCGCAGCCGCCTCCTCGTGCGTGTAGGGCCCCTCACGCAGCTGCTTGAGCCTGCATTACTTTGTGTCAGTAGAAGTCAAAGAAAGACGACGTGAGAGCACATGGCTACACCGACCTCCTCTTGTGAGGCTTGCCCTTTCTGTGCCCGACCAGGCTGGTCTCGGTCTCGAACCACTTGGCACACTCGACGCAGTAGTGTCGGCCGAGCCCGGGCAGGTCCTCGGCGGCCTTGGTCTCCTTGTACTGCTGCAGGTGCCTGGGAGACGTCAGGTCGGCCTTGACCTGGTCAACGTCCCTAGTAGCTGGTTAGTCTGGGGGTTGCAGATTCGTCTGATATGGTCCGTGCAGCTGGGGCTCACCGGGTCCGCCGCCTGGTTTTGGTCTTGGTGCGCTTCGCGAAAATCCCCATCTCGCAGCGTAGGGCTGTGTGCTTTGTAAAGAAATATCAATTTTTGGCTGGTAAGGCTCAACTTCGCTGTCTTTGCGTGTTGGTTATGAACTGGCTGCCGATGTGTCTGAGTTTCATCGACTTTGTTGGTGTGGGGTGAAATTCTCGCCGTTGAAATTTGGAGTTTTTGTGGAGAAAGGCACCTGCAAGTCGTAGATACGATATACGTACTGTAACAAGCCCTGCCGTCGGTTGCTCAAGTCCCGTTTGTTCGCTAATATGCTCCATTTCTAGCATAGAGTCCCTTTCATTCTCATCTGCATGTGCCGCTGTCGGATTGCCATTGTGACGAGCTTGCATCCGTGGTTTTCCTCGACGTCTGGGCGTGTCCAGTCCCTTTCGGCGCGGGGTCGAACCAGCCCGGTCCCATCCGAGTCCCACACCCTGACCCGGCCCCGCCCCGGCCTCCGACCCGGCTGCTTGTGATAATCCTCCCGATCCGATACCTCCGCACACACACCATCTCTTGAAACGCGGGTTTCGATGGATGTACTCCTTGCCTGAACAAGCATCTTGATTGAGTGCCCCTGTTAGGCATGTTGGAAAGAAAGAAAATATCGAAATGGGCTCAGTTTTCAGTGACGACCTCATACAAAAGCGCTTAAAGGCGGTGGCATTCTCCGTATCGCCCTCGGATCTCCATCTTCGACCGAGCGACAAGACCCACTAGCCGCGCGCTAGCCGGGCCCCTTGCCGTCAAATGCCCCACTTTTCAAGGTCTCCAGGCCAGCAAAAACTTTTGGTGCCTTCCGGCCGATGCCTAACGTTTTGCAGGTTTCAAAGGGCCTCCGTTACCCTATTATCGCGAAATTGATTCAACATCGGCTCAGTGGTGAACACATCAAGGGGATTCCAATTGGCATCACGGCAGCGCCGTGCAACACCGGTTCACCACCGGCTGTCGATTGGTTTTCCCAAGTTGCGGTTTCCGAGATCGTCGTCGCGTTGCGTCACTTTGCAGCCCTGCAGGTTGCGAGTGGTTGCGTCCCAGCCCTTCGTGGTGTCTGAATGCTGTCCTACGCAGAACACATGGTGGCTGCGGGGTTTTCGGCATCTGGCCAACTGTGCAATGTCGACAGTTCTGAATCTGCAGCGGTAGAGGCCTATTTTGTGACTGTGACATATCAAATACTTGACTACCACGTCAGGTACGGACAGATATGCTCTTCAACCTCCGTTGCATTTCTCTAACAATCCGGTCAACACTCTTTTGGAGCCGCCCCACATGGGGAAAACGGTCGGCGGGATGCAACGTGGGAGAGCTGGCGATTCGGCTTGGGGGCACATGAAGCACATGTCATCAACACAACAAACATCCATTCCTCCAACCCCCCCAGAAGCCTGATGGTGCAGCATCTACCGTGTCAAAAAGACGCCGCTTGTCCTGCAATGTTTGGGACACGTGCATTGGAGTTGCCTGTTGGCTCGCAGCTGCCAGCAAACCTGTAGGAATCTACACCGGAGGAAACCTAACGGTGCCTCGGCTGTTGGTGCCTCGCGGAGCTTTCTCAGCCGAATAACTTTCCGTTGCCGCGCATTGAGACCTGCAGCCCGTCCGGCTCACAGAGCAAGCCCTGACAGGGTCCAACCCACAAGATTTGAACTTCTGCTACATGCCATAACTAGCCCCTGCTTCTTGTCAATGCCAGCGGAGATCCAGTATTTGTGGCGGCCGAAGTCGAGAAAGTAAATTGATGGCTGGGCTGAACATTCAAGTGTTGTGCAGCTGCGGCTTTGCTCGGGAAATGCATTACAGCATGTGTAACGTCCAGACGGGGCCGCTCATTGAAGCATTGAAGGCTAAACCGGATTTGAGCTGGCAGATCTTCTCCAATGCAGACCCCCACAATGCGGGCAGACACAAATGGGGAGTCTCTGATTGGGCAGTGGCGCCCTCCATTTGCGCGAGGGATCTTTCTGCCACCGTCATAGCCGAAAGCTCGCAACGACAGTTTCCCGGCCTCGTTGCCACTGATGTAAAATCCCGCCTGCGGTTGCTGCCATCCCAAACTCTCCACCTTTTTTTTCTTCTCTCAGCAGAACCACCCGCCTACATAGCTGCCTCTGTTCCCTCCCTCGTCGTCGACCCGAGGGTGATTGGGCTGTGCAAACTCTCCACTCCAATTGAAGTTCTGTCTGTCTGCGCTCTCACCGAGCTGCACTCACCACCACCATGATGGCCTCTCGTCAGCTCCTGGGCGTTGCCCGGAGCCGCGCTCTCGGCAGCGCAAGCCTGGGCCTGCGGCGCATGGCGACAGTGTCGGACTCGCCCTTGGACAAGAAGGTGAGTGCTTGATCGTCGAGGAGCCCTTATCCATAGGCCCCGCGTCCGCCCCGCTCCATGGCCCATCAACTGATCGCGTGCCCACGATTCCAGGTCCGGCAAAACAACTGGGAGGACAACAACTTCATCAACTACAAGAAGATGTCCGAGAACCTCGCCATTGTGAGGTCAAGGCTCAACCGCCCCCTCACCTTTGCCGAGAAGATACTCTACTCCCACCTGGACGACCCGCACGGCCAAGACATCGAGCGCGGTGTGTCGTACCTCAAGCTGCGGCCTGACCGCGTCGCCTGCCAGGATGCCACCGCCCAGATGGCCATCCTGCAGTTCATGTCTGCCGGCATGCCCTCGGTCGCCAACCCGACCACCGTCCACTGCGACCACCTTATCGAGGCCCAGATTGGCGGCGCCAAGGATCTGGACCGCGCTGTGAGCATCAACAAGGAGGTCTACGACTTTTTGTCGAGCGCCTGCGCCAAGTACAACATTGGTTTCTGGAAGCCCGGCTCTGGTATCATCCACCAGATCCTCCTCGAGAACTACGCTTTCCCTGGCGGTCTCCTCATCGGCACTGGTGTGTATTTCGTGCTATTTACGTCATGTGCCCCGGCTGACTAAGAAACCATAGACTCGCACACTCCCAACGCCGGCGGTCTCGGAATGGCCGCTATCGGTGTCGGCGGTGCTGATGCCGTCGACGTTATGGCCAACCTCCCCTGGGAGCTCAAGGCCCCCAAGGTCATTGGTGTCAAGCTCACCGGCCAGATGTCCGGCTGGACTGCTCCCAAGGACATTATCCTGAAGGTCGCCGGCATTCTCACGGTCAAGGGCGGCACCGGCGGTATGTCACTATTCCTAACCTTGTATTCAGACGAGCTCGATTGACTGATCATATTTTCTAGCCATTGTTGAGGTATGACGATTCTTGTTTTCGGGCCGCTCACAACCCCTCCGCCTGTCTCGAGAGCCATCCACCCCCGAGACTGCGCATTTGTTCCCGGAGCCTCGAGAAGATCTGGAATAAGGATTTCACAACTGCTGACTCGCTGGAATTAGTACCATGGTCCCGGCGTTGAAACTATTAGCGCTACTGGCATGGCCACCGTGTGCAACATGTAAGCTGTCCCTGATCCTACAACAAGGAAACACTCGACTAACATCTTAATAGGGGAGCTGAGTAAGCAACTTTTCTCTCTGTGAACCTACACCCACATGGTTGGAGCAAAAGTCGTGGCGCTCCGAGTCACGAGGATTTGTTCCCATAACACCACTAACTCATGGAAAACGGGAACCTCGCAGCTGACATTCTGGTAGGATCGGCGCGACTACTTCTTTGTTCCCGTTCAATGACCGTGCGTACGAGTACCTGGCTGCGACCAAGCGCAAGGACATCGGTGACTTCGCCCGCTCCTACGCCAAGGAGCTCCGCGAAGACGAGGGTGCCGAGTACGACCAGTTGATCGAGATCAACCTGTCCGAGCTCGAGCCCCACATCAACGGTCCCTTCACCCCTGATCTCGCGACTCCCATCTCCAAGTTCTCCGAGGCGGTCAAGGCCAACGGCTGGCCCGAGGAGCTCAAGGTCGGCCTCATCGGCTCCTGCACAAACAGCTCGTACGAGGACATGTCCCGTGCTGCAAGCATCGCTCGCGATGCGCTCGACCATGGTCTCAAGGCCAAGTCGCAGTTCTTCGTCTCTCCCGGTTCTGAGCAGGTCCGCGCCACCACCTTCAGGGACGGCCAGCTGAAGACTATCGAGGAGTTTGGCGGCGTTGTCCTTGCCAACGCCTGCGGTCCTTGCATCGGCCAGTGGGACCGCCAGGATGTGAAGAAGGGCGAAGCGAACTCGATCATCTCGTCGTTCAACCGGAACTTCACAGGGAGGAATGATGGCAACCCTGCCACGCATTCTTTCGTCACCTCCCCAGATCTTGTCGTTGCCATGACCATCGCTGGCTCGTTGCACTTCAACCCCCTCAAGGACACGCTCAAGGACAAGGACGGCAACGAGTTCACACTTGCTGCTCCCTCGGGCAACAGCATGCCCCCGTCCGGCTACGACCCCGGCCAGGACACCTACCAAGCACCCCCCAAGGATCGTAACACCGTCAGCGTCCAGGTCTCTCCTAGCTCGGACCGTCTCCAGATCCTCTCTCCCTTCAATGCCTGGGACGGCAAGGATGCCGTCGACTGCCCTATCCTGATCAAGGCGCAGGGCAAGACCACGACTGACCACATCTCGATGGCTGGCCCGTGGCTCAAGTACCGTGGCCATCTGGACAACATCTCCAACAACATGCTGATTGGCGCCATCAACGCTGCCAACGGCGAGGCCAACAAGGTCAAGAACCAGACCGACGACTCGTGGGACGCCGTCCCGGCTGTTGCCCGCGACTACAAGGCCAAGGGCATCAAGTGGGTTGTCATTGGTGACTGGAACTACGGCGAGGGCTCGTCGCGTGAGCACGCCGCTCTGGAACCCCGCCACCTCGGCGGTCTCGCCATCATCACCCGGTCGTTCGCCCGCATCCACGAGACCAACCTGAAGAAGCAGGGCATGCTTCCGTTGACCTTCTCGGACCCGGCCGACTACGACAAGATCCAGCCCGACGACAAGGTCGACATTCTCTGCACCGAGCTCGCCGTCGGCAAGCCCATCACGATGCGCGTGCACCCCCAGAGCGGCGAGTCGTTCGACATCAAGCTGTCCCACACCTTCAACGAGGGCCAGCTCCAGTGGTTCCGCAACGGCAGCGCGCTCAACACCATGGCCAAGAACGCCAAGAACTGAGTTGGATATACCAGAATGTGGACTTGTGTGTGGCGCGTGAAGAGACTAGACGGAGCAGGTTGCACAGAGATGTGGTGGGCCGGCGGCGGCTTCGGGGATCACGGGAATTGGCGTACTTCGCAGCACTGTTTCTCGCTTTGTATGTATATCACGGCTCTTGCATGTGAATGGACTGGTTTTCGAAGACCTGGTGCGACCTTTTGTGGTATCGCGTGGTAGGCTGTGTGTCCGAGAACGTGGTGGCTCAATGGATGTTATGATATGCGAAGCTTGATGCGGCTATCCATGGAAGCGCGGACTTGGTCTCTAGACGCCCTCCAGCTTGGTTTCCAGCGCAGGGAGGGTAGCTAGTGGGCTGTTGAAGGGGTCGATGAATGGCAAGACAGTGTGAACCACCAGGAAGGCTTGAGCGCGAGCGGTTGTTGCATTCCACGCTGGGCGTTTTGATGCATCGAGGCAGAGATTTCTACTGTCAAACAAATCCCTTGCCGCCGGCAGGGCCTGGATCGTCTGTCCATCTCATTTCCTACAATGTCAGCTGGAAGCAAGGACTGCCATCTCCCGCGCTGTCGCTGTCGCTGTCTTGAAGGCGGGCCGCCGCAGGAGCCGTTGCCGCACAGTCGGGCAACACACAGCACAGCAGAGCATACAAACAGCACACAAACAGCAACCTACGTAGAGTCGTCGTACTAATTATGATTCTGGAGAAGAACACCTCATCGTCGTCGCTTGTGTTGGGCGAAGACATGGATGGGAGGCCCACTGAGGAGAGGAGTCTCTGGGGTTTTGGTTTCCAAGGGCGAGAGTTGAATATATTATATTGAAACGAGGCATTGAAGTTCCATTGTGTCAGGACTTGTTCAGCGCCCCCAGCTATATATGTCAACATCAAACAAGCACTGCAGCATTTCCGTCCTTCGCCTTTTTGTACTTCTCCTCTCGCCTATGTCGGATCATGATATTGTCTCGTTCTGCCAACGTCCTTCTTCATCCTCCAGACCCCACCATCATGATATCAACTCGTCGGTCATCGCTTGTCATTGTCCCAGGTACGTTACGGTAAAGCGGATAGAGAGTGAGGGGGAGGGGGAGGGGGGGGCGGTTCAGCATTATCGCTGCCTCCTCAAGTTGTGACTCAGTTGACCTTGACAAGACTAGTCGGACTCCCTCGCTGCCAACATGATGCCCACAGCGAGGGTAACTAAGTCATCTCCCTGCAGTGATGATCTCTACCTCTTGTTAGGTAATCTGTCTGTCTGTCTCCCCCCTTGCGCCGTTTTCGATGATGTTTTCTGAGTTGGTCAACAGCGCCGATTTGGTTCAGGGGCTTCAGGGGCTTCCAATTCGAACGGATGTTTATTGGTTGGGCGTGCAGACGGAATGTAACTTTGGGTCGTGGTAAGCTCCCTCCTCGTCCTCCCTTGTTGCCGTCGTTCCTAGCATATTCACACTAGTTAGGTATTCTAGCGTCAGTCAGCATCATCAAGGCTGCCTTACCTAGCTCATGCCCAAACGGTAGGTAGGACTGTAAGCCCTCGAGACGTCAGCCAAAGCCAGCATCGAGCGAGATAGACAGTTCGCGTCGTATTAAGTCCGGGCATTAACAATTAAACTAAGTAAGTACCGACGTTCAGTCCCCGTAAGTCAAGATGCCTGCCCGACCAAGGGACTACAGCCGCAGAACATAACGTTAATCCAGTTGATGATGGACATATACCCAAGGATGCAGTTGCCCATCAAAGCAAGCACCATCCAGCCAAACTCTAACCAGTGAGCAACCCCCTCCCCCCTTGCCCCCAGCGGCCATTGCAAAGCGGGATGGACCCTCTTGCCGCCGTCTGCAGGCCGCTCATTTCGAGATAATCACCGAGAACCCGTCAAGCCATGGCCCGCAGCTGCCTGTGACGCCAATAATGTTGTAGCCTCTTGGCGGTATCATCGTGTGTCTACAGCCACCAAGTTAGCAGCCGCACCAGCGAAAAGGGGGTCGTCCAAATTGTTGCCACGTACGCATCACCGCCACTGGCGTTCCCAAACAGAGGTGACCTCCTCCCCAAGCTGGTCAGCACTTGGATGGCGTCGATCCAGAAACCACACCGGACAAAGAAGCCCGTGATGTACTCCCCCCGACGGATATCTGTAGCACACCAGGTGAGAAAATATAGTCAGCATCATCTCGCACAGAAATGCTTCCGTGTAGTAAGTAGCGAGGTCTTACCCATGTCAAACACATCCCCGCCCGCCTTCCCCCCCTTCTTCCCAAACAACTGCCTCGAGTCATCGTCATAGACAAACTCGATCCCGTCCACCGCCAGGCCATGATAGACGACCACGCCCGACAGCACACGGTCCCGCCCCAGCGCGCTGGCAAACACAAACTCGCACGGCTCGGACCCGTCGGTGCGCGACAGGCCGAGTCTCATGCCGCGGAACGCCGTCTTGGGCAGGCCGGGGACCGCGCTCGGTATCTTGACGCACGCCGCCTCCTTGGAGCACAGCCTCGCAAAGTCGTCCACGTCCAGCGAACCGCCGCCGCACGACTTGACCGAGACGCGCAGCCGCCTGGCGCCGCCCTTCTTCTTGGAGCCGCCGCCGCCGCCCTCGGGCGATAATTTCCCGCGCAGCTCCTGCTCGCTCAGCGACACCATGCGAGGTGCCGGCCCGCCGCCGCCATTCTCGGGCGCGTACTCGATCCACGCGCGGCAGACGTCGTCGTCGTCGGCAAAGATCTCCACGTGCGACACCCCCGTGGCGGCCGTCACCGTCAGGCTGCCCCCTTCCCCGGGCCAGCCATGGAGGCTGGCGTCCGGGTTCAGGACCGGGTCGTTGGGGAGGCGGAAGCACGGGTGGCTGCGCAGGCCAAGGCAGTCGAGCCGGTGCCAGGTGCATTCGTCTTGCTGGGCGACGGGCCCTCCCTTGGAGCGGGTCCGGGTAGAGTAGGCCTCGCGCGTGAGGAAGCTGCGGTGCAGGGTGACATAGTCGCGCGCCATGACGCCGCTCTCGCGGTGGGGGAGGCCGAGGAGATGGCCCGTTTCGTGCATGTGGGCGCCGATGCCGAGGTTGGCGGCCTCCCAGGAGCTCCCGGCGTCGTTGCAGTCGTTGGCGACGTGCAGCATGTCGGTCGGCGTGCAGTCGCTGAAGGCCGGCACGACCTCCTCGAGACAGGTTGGGTAGCTCTGCAAACAGTGCGACCCGAATATGCCCAGGTGGATGTCGCCGACGTTGCCGCCCAGGGCAGCGTGTCCGACGATGGTGTGCGAGTTTGTGTCCCAGTGCGCGTCGAGCAGCAGAACCGACACGTACAGCTTCTGGCCCAAGGGTGGTTTGAAGTGATCGCGCACCGCATCTGCTGTGATACCGTAGAGGCCCCCTGCGTCGGCGGCATTCGGATTTTGCTGCGCCTTGTTCAGATCCCGGAGCTCGGCCACCGTCTTCTCGGTGCGTATGATGTGTACGCGCGCTTCGGATCGGAGGGTGCCAGTCTCCCTGTCCCTGATGTTGGCCGTCCCGGCGGTCCACTCCTCTTCAAACCGGAAGACACGCCGTCCCAGCCTGTTGCGGTACATCTGCTCGGCCGTGAAGGCCTGCCACAGGTAGGCCGCCATGCGGAACTTGCGGACCGCCGTCTCTAGACCGTTCCCTTCCCTGTCGATCCGCGCCGGGATCGCGTCAAAAGTGCCGGGCGAGTCTTTGGCTAGGAGGATCGCCAATTGTAACGGAGAGGCGCCGACAGGGGGGATCATGTGGACTGTTAGGTAAGAGGCGTGGATGGGGTTGGAGGATCCGCTGTTGGCGAGCTTTGGGCTGGAGAAATCGAAGCGTAGACGGTTGGCGCCGGGCACCAAGTAGACCAGAGCCTTAAACAACGAGCCGTGCACCGGCCATGAGATGGGAGGGAAGTGGTCGTCGAGCCGACTGACGGTCAGCGTGCCATCAACAGACTGCTGGAGCGGGTCGCCTATGGTGCCGTGAACAAGAAGGACTTTTTGATACACCTGTTGCCTTTTTAGCATATTGCCTTCCTTTCCTTCCCCCATGCCAGCTTCTTCCTCTTCTTTCTTGCTCATCAGGATCACTTACCCATGTGTCATCCTTGACAGATAAGCGAGGCGAATATTGAGACACAGGCAAGCTGGGCCCCCTTCCGCCTAGGACTGGGGAGCCCAAGCCGGCCATGCCCGACACGCTATGTCTATTGCTACCGCCATTCGGATACGGATGCGGCTGCGGCCTCGGGACCGCAGCAGGAGGGGGTTGTTGCGGTTGATCTTTGAGTTGCAGATTCAGGGCTGGGTCCGACTCGGCGCCAATCGACGGGGGCGTCAAGGAACCGCTGGTGGGAGTCGCGTTGTTGCTGGACTCGCCCACCGATTCGTCCGTGGACCGCTCCGTCTTGAAGCTTGCCCTGGACCGCCGGCGCAAGTCTCCGAAGTTTAGGAATGACCGAGGCATGGTGTTGAGAAGGGGCAGTTTCCGGGGTGCGCCTAGAGCCGGCAGCCACGAAGGGGAAAGAGCGAGTGTGAGATGTCGCGTATACGCGAGCTTGAAGCTCTCGGGGCTCCGGTGACAAGACACCGTTGGGGTCAACGCTGTGCAGCGTGAAACGAGCGGAAGGAGATGTGGTAGCGCAGTGCAGGAGAGTGCGTCCGTTACACGCAGCTCAAGCTCCCCAAAGTACCGGCCTTGTGTCTCGACCCGAGTCGACCGAGTCGACGTCTGTCACGGCTGCCCGTCTTCTCACTGCCGAGCAAGGCGCACGTGGTGTTTTGGGAGGGATGGATGACGTAGGTGATGAATATGTTCCATTGACGTGGCTATAAGTACACCCGACTGTCAATTGGGTGGCCGGCCGTTTGAGTTATAGCCCCGAGCAGGCTAGCTTCTGCAGAAGAATAAATTGCCAGTCCTCTCTATCCAAGGCGATGCGCCGCGTGTTCTAGATAGACCGATGTTGATGGAGCCGACGATAAGGATCCGGACAGCTGCTTGGTCCGTCGATCACAACACATGGCCCGGGGTTGGTTGGACGGAGACCAAGCAGAGAGAAGGGCAGGACCCACGACTCGGCGGCCGCATCGAACTGCGATTCTTGCCTTGCCCTGTTTCTTGTTGATGCTGGGAAGGAGCTTCGGCGGTGCGCTGATGGGCAGGAAACCTGAAAATGCTTGGGTGGAGCCAGGAAGAGAAGGCCCAGCTGGAAACAAGGAATCTGGACGATTGCGGCACACCCTGTTCCCAAGGCTTCCAGGATGTGCAAAGGAGGTGTTGAAACACACCAAAGGAATTGGGAGAGACGGGAACTGGGAAAAAAGAAATCGACAAAAGAGAGGCAGGAGGAGTCCGAGAGCTGCTACCGTCATGGGATCCATGGGCGACTTATTATACGGACGTACTTGCCCGAGTTCTCGCCGGACATCGTATTTCCCCAACTCTCCCTCACCGTAATAGGTAGCGCACGCTGAACACGACGTCGAGAATGCTCTGGAGGTTGGTTGACGGCCAAGGTCCCTCGCCTCTTCACAAGGAGGTTTCACTTTTTGTCTTTGCTGGGCGGACGAATCGCCGCCTCCTTCATGTGAAGCTCGTTGTTTTTGGCCCTGGAATCCTTGGAGCGGCCGAGATGTTGACAGGGGGAAAGATGGTGCGATCTCCATGGGTGGAGGATTTGTGAGTGGCCCGATGCGGAAGGGGCATGCTAGCGTGCCTTACCGAGCTGACATCATCCATCCGCAAGTGAAGATGGAAATCAATGAAGAAGGCGCCAAACACAGATGTGAGTTTATAAGTTGAGTTTGAGGTACTCAACTACCATATCGTGTAGTGCTCCAGTGATTGCTTGCTTCTCACTGCTCGTAGCTACATGCACCGCTGGTCTTGCGTTGGAATGTCATGCATACATGCCACCTTCAACTGCCGAGGCGCCCAAGAACTCTTGATACGTTTGGACAAGCCACCAGTTAAATGCTGCCTTGATGAGCTGTGGAACCCTGACCCTGGTTGATGATGTCGTGCCTCTGGCCAGAAAGCCAAGCGAAATCCTCACAGGCTACCAAACGGCACAATCGTGGTCCCGGGCTGAGTGTTGGCCATCCGCGAAGAGCCCCTGGAATGCTCGCCGACCTCTTTGTGTGAGATTTCCCGTCATCGAGTCTTTCAAGGGGCCAAATCGGTTCTTGTGGCAGAGCTTCCAATTCTTGTGCCTCTCAACCACTCAGTGTTGTTTGCTTGTGGAGATGAGCTCGGGTGGAACTGCCTGCTGATCGATCATGAGAGACACACAATGGACCGCAACCAACAGAATTTTCGGCTGCTGGCTGCCCCTGGCCCTGGCAGCCTGGCGCCTAGCAGCTGGTCCTCCGTGCTGCGGGAGGTAAGCGTGCCGCAAATCCGCCCTGTGTCGTGCAGCAGCCCCCGTAAGGTAAGGCCCAACCCCTGTTGTAACTGTTAGCGCGGTACATGCTGGCTTGGACAAGAGGCACCATGAGAGATGTCAGGAAGCAAGGAATAGACAAGAAAATGAGAAAAAAAGGGACAGAGAGGAAGGGGATAAAAATGACTGGGAGATGCGAAGAAAGATATTGGGGAAGAGGAGAAGAAGGATGTAGAAGAAGATAACGGGATTGAAAGAAATAGAGGAAGATGAGAAGGAACTATAGGAAGATAAGACAGCTGCTGAGGAAGATGAAAAGAGACCCAGATATCAACGAGACGAAAAGAACATATCTGTACCTTGGGGAAGCCCAGACTTGGCCAGAGTAGAGTGGAAGTCGTGAAGAAATGAGGACTTGCAAGGAATTGCTGCAAGGTTCATTCTCATGCCTCAATGGAAGTTCCACGCTAACAGAAAGCAGGCTGGTTCCGAGGTCAGTGCTCAGCTGCAGCGGGTGCAATCTGCCGGTTTCCACAGGAATGTGAATTTGCAGCATCCCCATCCCCGAGACCTCGACTCCCGCCCCGAGCTCCCTTTACCGCCAACCACCAGAACGGAGTCGGGGTTCTGCATGCATGCAAACCACTCTGCTAGCATGATGATGTCGTCGCCATTGAAGAAGCAGCCCGAGGCTGTGGCGGACCGAGTGCTCAAGAGGGCCGAAATCAGCAAGGTACGGCTTTCTTTCTGTTCTTTTGCATCCCTTGGCCGGGGGGTCTCGCTGACAAGCAATCACCCGACTTTAGATGGCCCGGCGGTTACAGAACCGTCTCGCCCTCGCCCAGTTCAAGACGAAACACAACCTGGTGAACGAGACGCTAGACACGATCGAGCCCAAGTTCGAGCTCGAGATGCGCCGCAGACGGCTGCACGACGGCGACATCCTGTCCGACTCCTCGTCGAGTGCCTCCGATCCCCCATGCCCATCGAGGGCCCTCATGAGCTCGCCACTCAAAGCCCCGCTGTTTTCGGACGCCATTGGGTCCAGCAACGGCAGCACGGGGCACAGGAAGCGCACCTACTTGGCCTCGTTCGAGGATCCCGTTTTCTCGAGCCCTAGCAAGCGGTTCCGGCAGTCCCCGACAGCGCATCGGTCCTTTGCGAGCCTTACCCAGTCATCGCCGATAAAGCCGAGGCGGCAGGAGCACTTTACGACGTCGGCCGGCCCCGATCTGTCATTCTACTCGGGCTCGAGGCAGATCAGCCATGTCGTTGCCTCGAAAAACTACGCCGCCACGTCAGACGACGAGGACGACCTGCCCACGCACTCGTTTCACACCAGCCACATGAACATCCGAGTATCGCCGCCCCGCACGCCCCCCATGCGGAGCCGCACTTTGATGAAGAAACCGAGGGACAGGCAAGCAGCGGCGAACGAGTCCAAGACGGGCGAGGAAGGTGCCGACCTGCTCCTCTATCTGGCAGCTTCGCCTTCGCCGGCGAACCCGCCCAGGAACAGGATGGATCCCCCGTCGACGCCACCGCCAAAGAGCCACAAGCTGGCGCTTCCTTCGTCCATGATGACCACGCCGGGTGGCGGCAACCCTTACCCGGCGACGCCCGGTCTCGGCTTCGACTTTGCAGAGTTCCTCCACATGACGCCCAGCCCGGCGCAAAAGCCGTGGAAGACGCCCGCCACGCTGGCAGCGACCAAGACTCCGCGGAGTGTGGCCAGGAGGCGGCTCACATTTGACGACCTGCCTGCCTGAAGTAGACGACTTTCACGCTTGAGCATACGCCGGGGGTCACTGTTTACTTCCCCAGCTATGATCTTTCAATCTCATATTCCCTACGTGTTCACTACAGTGCGATATACCTCTCGGCGACTTCGGAATTTCTTCCCCTTGTTTCACCACCGCTTCGATCGGCATTCGGAAGCCCTGACGTTCCGGTGGACACTCCTATTCCCTAATATCGCCTCGAGACTGCCGACACCGCCCATCATATCACCCACCGCCACGTTGTCAGCAGCACTACACGATATCACGCAATACATCTGAGCGAGCCATGGCAACAAACAGCCACTGTTTTTCGACACAATTTCCCTTTGTTTACGACTAATTTGCTCAGCTGGATTGGGACTGGACTTGAGTTGGGGTCTGTTCGACAAGGCAATGACGGACGAGACCTCTTGCAGGAAATTGAGTACCGAGTGTACGATGAATGAGAGCCGGCGTGGTTTCCAGCGATTAGCGACAGCGACAGCGATGGCGACAGCGACACGGCGGGTAACGCTTGCAGGAACGCGGCCTGGGTTGGTTGGAAGAGAGCTTAAAGTGGCAGCAGGCCAATCAAGCTGGTTGCCGAGGAACCCCGCGCAGGTGGAACGCGTGCCGCGACTTTTCGAGCTCGGTTCGCGTTTCATGGAGAGTTGGCCGGCAAGCCAATGAGAGGGACGAGAGACGGGGTGGTGTGGAGCCAGGCTCGACACCGAGCGAGCTGAGGTTTTGTTCAGCTGGCGGGAGAGACGCCTTTGGCTGACGTGGTCGGTGATCATGGATCCTGTGGAAGTGACGATCATGCGATTGGACTGCTTGCGGCAATGCATATATGCATAATCTGGCGGTCAGTCATGTCATCGACGCCAGTTGTTGTGTGTCGGCTTGCCAGTGATGGCTTGGTTACCCCTGAGCTTGTAAATAAGATAGTACTACCTACCGAGGACAACCAAGGGAAGAAATTGCATCTTGTGCAGCCAAGCAAAACACCAATCAAGACGATGGGAGAACAAGTCAATGCCTATGTCGCAGGCAGAGCCGCGGATCAAGCGAGCATCGGGGTATCCTTCATCTCATCCCCTAGGTAATTCAACTCTCATCTCTCATTCCAACGCTCATCCATCCCTCCAAGCCCACCACGGAGCAGCGGACAGATTCATACATGCACCGACATGACGGCTCTTTTGTCGTCCCATATGCCCGTTTGCAACGTCCGCAACAACCGGGCGGGCCAGTCCCATCAGCCTGGGCCGTGTTAGTCAGAGAAGGCGAAGGCAACCAACCGCCCTCTCGGGCATGGTCTTTCCGAGGCAGATGCTCGCGAACTCCCGCAGTATACCGAGACCGGACATCCTCCGTACAAAGCCTCCAGCAACAATGCAGAGGAAAGGCACGAGGCCCAAACCAAGTGCAATGCCATCCCCCTTGCCGTCCAGGCCTCCTCAAGGTCGTGCGTGAACCACGAAAGCAGCATGATAAAAGTCAAACAGAAAACAAAAAGCCGCCCAAAACGCCCATCCATGTTGCCCTCGAGACAGCACAGAAAACAAACACGTTTCGATAGCAATCATCACAATCATGTATCCCCCCACTCTCCCCCTGCCGCACTTGAAAACAAACGAAACGAACCCGCTTTTATTTCACATGGCCTTCCCAACACTCCCCAAGCTCCCCGCACTCATCCTCCCCCCCGTCCTTCTCCCCGTCTCTCTGTCTTCACCCACCCAACCAGAAGAAGACGACGACGACGAAACCCCACAATCTGTCCCAACCCCGACCCCATCCCGGCCCACGCGCTCGCGCTCAAGCGCAAACCCCTCCCTCCACCCCTGCACAGCAGCAGCAGCAGGCCCAACATCAGGCCCGGGATCGCTCCACTCCCCGCCCAATCCCAATCCCAATCCCTCCGCGGTGCTCAGCTCGCTGACAAGGCTCGACGAGTACATAGAGGACGTTGAGTAGCGCGACGCAGAGGACACTGTTCCTTCCCTCTGCCCTTGTCCTTGTCCTTGCCCTCTCGTGCGTGTTCTCGACGAGGGGGTGCGGTTGTTCAGAGCGTTGCTGTCTGCCGTGTTTGAGGCTGTGGTTGCGGTTGCGGTTGCGGTTGCGGTTGCGGTTGCGGTTGCGGTTGCGGTTGCGGTTGCGGTTGCGGTTGCAGCGGGTGTGGTAATGGTAGTAGTAGTAGGGTTACTGGGATTGGAACTGGGACCGCCCAGCAACTCGGGCCGTTCGAGATCGAACGGGTCGGAGCGGAACTTGGTGCGCGGGTTGCCGGCCGTCGTGGCCGTGGCCGTGGAGCCGAGCGTGGTGGTGCTGTCGCGGAGGGCGGCGGCGGCGGAATAGTGGTAGACAGCGCTTGGGTGGCGGCGCGCCGCTGCTGTCGAGGTGGCGATGCTGTTGCTGCGAGAGGAGCGGCGGGGGTCGGCGGCCGCGTACGCGGGGGGCTTGGGCATCGCTGCGCGCGGCGGTGGGTCGAGAAGAATGGCGTTGCTGTCGCTGAACGGGTCGTGGTTGCTACTGCGGTTGCCGACGGCGAGGGGCGCCGGCTTGGTGGAATCATGCGCGATGGCGTTGGCGTCGCTGAAGGGGTCGTCGTCGCCGAGGTTGAGGCGTAGACTGCCTAGGAAGTTGTCGCTGGCGCTTCCATTTGCGCGCGCCATACCGTCTCGCTGTCCGCGGTCGAGCTCCTGGTCGCCCATGCTGACGAGCGTCAGGAAGTCGGGCTGGGAGCTGGAGGCGGCCTTCTTCTCCCCCGTGACGCCCGCGGTCTTCTCCTGGAAACGGTTGTTGTTCCCCTGGCTGAACTTCATGCCTAGCCCTGCCCACCAAGTCCTCAAACGATCCTTCGCTGTCAGGCCGGCGCCGATGTTGCTCGAGTTCTCCCGGCTGTGGGCCCTAACTGCGTCCATAAACTGCGAGGTGCTCCGGTCTAGGTTCACAGAAGAGGCGGCCCGGTTCCTGATGTGGCCTCGAAGCCTTTTGTATTGCTGCCCCACCGCCGCCCTGAGCTTCTCCGTCATTGGGGTCGGCCCAATACTGCCGCGCGAGATCACATAGCCCCCTTTCTCGCCGCGGTCAAAGGACGGCGGGGCATCGACTGGCGTCAAAAGGGTGCTCTGTATCTTCCTCTGCCGCCGACGCCGCCACCACCAGATGAAGAAGATGAGAAGGCCGAGGGCGATGACACCGCCGATGACACCGCCGGCCACGGCTACTGCCGACTGGACTGCATTGTTGTTCGGGGTAGGAATCGTAGCCACACCCGGGTCTGCTGACGTCGTCTCCGTGGCGTCCGGGCTTGGGCTGTCGGCTGGCGTCTGTGGCGACTCGGAGGTAGGGAGCAGAGGTGTCCCTGCTGGCTCCTGGGGTAGGTCAGGGGCCGAGGTCTCGGCAGGGCCCGGCCCTGATGAGCCGGCTAGGGTGCCTGCGATGGGAGCTGCTATGCTGCCATCGGCTTGACTGCTCTGCAGAACAGACGCCTGTGGAGACGCTACGCCTGCAATGGCAGTGAAGGACTGGAGAGGAGCGCCGGACGTGGGGGGCCGGTCGGCAAGGAGAGGCGGGGGTGGGCTTGCCGGTGCGCTGGCCGGAGGTCTTGCCAAAGGGTCCGGCTCATTGTTGTTTGGAGCCTGCACAACGGGCAGCGGCCTAGGGAAAGTGTTTGTGGCGGTGATGAAGGAGGAGCTGGTCGTGCTTGTTGGACTTTGCTCAACGGCTGTGTCGATCTCGGGGGGCGGAGCCGCTGCCACAGCCGTGGTCTCGATTGCAGGTGTTGTCTCGGCCGGGTTGGGTGTTGTGATCACACTGCTGATAGTAGGACTGGCGATACTGCTCGAGCTCGGCGAGACGGCTGCCACTCTGGGAACCGCCGTACACCTCCGCCCCTCGATGGTTGTCAGAAACGCCCCCGGTGGAAGCCCATTCGATGCCATCTCTCACTCCCAAGCTTAAGAACCTATCTGCGAGGCCAGTCGCTGCGAAACAAAGAGATCAAAGTACAAGTTGAGAAAGGGCTCGGGAGAAGCGAAAGATTGAGATGGCCACTAGGGCCGTCTAAGTCATGGCCGAAATCGTCAAGATTTCCTGAAGAGAAAAAGGAGGAGCCCAGGCTCCTGTCGAAGGAAAAGACAACTACGACAAGTCCGGCTACACTCAGCACCAGAAACCCATGTTGCTGTCAGAAGACCAGAGAGCGATGGCAGAGGGCCATGGCGTGGAAGGGCGGGCGAGCGGCGAGAGCGCCCTGGGCACAGATGGCACATGGCTACTGTGTATGATGCATGATCTGTCGACGGACGACGGACCATCGAGTGTGACTGGATCGACACGTTCGGCGGCAGCTTGCCCCAAACGGGCGACCTCTGACGAGCAGCACGGGCAGGAGGGCGGGTGCTCATGTCGTTTGATGGGCCGGAGAGAGGGTCGATGCGGGCTGCCATTGGCTGCGAGGTCCCGGGAACGCGTGCTACCCGACCCGATTCCCATGGAAATCTACGGATATGGCATAGAAATTCGCGTCGTGGCCCTTGAGGCTCTTGTCCAGGGGTTCGCAAGCCGCTCCTGGGATGGGGCTGGATCCCTGTCCTGCGACGCTTCTGATGCAAACGGTGCGGGACATGGAGAATTGGAGATGTCCGAGTTGTGGGGTTCGCCTCAAAAATCTGATTGAGTTTCCTTTTTTATAGCAAAGAGGCACGGTCAAGCTCTCCAGCTCTGGGTGATGCGGCCATTTGACCAAAAATGGGTTCATGAGATGAACGATTTCCGATGCAGTGGTTCCTGCCATTAGAAGTTATATTAGGGCTCGATTGTTCGTTGGGAGTCACAAGAAACAAATGCAAAAAAACAATGGGGAAAGCTTGGAGTTGCCGCCCGGTGCCAACTGCCAAGCGGTCCGGAAACGGACATGGTTAGGTTGGGACAGTTAAACTGCAGTGTTTTGGATCCCAGAGACCAGCGGTGAAACAAACCGAGTGTCGTAGATGGCCACCTCACGACTTGCTGTCCTCAGCTTCAACATCGGGGAATGAAGGAAATCAACAAACCAACAACCAAGAGCTGACGAGTTGCTGCGGGTGGCATTAACGAGAGCGTTGAGATTGTGGGTTGGGCTGCCGCCCGCCGCCCGCCCCGCACCGGCCCGGGTTCCGTTCCAGGGTTGCACGGCCGAGGACCCATGGATATCCACCTCATCATGCAATGCCAGCGAACGTTCCACGCTGCCCAGCGTCCAGTGTCCAGTTGCCCCGCTCTCCGCGCAGCCAGAGGCATTCTCACTCCCATGGCTCCTCTCGCTCGACGACCGCAGACCGAGCCCTTTAATCCTTTGTTCACCAATCCGCCGTTCCTGGGGCGCTCGGCTATGAAGTGTGAGCGGCTACGGAGCAGTCGCACGAAAAAAACCTGAAGTCACCCACCGGGCCCTGCCTCGTGGTCAAGGGCGGCGTCTTGAAGTCTCACCGTACCGGACTTGAGTATGCTACCCTGGTTCCTGTTCCCAAGCGCACTAGAACCTTAGGAGTACCAAAAAGCCCTCTCAGGTTGTCGAGCCTTGTCTTATAATCTCACATTTCAAACAACCGAGCGAAACAGACTACCGATCGGGTGTCGACACGTTCCCGTTCACCCTTCCACCAACTTCGTACTGTGGCACGAGCTCACCGACTCAAAACCATACCCACTGACCGGTGGTCGCAGCCCGCTCACCGCAACGATTCTTGAACCAACTGGCAAAATATGTTCTCGAACCTCACGTTTATGCGTAAGTGGAATGTCCTCTCGTCTCATCTCTGCCCGCTCTACCCCGCGGGATCGAAATCGGCGCATCTGGTGCAGCATGACTTCTCCCACCCTAACCTCGCCTATTTGCAGTCGGCGCTATCGCGTACCTGCCATTCTGGCATTGTACTCTTCATGTTACTGCGAATCAGCTGTTGACTGGCCATAGTCTGGTCTGGCTGTTCATGCGTCAGATGTCTATTGTCTGATAAACATTCCCTTCGCCACTGTTTCGCGTGATAGTCTCCGCTGCCGGCTGTGGCCATAGTTGCCGTCCCTCACATTCATGTATGCCAATAACTATTTCTAATTCAATGGTCTAGTCCCCGTCTCGGGGGCGGCAAAAGAGCCGCCAAAGGAAGTCCCGCCGCCGACGCCTCTCAATTTTCCCCGGTGCTACCCACAAGCCGATGACAGGAAGCCGGGCTCCGACAAGCCCGCGAAGCCGCTCACCTCGGTGCTGCAGAGCATCGTGCGGCCCACCGAGGTCTCGACGTCGCACTTGGAAGCCCTCGGGGTCCACGTGGTCCCGGATGCCGCTCCGGCCCAGCTGATTCCGGACCCGGCCTTCATCCCGGACTTTGAGGCTTGGCACGCCCTGTCGACTGACGAGGTGCATGCTACCAATGAGAGCACGAGGAGACGGCTGAACACGGGCAACCTGTCGCCCGGGTGCCAGACATAC
Organism: Parathielavia hyrcaniae; assembly: GCA_033575675.1. Lineage (NCBI taxonomy): Eukaryota > Fungi > Ascomycota > Sordariomycetes > Sordariales > Chaetomiaceae > Parathielavia > Parathielavia hyrcaniae. The sequence goes on from MU863645.1 coordinate 185,755, forward strand.
CTGGAACGAAGACGGGAGCTCTTTTTCCCCAACGAGGCGGCCTACCGAACCATCCGCAGGCTGCCTCCTCCCCCGGGCCAGCCGCAAGCACGCCTAGGGAACGCCTATGAGTTCTACCGCTACTTGGAGCTGTTCTCTGCTTTCTGGGAAGACACTTCGAAGCCGCCACCGCCGGCTGAGCCCAAGCCTGGTCCGGACGAGGAGGGCGACGCCGAGAACGGGGCCAGTTGCGCAGAGGGCGACAAGGCTCCCCAAAAGGACGCGGATGCGGCCACCTACTACCGCACCGGCGCCGGCCACCAGATGCCCGTCGACTACCGGCAGAACATGATTACGGCCTTTCTGAAGCTGGTAGCGTACGACTTCACATGCAACGTGTCGGCCCCTCGCACCGAGCCACGGCTCCACATCACATCCAAGACGCCCGCCGGCTCGACGCGCAGCTCCTACTTCACGTCGGGATGCACCTTTATCTTCCGCACCCCAAACACTCGAGAAGCCGCCCGCACGGGCATCGTCGAGGGGCCCGTGGCGGCCGTGAGCTCTCGGCACACGACGAGCTTCCCGCCGCCCGCGGGGGCCGCCGACTCTGCATCGCCGTCGCCCGGCACGACGGACCTGGAGTCGACCCTCGACCTCGCCCGCGAGATCGTGGCGGCGCTCATCACGGCCCAGCACCGCGCCCGCGAGGGCCGCGTCGAGAAGCGCGTCGGCGAGGGCGCCTGGTGGTGCACCAAGCCCCGCTGGGGCGGCGGGCCCGGCGGGCCCATCGGGCGCGAGGTCGAGATGCTCTCGGGCGCGGACGAGACCATCGGTGATAAGGACACCCCGCCTCCGCCGAAACCCTCTCAACCATCCACCTCTCTTTCTCCTTCCACGGCAACCTCTTCACCTGCCAGCGCGGGATCCGACGCATTACCACCGTCCCTCCCGCAACGACCCTCCAACAACAACAACAACAACAACAACAACAACAACAACAACAACAACAACAACAACAACAACAACACCAGCCTCAGCACCTACCGCTCCCGCCCCTCTGCGTCACTTGTCAGCAGCAAGCTCGCCTCGACGATGAGCAGCAGCGGGTCATCCAAGGGCGCCAACAAGCGGCTCAAGAAGTCGGGCAACCACCCCATGTACGACAACTACCGCATGATCCGCCCGCCGGCGGCGACGTGGGACAAGAAGACGCGGTACGAAGCCATCGGGCGGGCCCGCGGCGCCGGCTACGACGACGTCTTTGTCGTCAGCGCCCTGCTGCACCACGTTAGCATTGTGCGCGTGCGCGTGCCGGATCGGCTGCTGGCTGTTTTGGCTGGGGAGGTGGCTGAGGAGGAGGAGGAGGAGGGTGAGGAGGGTGATGATAGTGGTGGTGGCGGGGGGAAGAAGGGGAGGAGGGGGAGGAGCTGGGGCAGGCTTGAGGTCTGGAGGAGCCCGTGGTTTGATTTCTTCTTGATTGAGGAGAGGGTCAGGGCGATGCAGCTTGTTTGGAGCATGATGGCTTGGATGATGCGGGAGCAGGTGCAGGACCAGGATGGGAATGGGGATGGGGACGGGGAGAAAGGGGGCCAGCGGGATGTGAAGATGACTGGCGTGTGAGAGGTTGAGGACTTGAGAGGCCTCTTTTGCTCTCACGTCGGACTCGAAACCCTTCAGCTGCGCGTGCCCGCCGCGCTGCACACGTTTCGCACTCAGCTAGCTTGCTTCCTCAAGCAACGTCAGCGAGGCGATAGTTGCATTCGCCATCTCAAACCATCGCGCCGTAATACATGGAACATCCAAACATATCCGTTGATGGGATCGTCTTTTTGATTTGGCTCCCGTTGATGTTGGCCCAAGCGCTCTGAATAGCCCCTGCTGCTTCTCGAAGACGTGACTGGCTCAGGATACGATTCAGCAGCCCCACTTTCTCATCCTCTCCGCCCGTCATCCAATCGAACCTGGTCGCCGACATCCGGAGCTAACTGTCTTGGGACTTATACCAGCCGATGTGGTTGCTACTCACATGGTCCTCCGCCAGAGAGCGATCTCCATGAGGAATCTGATGAGAAGGTGGAATTCCCGTTCAGCTGTCACTGATGAGAGGTCAAGCGCACAATTTCAGGCACGTTACACGGAGGCCTGGGCCATTTCTTTTTGCAATGGAAATCAACCCTTCCAGACCAGAATCCTTCACATGTAAAACTTGTTGGCAGACATTGACGGCTAACAAGCTACCATATGCCGAGCTTCGGCTCGAGTAGCTTTTATCGTTTTATCGCTCACGGCCTCGGCCCCCTGTGCCGACCTTCAGACGTTTCATGGCCATCTCTTTGGCTGTTTCTTTCGATAGGTAGTGGGTGGTCGGCCGAACGGCGGCCGCCGTCGCGGACCAAGATCAGCAAAACAGGAAAGTCGAGCCTCAGGTCTCCAGGGGCGCCAAGTGGCGAGTCCTGACCCCCGCAGGGCTTAAAACCAAGCTCAGGTGCCTTAAACTTGTGCGGCAGCTGAACTGGGCTGAAAATTCCTCGACGGGCTGAGATCTCGGCTGGAAACAGCCGCTTGTACGCGGCCAGCCAACAAGCAAATCTCGCTCTGTAATTTTGACCGTCCTACGAGGCGGCGAGGAAGGCGGGACGATCTCCCTTCGCTTTCTATTCCAGTGACGGGATCCGCAGCCACATGGCCTTGGCGCCACCCCACACCACGATTCTTCCGATGTCCAATCCAATGGTGCCCGACCAGCCGAACGCTGGGCTAGCTCGCTAGGTACGGATACCCCACCGAGCCCACCCAGCGCCCTCCCACTGTACTGCGTAAGATCGTAAAGGTTTCGCGATCCCTTCTTTCCTGACACCGAAGACTCGCACCTTTTTCCTTCCTGGAGCTGCCTGGCCCCCACCCGAACCAAGTTGTCATCTGCGCCTGAAGATTCGGCGCGAGCATCCCAATCGCGCGGGCAGTGGGCCGTCCAAGACCCTTGCAAAGCTACCCTGGAATTTAACGCTGTCCCTGCAGGCCACGACAGGTACTTCGTAAGGTATCAATGTCTCTCATTTCATCATCAATGTTCATCCTTCTGCAGTCTCCCCAGCCCCGAGCAGCCGATCTCTCATCGATGATCCTTGACAGCTCTGTCGGGCTCGCACGTGTCGGCTTTTTGGCCGTGTGACTACCATCTCAGATTGTCTCATCATTCCTGTCTCATCTGCACCCCATTTCCACTCACTGTCTTTTCCCTGCTTCCTGGCATCCGTGCTTGTCGCATTGCTCATCAGTGCCGCCCGATAGATTCAACATCCAATCCACGATCTGCTCCCCGCTCGATTCGACTCCCGCCGACTGTTCCTCCCCGCATTTCTCCACTGCCTTGAAATCCGCGCCGACACTTCCGCCAGACAAGCCCGACGAGCCCAACACCATCCGAGTTATTATTGTAATTCGCGCCGTCCACCCTCTGCTTCCGCCGCTCGGCGCCGCCGCCAGTCCACCCCGCGAGGCCAACTCCGGCCGCTCGACCACCTGACAGACCCGTCCTCCTCGCTCGAGCTCGATCCTTCCGCCGACTGTCCGTCTGGATATGTCTGGATACCCTGGTGCGGGCTACAACGCTGGTGGATACGCGCCCCCGTCACAGCAGCAGCAGCAGCAATACGGATACTATCCGTACGCACCATCCGCCATCCACTGCTCTGGATTGGGAGGCTGACCTTGTTTTGTTGCCATGATGAAGACCACAGAACTACGGCTACCAGCAGCCCGCTCCACCCCAAGGCCCCGGATATGGCTACGCACAACACCCACCAGGCCCGGCCTATGGCTACACCCAGGTTTGTCTCACAAGTTCCCGACACGAGTTGCCGCAGACTGAATCCTCTCTGCCAGCCACCTGCCAACCAGGGATATCGTCCCCCGCCGGCCGCGGCTGCCCCCAATAATTACGCGAGACCCTGTGAGCATTGTCCTTGCCATGCACCTGGAGGATCCCACATACTGACGACCGCAGCCATGCCCACGGTGAGCTCGAACTCGTACGCCCACGGAAACCACAGCGCCCCGCCGCCCCCGCCCCAGGCAACCCAGCACTACGGACACACATCGTACGGCCTTGCGTTCCAGTACTCGCAATGCACCGGGCGCCGGAAAGCCCTGCTGATCGGCATCAACTACTTCAACCAGCGCGGCCAGCTCCGCGGGTGTATTAACGACGTCCGGAACATGTCGGCATATCTCGTCGAGAACTTTGGCTACAAGCGCGAGGACATGGTCATCCTCACCGACGACCAGCAGAACCCCATGAGCCAGCCGACCAAGCAAAACATCCTGAGGGCGATGCACTGGCTGGTCAAGGACGCTCGTGCAAACGACTCGCTCTTCTTCCACTACTCAGGTAAGGCCCCTTCTCTATAACGACGCCATAAGAAAGCTAAACCCCCGTCCAGGCCACGGCGGGCAAACAAAGGACCTCGATGGCGACGAAGAAGACGGCTACGACGAGGTCATCTACCCGGTCGACTTCCGGCAGAACGGGCACATCACCGACGACGAGATGCACCGCATCATGGTGCGGCCCCTCCACGCCGGCGTGCGCCTCACCGCCATCTTCGACTCGTGTCACTCGGGCACCGCGCTCGACCTGCCCTACATCTACTCCACCCAGGGCATCCTCAAGGAGCCGAATCTCGCCAAGGAGGCCGGCCAGGGCTTGCTCGGCGCCGTGTCGGCCTACACCCGCGGCGATCTGGGCGGCGTGGCCAACAACATCGTGGGCTTCTTCAAGAAGGCCAGCACGAGCGAGGACGCCTACGCCAGGTCCATGGCCGTCAAGACGTCGCCGGCGGATGTCATTATGTTCTCTGGGAGCAAGGATGATCAAACCTCGTTCGTGCCCCCTTTTTTCCACTGTGTATACGATACTCTTGACAGATCGTATCTGCTTTTGTTCTCTGTTTCGCTATGTACTGACTCGTTCCCCCCTTCCACCTTCCAGAGCCGACGCGACCATCGCTTCCCAGGCAACGGGCGCCATGTCCTGGGCCTTCATCACGGCTCTCAAGAAGAACCCGCAGCAGAGCTACGTCCAGCTGCTCAACAGCATCCGCGACGAGCTGCAGACGCGCTACACCCAGAAGCCCCAGCTCTCATGTAGCCATCCTCTCGGTAGGTTCTCAGAACGCCTTGTCGTTACATAATAGTACCTGTCATGTTCGTGCGGGCTGACTTGTTCGTGTCATGGGCGGCTTTCATGGGCGAGCAGATACCAATCTTTTGTTTGTGATGTGACGAGGGTGTACATACGTCTAACATGAGGCCACCACTTTTGTGTTTCCGGGGTCCGATTTATCTATTTTATTTTTATTGCCGCGCATCATCTGATTGTGTTGACACGTATATGTTTTGCTGGCTCACTCCGGTCGATGATGATGCCTTTTCTCAGATGTCATTCATTCTTGGTCTTGGGAACAACAACATTGAACATTGGGAGTACGTATGATTAGCTGAGATCAAAAAGGGTGGTGGGATTTTTAGTCGGGCTCGTTAAGTATTGGGATTGCGCAATGTGTATTGGGTGTGACTCGGCACGGTATGGAAGGGATGGGAAGGGAAGGGGGTTGGGAGGGGTTGGGAGGGGCTGACTGAGTATGAACGATATGATTTTTTATCGAAATTCTATCTATCTGTCTGTCTTTATCTGGGACTTTGGGTTCTGTCATGTCGCTGTATGCCTGTTCAGGCATGTGGTTGCCCGCTCGTTCGCCCGCTCTGTGTATGATGGATGGATGAGTAAGGATCGGAGTGGGCAAGCATCCTCAGCTTGGGTTCATCATAGTGGTTGTTCTTCAACCTCTGGCCAGTCTCTGACCCCACCAGTGGGCTCCACGTCTTGGGTTGGAACTAGGTAGGGAGCTGGTCAAGGTGGCAGGAATAGCGTTTCAAGTGATGGGCTCGGGTTGGATATCATTTGGGGGTTAGGCGTACGGACCATGGTTGACAATGCATAATCTTCATTGCTCCGTATTTGCCCCCGATGTGAGTATCATTATCGTTGATGGGGTTACTTGGTCCTCGAGTGATTTTTGAGGTCTTCAGTATCGTCGGCCTACTGTGATGTGATGCTTGGTGCAGATATCGAAGAGCACTGTTTGTTGTATTTCCTAGATTGAGTGCATTCGGCTGCGGAACAGCAACCGAACGCTTTGCTCTCTTCCGGTTGTAGTATGTTGATTCGGTGGCCTACATTCTGTCACCTTTTGGGTACCCCTCGCGAGCAGAAAGAGGGCTGTTGTGAGGTTTCGACCCCGAGTCCCATCATGTGTTGAGGTAGTTTTGGTTTGGTCCCTCCTTGTCCGTCCGCCAAGCACAACCACATCAGCCCCTGAGTACAAGAGACAGACAAACATTGCAAGTAAACAACAGGCGTTTGGGGTTCACCTCAAGAGAGTAACCAGACGAACAGGCTTTGCAGTTACATGCGTTTTGCCTACGCGCCTTTGCTAAGCAGCCTAACCGAGGTGCATACGCCCAAGGTACAATACCATTCTAGCCAGACCAAACCCCAAACCACCTCAGCGTGGAACAATGAGATTGAATGCAACCTGAAGCCGAAGCTCAACAAGCAAAAACCGACAAAGCAGACCGCGCATGTCCAACATAGGTAGTCCGCACACTTTGAACGCCCAACAGAAGCAGAAAAACAAGATGAAACGAGCCTTCCTCTACTCCATTCACACAAGGAACAGGAATCCAAACAAGCCCAGCCCAGCTCAGCCCAGCCCATCCCAGCAGCTTTTGCCCAACACAACAACAAAGACATTCAGCTTGATTGATGCCTTGAACCAACACAGAAACACCACAACCATGACCGAACTGGGACCAATATCCTAACCCAACCACCGCAAGCCGACCCGGCCAAAACACCTAGACTCAACAGAGAAAAAAGAAGAAAACCTCAAACCCCAACCTCACCCCCCCAGTTGTTATCATTCCTCTCCAACAACCCCCTCTCCCTCTTCATCCCCATCCCCATCCCCACCCCACCACCTTCCCCAATATTCCCATCCTTATTCCTACTCCCATACCCAAACCCAAACCCAGCCCCAGCCGTACTAGCCACCCGCCCACCGACCTCAGCCCGCCACTGGTCCCGCATGACCCTGATGCGCTCCTCCCTCTGCATCCCGTCAAAGCACCGCGCCAGCTTCTGCCGCACCCTGTCCTTCTCCGCCCAGTGGCGGGCGCCGATCTGCATGCGCACGATACACCGCACCGCGTGGAGCGCGAGGCGCAGTTTTTCTTTGGGTGATGTTTGCTTTTGTTGTCGCTGCTGGTGCTGTTGCTGTTGCTTATGAGATTGTTGTTGCTGCTGTCTGGAAGAGGTGAAGGATTGCGGTTGTGGTGGTGGTGGTTGTTGTTGTTGTTGTTGTTGTTGTTGTTGTTGTTGTTGTTGTTGTTGTTGTTGTTGTTGTTGTTGTTGTTGTTGTTGTTGTTGTTGTTGT
>MU863645.1:193242-331107 GCA_033575675.1 Parathielavia hyrcaniae
TGTTGTTGTTGTTGTTGTTGTTGTTGTTGTTGTTGTTGTTGTTGTTGTTGTTGTTGTTGTTGTTGTTGTTGTTGTTGTTGTTGTTGCTGTTGCTGGTGCTGGCGGATGATGGGGAGGCGGGTGTCGTCGTTTCTGGACGACGAGGTAGACGAGCGGACGGCGGAGGAGGAGGGGGGTTTGATCTCGGCGCGGATGCGGTTGATGATTGCCAGGTCGGCTTTGTTACTGTATAGTGGAAGATTGGTTAGTCCAAACCCAAGGTAGGATCTTTTAGGAAGGTTTCGTCTAGAGAAATGACATACCATGCGTCGCGGACCTGGATCTGCATCATCAAGTACTGCTTGGCATACGCCGCGTCGCTGCGCAGCTTGGCCTCGCGGTCCCAGCACGCCTTGAGCCACTCCATCTGCATCACCATGCCGCGTATCTCCTTCTCGTGCCGTTGCTCGGCGGCCTCGGCGGCCCGGATGATGGCGTCGGTGTCGACGCCGTTCTTGCCTGCCCTGGAGGAAGCGCGGACCAGAGCACGCTCCTCGTTGGCGGCCGCCGCTGCTGATGCTGCTTCCGCGAGAGCCTTGTCTTTTTCGGCCTTGAGCGTCTTGAAATCCTTCTGCAGCTTCTCGGCGCTGGCCCGGTACGCGGCGCGTTCGCTGCGCGCTCGCTCGAGTTTCTTGCGCAGGGACGACTCGACGCCCATCAGCTCCTCGAGGGCCTCGCGGTGTTCGCGCAACTCGCGGTCCAGCTTGTCGGCCGCCAGCTGCGATTCCCGGAGCATCTTGTGCAGGTCGCGGCGCTCCTCGGCCGACATGTCGCTGACGTTGCTGCTCACACTATTGTTGCGCTGGTCGCGCACAGCATTGGCCAGCTCATCCCGCTCCCGCCTATACCTCTCCACCTTTTGCCTGAACTTCTTCAGGGCCTCCTCGTGTCCCGCGGCAGACTCCTCCGCGGCGGCCTGCGCCTCTTCGAGCGCTTGCTCCAGAACGAGCTTCTCATCCTCGAACTCGTCGAGACGCTTCTGGAGCTCCCGTGCCGAAGTCGAAGCTTTGCGCTCGGCGTCGCGTAGAGACCTCTTCAGGTCGTGGACCGTCTGGTTGGCGGTAGAGAGCTGGTGGCGAAGCTCGGAAACCTCGGCTTTCTGCGCCGACCCTCCATGGGTCGAAGGGGAGGCGACGAAGCGATCCACGGTAGCCTCGTGCACCTTGCGCTCCAGGTCGGCGATCTGCCGCTTGAGCGACTTGATGGTCTCTTTCTGCGAGGCGTCGTGCTTGAGCTGGTCGATCTCCTTCTTCCGGGCAGCGGACAGCTCCCGGTGGAGCAGGGAGAGCTCGCTGTTCCCTTCGCCTCCTTGGAGCGGGAACTGAGAGGCGGCCAGCTGAGCCTCGTAGTCCTCGACGCGACGTTCGAGCTCGCGGATCGTCCGTCGGAGAGCAGCAAGTTCCGTGTTGTCCGAAGCTTGTCGCAGCTTGTTCTGGAGCTCGCGGACTTGGTCGTTCAGCCCGTCCTCCTCGGTGGCCGCCTTCTCGATCTCTCTCTCAAGAGACTCCTCGACCTCGCGACGCCTCTCAGCCAGGGCCTTGTTTTCTTCCTTCAGCCGGCGCAGTTCGGCCTCTAGCTTGGTCTTGGCAACGCGCAGTTCGACCCTCTCCTGGTCGAACCTGAACGTGTCTTCACCCTGCTCGTTAAGCCGGCCTATTTCCGCCTCAAGCTCGTTGCGCTCCGCCTTGGTTTCTTCCAGCGAAGCACGGACAGAGCGCAGTTGGGCATCCAAATCTGCAGAGCGGTCTTGCAATGCCCGGCGCTCCCCGGTGAGCCTGGTTACTTTCTCGGTAGCCTCGGCGAGCTGGGACTTGAGGCGGGCAACGGTCGCGCTTGTCTGCTTGGCAGATTCCTGAGAGGCAGTCGAAGATGCCTGGGCTGATTCGGTTCTCGCCCTGAGGGTGGCGAGCTGCTGCTTGAGCTGGTCGCAATCTTGGTGCGCCCGGTCCAGCTCAAGGCGGGCCTTTTCCGACTCCTCGTCAATGGTAGCCTGCAAAATCTCCACCTCGTCCTCGAGCGCTTCCACCTTCTCCCTTTGTGCCTCGGAGTCCAGCTGGGACTGGCGCAGGTCGTCCCTCACGGTGGACAGCTCGTTGCGCAGATCTTCCAGCATGGCTTGCCTAGAGCTCAGATCCTTCTGGAGTTGGTCGATCTGACTGCGCATGACGGCGTCCTCCTTCTTGTGTCGCTCCGCTTCGCTCTTGAGGGCTTCTTGGAGTTTAGATTCCTTGCTTGATAAGGCACCCTCGGTATCGCGAAGCTTGTCGATGGTCCGTTGAAGACCAGCAGCGCGCTCCTCGGCACGGTCCCGTTCAGCCTCGAGGTTGTGGCGCTCCGACTCCCACCTCTCGCTGTCGTTATCGTAGAGGTTGTCCTTCTCGCGACACTCGGCTTGGAGGTCGGATATCTCATCGTTCAGCCGCTCAAACTCGCTCTGGAACTGGCTCCGAATGTCCCGCTCGATACTTAGGGCGTGCTGGCGTTCCTGCTCCAGGCTCCCCTCGAGCTCCGCAACGGACCTTCTCAAGTTGGAGACTTCCCGCTGCAGTGAAACAGACTCGCTGGTCAGAGCATCGTGGCGGGTCTGCAGAAGAGCCTTCTCGTCGGCCCGCATGTTGAGATCGGCCTGTGCTTGCTCCAGCTTGGATTCCAGTGTCAGGCGGATATGCTCGGCCGAGTCGCGCTCCTGCCTGGCCTCCATGAGCTGACGCCTAACCCCCTCGACCTCTTTCCGCCAAGAGCCGTGATCCTCCTCCAGTCTTGTTTCCAGCGACAAACGGAGGCGTTCCGAAGAGTCGCGTTCCTCGCGCGCTTCTTTTAGTCTGGCCCTCATGCTGTCCATTTCCTTTTGTTGTGTTGAGCGCTCCTCCTGGAGGGAAGCACACTCCTGGCGGGCTCTGTCGACCTCGGATTGCAGACGGGCGATCTTCTCGTCTACTTGGCGAGACAGACCCTTGGTGACGACCGACTTGTTGGCCATCTCCTCCTGCAGCTCCTCCAGGTCGGCCTCGGCACGGTCCTTTTGCGAGACGGCGTCCTCAAGCTTGTCCTTCATGCCATCCAGCTGCTGCTCCAACCGCCTCACGTTGGCCTCCAAGTCCTCGATGGTGTCCCTGGCTTCGCGCAGTCGCTCGCCATCCTGTGCCTTCTCTTCGAGCTCCACCATTCGCCGTTGGGTCTTCCTGAGCTGCTCCTCGGCATCGTCGGCCTTCTCTCTCAGCTCGTCGATCTCGTCTTCGTGCTGGGTGATGACGTCATCCTTGCGCCGGAGGTCTGCCTCCAAGTCGCCAATTTCGTCCTGGAGTTTCTCGATCTTGTCGTGCTCGGTGTCCTGGCTCTCCAGCTGCCGTTGCAAGTTGTGGATCTCGGCGTCCTTATCGTGGAGCTGCTGCCGTAGGCTTGCCAGCTCGGCTCGCTGGTTCTCGTCGGCGTACTTGCGTTTGGCCTTCTCCTGCATCTCGAGGATTTGCTGCCGGTAGTTCTCGAGGTCTTTTTCGGCAGAGCCAAGGTGTTTCTTGTACCTCTGGAGCTCGCGCTGCATGGTCACCTTGTCCACCTTCAACTCGGTGTTCTCCTTAAGGGCGGCCTCGCTGAAGCCGGGTCCAGCTTTCCGCAGCGCCTCCTCTAGGAAATGTATCTTGAGCTTGAGGCCAAAGTTTTCCTTCTCTATCTTGTCGATGACATTTTCTTGCTCGCGCAGCGACAGCTGGTTTCCGTCTTCCAGGGGACCCTTGGCACCTTCACGCCTCATGACCATCGGGGTGGACGCAACACTACTGCTGTCCACTTCGGGGAGGGGCGTGTTGTCCATAAAGGACGACGTGTTGCGAGAGGCGCCGTACATGCTGGTCTCGCCGGCGGGCATGGGGGTCATGGACTCGTCGATCTTTGCGAGAAAGCCTGGGGTTGCTCGCGGGTTCTCCTTGTCGACGCCATATCGCCGTACGCTGTTTCTAGTGGCAGACTTGAGCAGGGGAGTGAATTCGGGGCCGCCCAGGCCGGCGGGGAGGTTCCGGCGGTCGTTAAACGGGGCGCGACTCCCGCGCGGGGTCTTGAGGGTCGGGCGGCCGCCGTTGCGGAGTTGTTGGAGTAGGTTCGCGTCTTTGGAGGGGCTCTGGAAGGATAGCTCTTGGGAGATGTCAAAGTCGGGCTTGCGACTGAGGTATGTCGCGTCTCCCACGTTGGTGCGCGGCGTGTCGAGACCGTCGACGCCTGGTTGCACCATCGCGGCTCCGAGTCGCGTGATAAAAGAGGAAAACAAGGAGTAGAGTAATGATGAAGCGGCCGTCACAAAGCAAGAATACGTCGGCGCGGGGTATGGTACCGGGTAGAGACGTTCGTTTCGTGTGGCAAGCTCAAAGCTCGACTGTGCATTGTGTTTGCTCCTTCATGGAAATCGCGAGGTCGCGTCTGGACTGGACTGGTCGTGGTTGCCAATGGGTTGTTTACTCTGAAAGACGCTGCCAATGAGAGGGCCTTGTGAGGTGGGGCAGCGGGACCGTTAAGCTCCCACTGCCCCACACAACCCATCATCTTCTGCAGTCCAGTCTCGATTCAGCAAGAGGACATGCACTTAGACATTGATCTCACATCGACAGCTTATGAAGGGTTGTGTGTTCATTCCACTTGTTGAGTCTACTCCGTATTACAAAGGAAAACATCCATATCTCGCGGCTGTGATACATTTGGTCTCTTGCCTTCATTTGCTCAACACAAGAGCTACGCCTGAAATCAGTCCCCGTCGTTGATGTCCTCGGCGGGACTCTGTCACTCGACAACAGCCGATTTTCACATCGGACAACCAATTTGCCTCCTTCAAGCTTCAACTTCAAGAACCTCAGAACCACTGCGACACCCCATGTTTACTCCGGATCCCCACACCTGACACTGCAACAATGGCGCATTTACCATCCAGCGCAGCCATCTTTTCGCCCTCGGTCGCCCGTGCCGCTGCCTCGGCGGCCAAAGACTGGTCCTACGTCGACACATGGCTGCAGCGCAAATTCCCCGGCCGCGGTCCTCCGCCATTCGAGCGCAACCCGGACACCCTGCGCATCTTGCTCGCCCTCGCCTCAGCAAACGAAGCAGCCGACGAGGAACGGGCCCTCATAGCCCGCCTCGAAGCAGAGACCCTAGCACAACTACGAGCTCACGAGCGTTCACAAGAACACGGTACTCAGCACGCCACCAAGGACCCTCCAGCCATCATCACCCTGCAGTCCACCCGCGAAGCAATCCTCACCTCGCTCGAAACCTCCCTCACCCGCGACGGCCAAACCGCCCTCACAACCATGGCCACACTAGCCCTGCAAACCGGCACCCCGCTCCCCACCCCGTCCGCCCTCGGCAGCGAACTCATCTCGCTCTCCACCCAAGCCGCCACCCTTGAGCAGGCCACATCCCGCATCGAGACCCTCGCCGCCTACCTGACCCGCGAAGCCGAAGCCACGGCCCAACTCGCCCACCAACTCGGGCCCCCTTCCCCGTCCGATCACCATCACCACGATCCCTACCTAGAAGGGGAAGAAGAAGAAGAAGAAGACCCCAACGATACCAACACAGCAGCAGCAGCAGCCCACAGCAACAACAGACCCAGAAAAACAGGCTTCCACCCGCCGCCAGACCTCTCCCTCCAAAACCTCTCCACCCAACGCCGCATCAAGCACCTCCAAACCGCCCGCCTGCCCGAGCTACGCGATAAGGTCGCCGCCCTAGCCGCCAAATCATCATCATCAGTCCAACCCCCCTTCCCCACCCATTCCCACTCCCACTCCCTCTCCCGCTCCCTCTCCCGCTCCCTCTCCCGCTCCCTCTCCCGCTCCCCCTCTTTATCTATACCTCTATCTTCCCCCTCATCCATCATCAACAACACCTGCCCCAGCATAGCGCAGGTCCGACACGAGGAAGAAGCCTACCTCGCCCTGCTCGCCGAGAAGCAGTCGCTAGACGCGGCGGTCCGGGCTTTCGCGGGCCTGCCGCCCGACACGGAGCAGGCGCGCGCGCAGCTCGAGGCCCTGCGCGCGGAGTTGCGGCGGATGGTGGTGCGGCGGGACGAGGTGTTTGAGGGCCTTGTGGAGAGGGAGTCGCCCAGGAAGGGGGGTGGTAGTAGTAATAGTGGTGGGAGGCGGAGATGATGATGACGAGAGAGTAAACAAGAACAAAAAACATAGATAGGCGTGCCAGTTTGGCGGTATTACAACCAACAACCAACCAGACCAAACCAAACACCCTAAGGCTCTCTATCCCTCCCTTACCTATATCAGTACTCAATGAACGACGATAGCATTTGTACTCCGTACACACACACAACCATACTCAGGTCATTTTCAAGCCACACAACCACAACCACAACCACACAACAAACACCCCGCCAACATCCCGATTCAATTCAACTACTGGTGGTACTCCTCGTGGTACTCAAGCTCCGAGTCGCCACAGAAGAACCAGAACCAGAACCACGCCCTCCTCCTCCTCCTCCTCCTCCTCCTCCTCCCGACCTGACAATCCCCCTGCCCCGATCAATCATACAGTCAGCCCGTTCCGTCTCGCTGCCCGAGGGAGTCTCGCTGTTGCACTCCAAGTCCACCAATACGCCGCCGATGCGCATCCGATGCCGACCGTGATTATCTAGACTCGAAACATGACGCCTTGTCAGAGAGTTCAGAAAAGAAAAGGAATTACCAAGTCAATATCAACGCTTTGCCGAGGAAAGAAAAAGCCGAGAAATCACAATAGCTGCAGAACCGCGAGAAAAACAAAAAGGGGGTATGCAAAATAACTTAGGCGCGCTTGCCTCGCCCAGACACAGCCCCTCCCAAGCGTCCAAACTGCCTCCCCAGAGCCGTGCGGGGCTTCGATGCCGCCGGCGTCTCCGATTTCCCAGCAGCAGTAGGCTGCGGCGACAGCGTCTCCCGCACGCTCATCAGAGACATCGGTCCTCGCAACCCTCCTCCTCCTCCTCCTCCTCCTCCTCCTCCTCTGCCGGTAACCCCCCCTCCTGCTCCCCCTCCTGCACCTCCCACACCACCACCACCACCATCAAGCCCAAAAGACCCTCTCGTCGGGTCAACCGCCGAACCGCCGTCATGGAGCCGCAGGTCCCCGCCGGCCGCGGGGTCATCCAGGTGGCCGCTTCCCCCTCCCACCATGCGCACTCTCCGGGCGCGGTCCTGCACGGCGCGGAACTTCTCGAGCAGTTCGCCCCAGCGGATGATGCCTTCTTCCCGGCCCTTGAGGCGGTTGGGGCGGTCAAAATTGGACACGTTGGGTGTTGTTGCGTTGCTACATTTGACAGAGGGTTGTCAGTTTCAGTCCAACGGGTTTGCAAGGGCGTGTTAAAGGAGGCAGAAAGGGGGTCCGGAAGACGCACGGCCTCGGGGTAATATGCAAGTACCCAATCGAGCTGACGCTATTGAGACGATTCTTGAGGGCGGCAAAGGCCGAGGACTGCGGGAGGAGCATCAACAGGCCGTACAGGCACTTGTACAGGTGCGGGTATCGCTCGGGTTCGAGGAGCTGTAGTCTCAGATCTGCTGTCGAGTTAGGATCCCAACACGGCGAGGAGTCAGCAACGGGAGCGGCTGTACGTACAAGTGAACACTGGTGACTCAAGGAGCTGCACGAGTTTATCTATCTGGATGAGAATGTTGACCGTCATTTCGAGTTCCGCGCTGTTGAGGTGTCAGCTCTGCGTCAACGGCGGCGACCACGAGCGGAAAACAAACAATATCTGCAACAGGTTGTAAGCCTGCTCATATGCCTGCGCGAGGAGGCAGAGCGAGAAGGTGGCGACTGCGTTGTAGCACCACGACCGAAACAGCGCAACAAAGAACGTTTGGCCATCCTGGAAGAGTCAGTTCAACATGCACTGTGGCCAATAAACACCTGAAACAGGAAGCAGACCTTTGTCTCCAGGTTCCGCAGCCGTTTCCTGAGCTCGGCAAGCTCGGGCGCGGTGATCAGATTGTTGTTGAGGATTTGAACCATGATGCTGGCAAACTCGACGTCTTCCTCCTTCTCGATGCAATCGGCTAGAGTGCGGTATATGCGTTCAGCGCTGAGGCTGGTGCACAGTTGACGGATGATGAGGTTCCCGCGCGTCTCGAGGAGCTTGCGATCTGTCGAGAACAGCTGGAGAAGGTTGACCATAAAGTTGGTAAAGTAATCGTCCTCGCTGTTCCTCGATATCTGCGAGAGCAGCTGCAGGTCTTTTGTGACGACGGCCTCGGCGGGGTCCGAGAGAGTCTTGAGCAAGGCTGGGAACGTCCCGTCGTTGAACGCGAGCACTTTCCTGGGGGCCTTGCGGTGGAGCATGATTAGCCACGTCAGTGCAGCGACACGGGTGGCTTCATGGTCGTTCAAGAATAGCAACGTCAGCGAGTTCACCGCCGCGGCGTAGTCAAGGTCCGGCTGCGGCTGGGCCGAAATATCAGGGATTGATGTCGGAGGCATGGCCCTGCCTTGAGCCGGTGTGGGGCTCCGGATCTCGAGGTCTCTCGAGCCGGACAGGGACGCGCGAGCGCTGTTGGTACCGGTACCCTCTTGCCGCTCACCAGCCGGGGGCGGGGGAGCAGGCATGCGAGACGGGGGCGGCATTGACAGTTCCGGTTCGTCCGACAAGGAGACTACGTAGTCCATGAGAGAAGTGTTGACCCTCCCAGCAGCCTGGCGGATCGATTCCACACCACTAGCCATGGCCGGCAGGAGATGGGCCAGTATCTTTGGCGTAAAGGGGAGCACTTCCTCGGGACATATGTCGAGGAATTCGACGATCCACCGTAGCGACTCTAACAAGCCATCTTCTTCTGCAGATTACAATCAGCCATTGTCACGCTAGAGGTTGTCGCACGGAGCATATTGTGCATACCCAAGGGCGAATCAAGCGTGGCAGTCAAGATCTCTAGAATGGCCTTGTAGTTGATCTGGACGTCTTGGCCTGGGACCCAGTCATCTTCGCTCTCGGCATCATCGCCGTCGGCGGCCGTCTCCGAATTGACCTCATCACCGTCCTCGAGATGGGGCCGTACGCTCCCGCTCTCGACCGAGTCGACGCGTTTGCGCTTCCCCTCTTTCGACTTTTTGCTCTCAGCAATGCCCTTCTTGATGTGGGCAATCCGCTTGATCTCGTTGAGAAACTTATCAAGGCAGCCCTGGGTGGCGACGTGGACATCCCGGTTTGGGTCGCTCAGGAAGCGCAAGAGGCCAGCCAAGAAGTCTGGCAAAAATGTGACGAGCTCCAGGTCTGGGATGGAATCAAGCAGGATAATCCAGCCAACCAAGAAGGTCCGTGTGAAGGGGTTGAGTGCCCAGATGCGGTCCCTGAGCAGCGGGATGAAGCGTTTGAGCGAGAAGGCTGTGGGTAGCTCGACCGAGTCGCCAGGACCGTCCTTGTCGTCCTCCTGATAAGGAGGGGGCTGCTCCAGGACGGATATATAGGTGGCGGCGGACTCGGAGACGATGTCCTTGATGAGACGATCAAGCAGCTCGGCTCCATTCTTGACAGACAGCTCCGAGTCGGCGCCCAACTGCGTTCCGAGGCAGCTAGTCAGACTCTGCCATGGCAACGGTCGGGGAGGTGGCTCACCTTGCACAGGGCATCAAAGATGTGGTTGAAGTAGATCAGGATCTCGCCCTTTGCAACCTTGGCGATGTTGTACATGGCCTCACAGGCGTAGTAACGAACGCGAGCATCCTGGTCAGTGAAGCAGGCGAGGACTGGCGGGACAATGACTTCGAGGTACCGAGCGAGTTCCTGAGAGCGGCGGAGACAGAAGTCACAGCCGAGTGTAAGCAGAGAAGCCAGGTCCAAGTTGAAGTAGCCGCCAGTTTGGGTAACTAGTGACAAGACGGGGAGAGGCAGCGAAAGGAGGCTGCATGAAGGACAGACATACCGGGCCAAGAGCTATTGCGGCTGCAGCCAGACCTATCAAACCCCCGTTCCGTGCATGAGGCTGATGGACGGCATAAGCAAAGTCGTTGCAGAGCTGATCGAGGACGGCCTCAACACGTGGGTAGTCCTTCTGGGCAACAAGCTCGCGGATGACGCGCTCTAGCCTGTTTTGGAGAGGTACAAGTTAGAGTGTTCAAGAGTGTTTGTGAAGTGAAGGGTCCGGGTATGGAACCCGATATGAGAGTCCATATGCAATAGGGCGACCCACTCGAGAGCGCCAACCTTGCGCTTATCATACAGCTTATCGTTCAGGGCACGCTGGACAGCGGGATCCATGGCTCTGATGCTGTGGGATCGAGTCTCTGTGCCCGTCCGGGCTGGGCCTGGAACAGGGGAAGACGGATGACAGCCGACGGTTGATGCCCTGGACCGACTATGCCACAGCTGTGTCGAGTTTCTAGGTGCAACAGCAGGGCGGATGGCGGCCGGATCAGAACTGATGGGACTGCTCGATGCTGCCGTGGACGGAATGTGCCGGTGAAGCTGAAACGGGATATTGCCAAGATTTGGCTGATGATGTATGGTCTCAAATGAAGCTAGGCGGTGGTTGTGCAAGGGAATGAAATGACGAGGCCAGCACTGCCTGGCGTTGTGATGAAAGACGATGGCTTCCAAGCTTCCAGGTTGCATGGAAAGTTGTGTGTGGTTCAACGGGTGCTGCTGTGGGGCACGTCAAGCCGGAAGTGGAGCACTGCAGTGAGTTCCCGTGATAGGAAAGTGGGGCACTGATTGAGTGGCAGCAGCATCCACTGTTCCCGTCCGCATCGCAGGCGAGATTCATCAGATTTTACCGAACGCAGTACACCGACTTCCTGACCTCCAAGGTAGCCATCGTCTCCGACATGCCCGGGACCTGCCTCCGCCCACGCGCATTGCAACGGCCGATCTGCCTGGTAGTCTGTTGTGCTACAAGGAATCTACATGGGGAATACCGCAAAACGACGTCGGAGTTTCTGCTTACTTCGGTGTGCGGACGACTTTGGCGACAGTCTTCCAACCTGGTATTTCAAATATTATTGAATACCGCCTCGACTGAATGGTGAACACCACGGATTTCTTGTGATGCTGGCTGACTGGCAATCCCGAATAGAACCGTGGATCAATGGTTCTCAGTGGGGTTGGAAATGCTGCCAGCGGCCAGGGCCCAGATTGGAACCTCGCATTGCCCTACATGTCCTAGGCAATTCTAGTGGCAATCGAGGCTCGGCTCTAGATGCGCTCGTGAATCCCCATCGCCGGTTTACAACCCGCTGTACCTCCTTACGTACGAATGCCAGGTATTGTACAAGTACTCCCGTCACTACATCAAGGAACAACAAACCAGAGCTAAGTACGAATATTCATTCGGCATGTCGACGACGGACAGTGCGCTCAGGGGTTCTGAGGCAGGGAGCTTGCGAGCCGCACCATGGCAACGAAAAGGGGCTCATTCCCTGCCTGATTCAGGGCGAGATGACGATGGACTCAGAGATACCTTGTCCAATCTGGCTGACGTCTCCAAGAAATGTCGTGTTGCATCATCGGCAAGGCTATCTTCGCTTTTTCTTCCCGGCCCGAGCCTCCCATGGCTGGGGGTAAACCTTACTCCATCGACTTTACTCCAGTCCTCACACCACCATCCGCATCTGCCGTGACATGGCACACCGGTTCCTGCAAGCCTCCTGCACCGCCATCCCTGCCTTGCTCAAGAGCCGGCATGAGCAGCCCCAACGGCTGCTTCTGCCAATCAGCACCGTTGCTGCAGGATGCCAACTGCAGAGGACTCGGCCTCTGTCGCTCTCACGATCTGGCAGCTATCGTCTCCGTGCTGCGAGATCACCCAGCATCACGTTACCCCAGTGTAACGGTGTGGCCTAGGGTTCGCCGCTGTCAGTCCGTGAGTGGCAACGTTTGATGAAGGAGGCTTTACTGTCTGACCTTCTGGCAGCGCGTCCGTACGGATCTCTGGCCACGGTAATGGGGAGGGTAACAAGCGCTCTGGAACCAAGTCACATGGCCACCAAGCATAGGAGTCGTGGCGGAGGTTACCCAAAGAGTCAACCGAACGAATCAAGATTGTATTCAAAATGCATGGAAACAGAATCACCGCTTGCTCAACAGTGCAAATACACGCCAGAAAAACCCAAGACCCCCTTTGTCCTCCAGTCGCCGACCTCGCTCAATGCCTCCGCCAACCGAATCCAGCTCTACGCTCCCAAACCCGACGCCAGAAACCCACAGACAGGCCAGAACAAGAACCACCACTAGTCAGCCCCGATCAATGGTCAGCCAGCCCATCACAGGGTGTGGCGTTCGTCACCACCATTCAACTCCACCCTCCCCCGCAACTCAAAGTCGTTCAGCAGCCCACCAAGCAATCTCCCCACCCAGCAACAGACCACCCCCCCTGACAACCTCGATAGACACAGTCGTCACTATCGCCTGGGCGTGGTCATATCTCATCTTCCTTCTGTTCCTCTCACCCACATCATCCCACTACGCCATCACTTCTTCCCTCCACCACCCCCACTGCTGCCCTTATTCGCGTCACTGCTGCCGTTTGACGACGACGACGAGCTGCTGTTCTGGCTCTGGTCGTTTCGCCGGGCGGCGTCTGCAGCGCGCTTGCTGAAGCCGTCCTATGTTTTTATGTCAGTGCGAGAAATCATGTATTGGTCGTAGTAGTAGCGCGGGGCATGGTTTAGACTGGAATAGGGATGTGGAAGAGAATGTGGGGGGGTAGGGAAGCGGAGGGAGGAAGGGTAGATATAAAATAGTACACACACACCTTGTCTCCGCGAGCTCTGCGGATTCGCTCGGCGGCGGCGTCGTCCATCTTGGCTTTGCCCATATTGGTGCCAGGTGGTTTAGGTAGGTAGGGGTTGGTGTTTGGTCTTTGCTCAACGAGAAGGGGAAGTCGGATTCGGTGTCTTGACGGAGGACATATGTATCTCTGAACGTGTGAGTTGAAATAGGCACCTCGGTGCGGACTTGGTGGTTGGGAAGCGGGAATTGGTAAGCACGGCGCTTTCCCTCGAGGATATCAGGGGGGAATATATAGGTCCACGATACGCGAACTCTACCTACCAGCAACGAACAGACGAAACGAAACAGTTGGGCACTGACGGCTGACTACGGCGGTTGTTTTCCCGCACTTATTACACACACAGATATAAGCCAACAAACAAACGGCCAAATCACTCAGGTAGCAGGAAGTCTGATCGGGAACCGTGGTCAAAAGGCGAACCAACACTCGCCTTCCATGTTTTTTCCTCCTCCCATCTCTCCCACTTGACAATTTGTGCCCATATAGAAGGTCCACGGAAGGCTCAATGCGGGAGGCCGTCGGCTTGCACGACATCCGGCTCGGTTCCGGGCGCGGCTGCACGTGTCTCCCCTCATTCCACGGCCGTCAGTCGGTTGCGGGGCTCGCGGTGTATGTAGCATGTAGGTATGCAACTCTGTAAGCCGTGGGAGATTGTCACCCTCGGTTTGTGCGCTGTCGTTCAAAGGCAGGCATGGACAGGGGTCTCGGCATGGACACAAACCGCGCCCCTAATCAACAGCGATGAGTGAAGTGGTGAAGGGAGAAAGGGAAAGACCCGTTCGTGGCCGTCGGATAGGTCAAGATATGAACGAGACAGGCAGGTTCCAAAGTACAGTTAACTATAAGTGAGGCTCACCGGTCGAGATAAGTAGCCTGCCAAGTGTTTCAAGCTGCCAGGCGTTTGTCGATCTCCCGGCAGTTGCAGATTCCCCTTCTCGCCCGAGACCCCAAACAGCACCCCATGACGTATTTTCTCAGCCCTCCCGTCGGCAATCGGGCTCGCGGCATGGCTTAGGTGGCCAAAAGCCACTGGGCCAGAGTTGCTGTAGCTGGCCGATCTCACGGGCAGGAGGAGACAAACACCGACCGGCGTCGTACATGGGAAGCCGTCGGACGGACGGGGATTCTGAGGGAGCCTGCCTCAGGACTGAAAGGGACATGGGATGATATAGTGTTGTTGGGGATAAAGGTTCATGAGGGCGAGGCACAGGAGACCCCTATTCTATTGCCAAGCAAACATCATCGACTCAATATACTATACAGTATGTAGCCAAGGTACAGACATGCCGTGTAACCATCGCCCACCCGAGGTACCTACCTTCCTTTCGCTCTTCCAGCGAGCAGTACCTGCGTGGTTGTCCAAACTGAGCCAACGAGCTCAGCGGACAGGTGGGCAGGTGGGTGGCCTGATAAGCCGGGCCGTTTGCAGATCATCGCTGGCCTCTTCGTCTCCAACGTCGCACAGCATGCGAAAGGAAAGAAAGAAAAACATGGGACGTTCTAGGATAGCGGCTCTGCACCTTCCCGCACACAGCGGGGCGTCGTGCTACCCGAGTCCGTTGGTACGCGAGTCCGGGTGCCTCACCCGTCCTCGCCCGTCGGCTCCGTGCAGCCACATTTTCATCCCTCGGGCGGGCACAACTTTCTGACTCACCCTCCAAAGCGGTTGGCAAACACGATGTTTCTAGCTAGCTGTGCTTATCTATGAACCCAGAAACGAGGCGAGCAAAACAAATCGCCAAAAGAACAAAAGATAGCGGAAGACTGGCTAACCAAACACCTAGACTATTACCCTTCCTGCTCCCCCTCAAGGGGGAAGAGACAGAGAACCACCCACAGCACCTGTACACACATCCTTCCAACAAACACCTCTACATCCAACCCGTTTAAACCCCCATCAGTGATGGTGATGACCGCCCCCCTCTTCGACCAACACACTCTGACACCTAGCCAGAATGGCCGCCTGCCTCGCTACATCAGCCAGCCGGCCAATGACCTGCTTATTCCCATCCACAAACCCATACAGCGCGTACGGGATGCCGACGTCGTCGCAAAACGCTTGGACCAGCCGCTGGGTCCTACGCAGGTTGTGCCTCGGGATGCGGGGGAACAGGTGGTGGACGGCCTGAAACTGCAGCCCGCCGTGGAAGAAGTCGAGCCAGGGGGCGCAGTCGACGTCCATGGTGGTGCGCAGCATCTTTTGCGGGAAGCTCTCGTCGACGCCGAGGTCGGCAGTGCTCATGGCGAAGTGGCTGAGCGTGATCTGCACGTGCAGCGGCGTCGTGACCATGTGGCTGACGAGCACGAAGACCGCGCGGTCCCAGCCGCCCGTGTCGACGCACCGGTACACGACCCCGTAGCCGAACCAGGTCCAGAAGAAGATCTGGCCTGCCATCTCGAGCCAGCGGTGCCAGGCGGCGGCGCCGCGCCGCGGGCCCTGGCCCAGCAAGATGTAGGCCCACGACAGCCGGTACAGGTTGAAGCGGCCAAAGAGCAGGATGGCGTAGTACAGGTAGTGCTGCAGCGAGATGAAGAAGCGCGCCGCCGCGTCGTAGTGCATGACGCGCTCGTAGTAGCTCGACCGCAGGCTGCCCAGGAAGCGGTGCGAGATGGCGAAGAAGGGCATGTGCTCAATGTCCGGGTCGTGCTCGGGCGCGTTGGTCATGATGTGGTGCACGTTGTGGTTGTCCTTCCACCAGCACACCGACAGGCCCCCCAAAAAGTCGGCGACCAGGATGCCGATGACGGTGTCGGTCTGGTAGTCGTGCGTGATGCCCAGGTGGCCCGCGTCGTGCACCGTGAAGGCGAGCTGGTGCCAGAAGACGCCGAGGAAGAAGGCGCTGGGTATGTACCACTTCCAGCGCAGAAAGACGACAAACAGGGCGAAGAAGAGCGTGTACCGGCACAGCTCGATGGCGTAGGCCGAGTAGTTGCAGTCGTACAGGCCCTCGGCCTTGATACGCTCGTGCAGGAGGCGGTACTTGTCCGCGATGGCCTCCTGCGTGGCCGGGTCCGGCGCCGGGTATCGGCTAAGGTCGAGCTTGATCTCCGTGCGCGTGAGCACGTCGAGGTGGGCCATGCCATTGACCGGCTGCGTTGGCACGTCGTCGTCGTCGTCAGAAGAAGAAGAAAGTGATGTAGCCGAGCCTGACCGCGCCATCCCGCCCGACGTGCGCTTGCGAAGGCCTGCCGCATCCTCCTCGGCGGCGTCGTCAAAGGTGGGCGAGGGTGACCGTGTGCTGCTCGAGCCGCTCGACAGTGCGGTGACATCCTCCTTCAACTGCTGCGTGATCAAGCTGGCGGCAGCGTGCTCGTCCTCCTGCTCGGCCTCCTCCCCATCGCCCACCCTGGGCCGAAACTTGCCGCCCTGGATGGGCGGCAGGAAGTTCTTCCAGCGGCCCTCGATCCTGCCGATGCGGTACTTGTTCATCATGCGGCGGGCCTCGAGCGAGTGAAAGCTACATACAACACGGTCAACATCGTATCCTGGGAGAAGGCAAGTGGGAAACGCACCTGTTCACCTCATCGGTCGCATCCCTGCCGACCATGTGCATGATGGCCTTGTCGCCACCCGGGTGAAACGGACGCCAGGCATCGGCCTTGATGACGTGCTGGTCCAGGATGAAGATGGTCCTGCCCTCGGCGATGAGGGCCTCGACCTCGCGGCGTGACAATAGGGGGTATGCGCGCCCGCCGCCTGGCCGAGGGGCTTCTGCTGCTGCCGTTGAGCCCGTGGAAGCAGCCATTGTGGAAAGAGTACGCCTTGATGCCTGGGTAGCAGGTGTTCCAGGTTGCAAGGCTTCCGAGAGAGCCGGGCCAGGAAAGCCGCAGTTCTGAGCAATGAAACGAAGAAAGCTTCTGACCGCCCCGTTTCGTCCAAGATCGGCAATCCTCAGGTACCTTCCCTTCCGTTGAATTATCGAAGTTCAGGTACCTTTAGCCAAGGTTCACCAGTCGGTTATCAAAGCAGAACGAGTCAATCCCGCCCCCGAGACAAGAGCGCACCGACAACTCCTTACTAGCGCGTCATATGCCGTTCAAGCGAAGGTGTGGTGTCTGAAAAGCAGAAAACAAACGCATCCCCGGCCGGCTGCATGAGGGTCGGCTTTTGGGTGGCTCCCGACTCCGAAAAGCCAGGGACGCGGTTGAGGAGTTGACCCACTTTGCAGGGGAACAATCAACAAACCGAACATCGCATCGAAAACGCAACGCAAAAACTCGCTGCTCGCCTGCTTGGCTAGTTTAGACTCCAGGTGTTTTCTGCATAAAAAGAATTCCCTGCTGTCCAGCCAAGCCCATTTGCCGATGATGCCCCTGAAGAGGGAAAACAAAAGCTAAAGTACACAGGTACACAAGAAAACCGCTACGCCCCCTTCACCCCCCCACCCCCTCACCCCGCGCACTCCGCACTCGACTCCTCAGAAGTGGATAGGCTTCGAGTACGTCGCCATGGCGGCCTCCTTGAAGGCCTCGGCGAGCGTCGGGTGCGCGTGGCAGGTGCGGGCAATGTCCTCGCTCGACGCGCCGTACTCGAGCGCCAGCGTGCCCTCGGCAATCATCTCGCCCGCGTTGGGGCCGACAATGTGGATGCCCAGCAGCCGGTCCGTCTCCGGGTCCGCCAGCATCTTGACCAGCCCGTCCGTGTCCAGGTTCGTCTTGGCCCGCGAGTTGGCGCTGAAGGGGAACGTGCCGACCCGGTACTTGACCCCGGCCTTCTTGAGGTCCTGCTCCGACTGGCCCACCCACGCCACCTCGGGGAACGTGTACATGACGGCGGGGATGCAGCCGTAGTTGACGTGCCCGTAGCCCTTCTTGATGTACTCCACCACCGCCACCCCCTCCTCCTCGGCCTTGTGCGCCAGCATCGGGCCAAACGTCACGTCGCCCACGCACCGGATGTGCGGGATCTTGGTGCGGTACTCCGAGTCGATGATCACCCGGCCCCGCTCGTCCACCTCGAGCCCAATGTTCTCGAGGCCGAGGTTGGCCGTGTACGGGCGACGGCCGATGGCGACCAGGACAACGTCGGCGTCGAGCTATTTTTACACATGGCGCAAAAAGTCAGCAACTGCTCTAGTGTCCTCCTTCCCCCCTCCTAGGCAGGCAGTAAATGAGACTCACCGTCTCGGGCTTGCCGCCCTTGGCCGAGTCGACGTTGAGCTTGACACCCTCGCCCGTCTTGTCGCCGCTGACGACCTTGGTGCCCGTCTTGAAGTTGATGCCCTGCTTCTTCAGGATCTTCTGGATGCTCTTGGCAATCTCAGTGTCCATGCCGGGGCCGCCAATGACGTCGAGGAACTCGACGACGGTGACCTCGGACCCGAGACGCGACCACACCGACGCCATCTCGAGGCCAATGATGCCACCACCAATCACCGCCATCTTCTTGGGCACCTCCTCGAGCGCAATGGCGCCCGTGCTGCTGATGACCTTCTTCTCGTCGATCTCGAGGCCGGGGAACGGGGTGACGTCGCTGCCCGTCGCGATCAGGATGTTTTTGCCCGTCACGCTCGTCTCGCCGCCGTCGTTGAGCTGCACCTTGACCGTGTGCTCGTCCTGGAACGAGCCGGTGCCCTTGAGGTACTCGACGCCGTTCTTCTTGAACAGGAACTCGACGCCCTTGGTCAGGCCCGACACGGATTGGTCCTTGGCCTTCATCATCTGCTTCAAGTTGAGCTTGACGTCGCCCACCTCGATGCCGCGGTGTTTTGAGTCGTGCATGATCTGGTGGTACAGGTGCGAGTTGTTGAGGAGCGATTTGGACGGGATGCAGCCGACGTTAAGGCAGGTGCCGCCGAGGGCGCCGCGCTTCTCGATACATGTAACCTGCGGGTTGCCAGGGCGTGGTTAGCTTCCCGCGCATATTCCGTGAGGGCTCGGCAGCCATAAACGCCGTCGCGTGCAGTGAGTGTCTGTCCCCTTTCTTACCTTCATGCCCTCCTGACCAGCCTTGATGGCGGCGACATAGCCCGCGACACCGCCGCCGATAATGACCAGGTCCCTCTCTGCTCAGACAGTCAGTCCCCGCGAATCCAATGTGCCAATTCCGTCCGTAACTACTAACCAGCCTCGGTGGCATATGTCCTGCTCCATCGCGACGTGGACACAATCGACGGTAACCTTCCCGGAAGTCAGCGGAACCAGCGCCAATTTTCAGCATGCGGAGGCGAACCCGTACCCTGACGGCTTGAAGGCCGACTTGACCGCGGCGCGGCCTATTAATCTCTGCGACAGCATGGTCGGTGCTGGTAGAAGACGGACGGTGCAAAGAAAATGTAAATGAGAGAACTCCCCGATGCCAAATGCACTAAGGGACGAGACAGATGTAACGTTGCCAGGTGCGTCACGAAGCTTGGAGGTTGTTGTTGAGAAGCTGCAAGTTCCGAGTCAGAAAATGTCCCCATCGATATTTGTTCCGTCCAACCGCCGCCCCAGAGGAACAGCCCCAAGCCGCCGGGGATTGGGCCATTTCCAGCACGCTGCTTGGCTCCGAAGCCGCTAACTCAGCGACTCCCGCCACTAAAAACCCGGGCATAGCCTTCGATAAGCCGTCAAATCCCGCACCCGGGATCCCGTGATGTGTTCGCTCTTGTCATGCGATGCCTGGAAATTGTTCACGCGAAAGCGCGATAGCGACGCCGACCTCGCACTGTTTGCCCCAAAGACTTAAACACAGCAGACGTACTCAGTAGCATCACAGCACAGCTTGGTTTTCCCCGATTACTAAACAAGACCGTGGTGCAGTCCCATCGCCAGATCCTCACCAGCACAACCTCCGAGTGGCATCGGAGACTCGGGGGGTACATCTCATCATCGTACATCCAACCCAGCCCTCAGATGCACTCCGTACTATGTACACCACGCCAGAACAGGTCGGGATAGACATCAGACTCAGACACAAGACATCCTCATGCCAGACCCTCAGCCCTGACCAAAGCAGCCTGAACCACCGCCTCGGCCATCTTGCACGCCTCCCTCAGCACCTGCGTATTCTTCTTCCCGCCAGCCAGGTCCGACTTGCGGATGACCTTCTTGAGAAAGTACTGCAGGCCCCTCGCCAGGTCGGGAGTCGCTTCCACCCCACCAAACACCTTTGCGATCGCCTCGTCGGCGGCCTGGCCCTGGCCCTGGCCCTGACCCTGGCACAGATCGAGCAGCACGCTGACCAGCATGACCTCGACAAAGTCGCGCGTCTTTTTCTGCAGGTACAGCAGGTTCAGCCGCCTGAGCACCGTGATCCCCAGGCTCCCCGCGCAGACGAGCGCGCCAAACATCTTGGCCGTGTTGACGATGCGCCGCACGCCCACCGCCCCGTCCCCCTCCCCATCCCCATTCCAATCCCCGTCCCCCTCAGCATCGCCATCCCCGCCGAGACCTTCCTCGCCCATGCGCCCAAGCAGCCTCCACAGGCTGGCCTGGAACGCCCAGCGGACCTCGCGCTGCTCGGCGCAGAGCCGCCTGGCGACGAGCGCGTAGTAGGGGTTGTAGTGCAGCTCGGCGCCGGCGCAGCGGAGGAGCACGTTGGGAACCTCGCGCTGGCGCTCCCTGTTGAGCCGCAGCTTGAGGATGCGGTGGTAAGCGTCCTGGTAGTCGAGCGCCGACATGACCGAGACGAAGACGGACCGCCGCACCTCGGTGTTCATGCCCTGCTCTCGCGCGAGCTCGGCCAGGTCCGGCCCTTCCTCGGCATCGGCTAGGAGGATGCTCTCGTCGTCGCTGTCGTCATCGTTGCTGTTGTCGTTGTCTCCATTTGTGGGTGTTGCGGCCTCCTTTTTGCCGGATGAGCGGCCCGCCCAGCTGGCGCCGACTAGCCACCACTTGCCGTGCTTGTCAGCCTCGCGGATGTCCTTGAGACCCATGCGCATGGGCTCCGTGGACTTGACCTTTTTAGACTTGAGCTGGCCGAGGAGCTTCCTCATCCGCGTGACGTGCTCCGTGATGACGGCCGACGAGCCAGCGCCTGCTTTGAGCTTGTTGTTCTTCAGGTCGGTAATGGTGTCAATCATGAACCTTGTCCTGACAGTTAGGTTCTTCTCGCCTGTTTTGGCCACGGCTGGCGGGATCAAGGAGACGATATCCTTGAGCGCCATCGGGTCGTCCTGCCGCAGAGTAGGGCCACACATACGAACGAGTCGAAGCAGCAGCTCGGCATTGAGTTCAGACAGATTCTCTAGGAGCATTCGGATGTAGTCAAAGACGAGATTCGGGCCGATGAGCTGGAAGGTGTAGAGCTCCGAGATGAAAGTAATGAGGTTGGATGTATGCTTGGGCACGTCTGGCCGCTCCAGCGCCGCGACCTTGGCATCTGCGTAGTAGCTGTCGAAGCGCTCCACCACTTCCTGTATCAGCTGTCCCCCAAAGTCCGTTCCGAGCACCATGTACGCCGCCGTGGCGAAGCCTGCTGTCAAGACCAAGAGTGTATCTGGCAAACTCGTCGGTTCGCAGACCTGGACTAGGAGCAGGTCCACGAGCGAAGAGGTGACATGCTGCCGCGGGTACTCTCGGTAAAGCTTCTCAACCTCAGCCATGGTGCTCAATAGGTTGGACTCCGTTATCCTGTTGATCAGACCTTGTGTCTGTCGGCGTACTCGAGCGGCCAGTTCGGCATCCGATCCCGACTCTTTTCGAAGAGATGGGGGGACGTATTTCGCCGCCTGCCCCGTCGTAGGGGCGACATATGGGTTCTCGCGCACCCGCTTTGGCGGTTCGCTCGCGGCTTCCTCCTCCTCCGAGTCGAACCCCCCAAAGTCGGTTTGGCCGCCGCCCTCGTCGTCCTCATCCTCTGAATCATCATCCTCTAGCCCAAAGCCCTCCGGGTCCTCATCAAACTCGTCAGACTCACTGTCTTGGCCGCTCGAATGAGGCTCAGGTTGCGGTTGCTTCCGGGCGTCTGCCGCTGCCTCGGCCTTCCTCCTCTTCTGTGCCAACCACTCGTCTGCTTCTGACTTGCGTTTCCTCTTTTCCTGCTTCTCCCCGTCGTCCACGCCACCCAATCCATCTAGAAGATCCCCGAGCCCGTCGTCCCTGAACGACTGGGGCAGGCTCTTCCGGTTCTTCAGGCCGAGTTTCCGTTCCAGGTCGGCAATTTCGGCATCATCCTGCGAGAGCTTCTCCTTCACCGACCTGGGGAGCTTCCGTGTCGAGGGCGCGTCCCGGACGTCCTCCCCACCGTCATCTTCCTCCTCTCCGTCATCGACATCTTCGTCGTGGTCATCGTCGGACCCTTCGTCAAGCACTCCATCCGAGAGGACCTCCGCTTCGTCGTCTTCGTCTTCGTCTATACCGAAGTCCTCCTCGTCCCCTTCTTCATCTTCGGGCTCTGGCCTTCTGTTCTTCAGAATAGGTTTTGATGCACCTGATCTCGGTCCGATCGGCCCGCCAGTGTGCCTGCTAGCGTGTGAGGACGGATTCGGCCTGTCACTGGGGGCACCTCGCTCGGTGGGTTGATTTCGGCTAGCTGGGGCACGATGGACCCTGGACTGTTGTCTCTCGGCTTTCCGACGCTCTTTCCGGGACGCGACGTACCCCCGGGGCGCGCCTCGCTTGTGGTCTGATTTTGAGTCTATGGCCGTGAGTCAATAGGACGGGCGGGACATGGCTGTCCAAGCGGATCGGTGGTGCTCACCTGCGATTCCGAGCTCTTTGAGGAGATGCGGCGGGAGAGTCGGCTTCTTTATCCCTGGCGGTGGCATCTCGAGGCCGGCCTTGAAGCTAGTGGCGTGGTTTCGAACAGAGCTCAGCCCCAGGCGCACCGATTCTTGATCTTGCCAGCGGAGGTCGCTGGTCGCAATTTGTATCCCCTTGGGATTCAAGTTCTTGACCGGGGCTTGCTCATGGCTTCTGAACTTTTGTTATCGATTAGGCTGTGTGGGGCAAGCTCGGCCCCTCATGTATTGTACATTACACCATAATACAATACAATACAGTGCTCAAGACGGGCAGACGGGGTGGTACTGTACGGTGCCTGACTTAAGATAAGCTCAGGGAAGGCGTTTGCAGGGGAGTCTTTAGATCTCTACCCGTCGATGCACATAATCCCAGAATTTGAGCTATGAGCTCTTCCCATTAACCTCTGTTCTGTGCGTACGGTCAAATACCTCGTACCTCACGTTGCAGTGAAGTGGGTCCCCGTACACTGAGTCCACCAAAGTGAGCGGGCTCACAAGACATCCACACACATGGCAGTGAACTCACTCGCTCTCAAGCAGGCATCTCACTGACGTTTGAGAAACCTCGTCAACGCCAACCCCTCTACAAAGCAGCCGACAAGTAAGATGGGCCACTTAACACATGATGAGGTATAATATATAGACCCATCCTACATTTCCAAGCCCGCCCACCCGCTAACCCTTTCCCCCGCAGTTCTTCATCAAACTCGCCGACATCTTCACCTCACGCAAGACAAAAGGCCACGGCGCAGTCTTCCTCACACAAAAACGACGTGAGCATCCCCCCTCTCATCCTGACACACTCAGCCCACCCCCGGGCCCCTACTCTCTCTAACCAGTGCATACCCCAAAGTAACCTACCCCCAACCACCACCACCACCACCACCACCACCACCACCACCAACCAACAAAACACAACCCACCACCACCACCCAACAACCCCAAGAAGACACACTCGACGACCTCATCCCGCCCCACCAACCCCTCCCCATCCTAATCCGCGCCACCAACGGCAAGGGCAAGAAGGCGCGCGCCAGCAACAGCAAGGAAAAGAAGGAAAAGATCAAGCTCTCGACCGTCGTCCAGCCGGACGAGCTCGACGGCTTCTACGCGCGCTACGCCGAGGTGTGCAAGAGCGGCATGGCGGCGCTGAAGCCGCGGGACCGGACCAAGCGGAAGAAGGCTACCAGGGTCGGCAACAGGAAGAGGAAGGGCGGTGCTGTTTAGTGCGGCTGCTGGGGCTGGGCCTGGGCATGGGATGAAGGGGAGACGGGGAAGGGGAGGGGGGAAGGGGAGAAGGAGGGAGGGGAGGGGGGCCGGCTGCTTCGTGATCATATTATGATGGCACTGTTTCTGCTTCGCTTGTCTTGTGGGCATGGGACTCCGGGCATGGGATGGATGGATGAATGGGTTCTTTCTGTTAGGGCTGAGCTGGGTCCCACCGAAAGCACCGCTCTGGTTGGCTAGGTACACTACCTACACCAGGTGGCATGCAATTTGTAGCTGAATTGACGGTTGGACCAAAGAGACGGCGGCCACGATCTTCTGCAGAGTGCCGAGGAACGGCATGGGTGACTGTTGGCGGCCTGATTGTCGACCTCTCACTCAGGTAAAAGCGTCGCTGGTTACATCTCGGGACAACTTTCTCCCCCTTGGCGGCGTGTTCCAATCGTCGTCAGCGTTCCACGCTACCTATCCCCTTCCGTCACTCTCCAGCCAAGTGAATAACCCTGATCAAGTGAGAGGACGGGCAACGCAAAGCAGTGTCATGCGCGTTATTGGCCTAGGAGCACTTCAGAGCGAAGTCTGACAGGACATTGCCAACAACTCGGACAATGGAAGGGGGTGGAACTAAAATCTAGATCAATACTACCAATGCTTCTTCTCCGCGAAGCCAGTTTGTCCTGGGCTTGTCAAATTTACTTGCATGGTGCACAGCACCGAACCCAATGTCGTACCCAACCCAAGTACATGATACCCGCCAAATCCCCATATCATTCATCTCCAGTTAAGAACCTCGGCCGCCCCAAGCCTGACATGCCTTGAACGTCCAAACGACCAGGAGACCCAGGCTATCGCTTGAATCCACCAAGTCTTCATGTCTGTTGGAAGGGGAGAAGGAGAAGGGGGAGGAGAAGAAGGAACAATATATCCCTCCTCGTGATCGACGAGGAGTAAGCGCAAGTTTGGTCCACAGCAGATCGAGTCTTATCTCGGTCTTATTCACACTACTGCCGTTGTCGATTGCCATCTTTGGCTCAACAATCATCGAACCCTCACACAACACCAACGCCTGTCGGAAGACCGAGGCCCAACCACATGACAAGCAATCCGAAAGCATGCCGCACTAGGTTGAGTCAACGTACATTGTTCTATCATCTAGGGTAAAGTTGAGTCCGGATATGCCCAAGTATCATGCTACCGACTTGGTGGTTCCAAGAGCCGGCCAATCCAACCGACTCGGTGATGCGGCGCGATAGCCGCAGCCCATCCAGCGTCTACCGTAGATAAACCGTAGACACAACCCAGTCGATCGTTACCCGCCGCTGGCCAGCAACGGCGAGCCAAGCCGGCATGGGGAGTTGCGGTTGCCGAAACATGCTGTTCAACCGCGACAGCGATGGGGAAGGGTATATCCGAGCGAGATGTCCACACACCAAGCCTGCCGCCCAAATGCACCGAGACGCCGGATACCATATCACGCCAGCACCCTCTTTTTTCCAGAGTCGAAGCATCCTTACGCGTCGCCGCACGTAGACTCACCAGGTGGAGTCTGCCGCCAGCCACCCAGGCCAGCCGCTCCGCACGACGAATACCGTTACCAGCAATCAAACACGCCTACCACACTGCCCGATGCCCTTCCATCGAACGCCACTATCAACTGGAGAATCAAATGCTTATTCGACAATACATTCTAGGGTGAACAGTCCTCCGATTTTCCCAATTCCTGCGGCTCCCGAGACGGAAACGCAGAGCCCCAACGAGAGAAACCATCGAAGAACTTTTCGCGATCGTGAGTTGCCGAGTGCCGAAAGTAGGAAACAGACCTCGCGGGCCCCTCTTCATCCCTCCAATTCGCGATCATCTACCCCGAGAGCATGCACCGCTGAGGCGCAGGCGGGTGTGCATGCAGCTGGTCCCATCTAATAAGGCATGCCGTTGCTCTGGTGTGCCGTCCAGGGGCGATAGATAAGAAATCAAGATCAATGTCGAAAGAAACCGAGAGAAAGAAAAAACAATGGACGAGTATGCCGAGATGTGCCGAGTACGAAAACGCCAGTAACCCGATTCGTGGTTTGTTGAACGATGGGACCGCATCAAGCAGAGTAATCGGATGCAACCCCAGTCGTACCGATTCCGGGCTGCTCCAAATTCGAAGTGATCCATAACCCATCGCGCGCCCGTTGAATCAGATGGTCGTTCACATGATCTGATCCTGAGTGAGGCCACCATGGGGATCGGTATCCATGCTGTCACCACCGCCAGGGGTGATGTACTTGACGTAGCTCAGGCCGAGAGGACGGCCACCGTACTGGTAGCCCTGGAACTTGGCAATGGCGGTCTCGGCAGTGTCTGGGCTATCGAAGCGAACCACACCGCTGCCGCGGGACCGACCGCTCGGCTCGTACTGAATCTCGGCTTGCTCGACCTTGCCGATGGTGGAGAAGAGCTCAACCAGATCGTCGTTGCTGGTCGACCAGGGGAGCTAAGAGACGGTTAATCACCTTTAACATGGAGGCACAGCAACATCGTGGTCAAACTTACATTGCGGACATAGATCGTGTCGCATTTCTCGACACCGGCGGTGGCGTTATCGGTGAAGGGGTTGGGGGGGACCGAGGCGTTGCCAGCGTCGAACGCAGCGGGGGCACCGCCAGGGCCTCCATAACCACCGCGACCACCACCGTAGCCGCCGAATCCGCCGCGACCTCCGGCAAATCCACCACGAGCATAGCCGCCTCCAAAGGCACCGCGTCCGCCAGCAAAACCACCGCGGCCATAGCCACCGGCGCCCATAGCGGGACCAGCGAAGCGATCCTCACGGACCTCGAGCATGCGGCCCTGCCAGTCGTAGCCGTTGAACTGCTGGATAGCGTTGCGGGCGTCTTCGGGGGACTCGAAAACCACGATGCCGGACCCCTTGGGTCTGCCGTCAGGCCCGAGATGGACATCGGCGCGGATGACGCCACCGACGCGAGCTGTCGAGGTAAAGAGAGGTAAGCCGCTGTACATTTCAACGTCACAGGGAATTTCGTTGGCTTTGCTCACCAGCCTGTCGGAAGAGATCCTTCAGATCCTGCCAGCCGACGTTGAAGGGCAGCTATTAGGGAGAGTTAGCACATGAACCATTTCAGTCATCGTAGGCGACGAACATTCGACACGTAGATCTGACGGCCGCCGCCGCCGCCGCCGCCGCCGCCGCCACCGCCGCCAGGCATGCCTTGGTTGAAGCCACCGCCAGCATGGAAGCCCGGGCCGCCCGGGGCGCCCATGGCGCCAGCGAATCCGCCGCGGCCAGCACCGCCACCCGGAGGACCAAACCGAGGCTCGGCCTCACGATCCTGGGATAAAGTCAGTACGACCGATGCGGGATGGCACTATAGGCTGACAAACGCCTCACCTCTCGGACATAGATGAGTCTGCCCATCAGGTTCTGGTTGCTGAGTGTCGCTACAGCTTGCTGAGCTTGCTCCCTAGTGGCATACTCCACAATACTAGACAGAGAAGGTTAGCGATTTGAAGGTGGTCACCGACGACGCCGAGCCGAACTTACCCGCATCCCTAAATTCACCTCGGACAGCGTCCCAACCCGTCAATCCAACAATCCAGCAAAAACCGAGAGGAAAGGACCACAAAAGAACCAGCCAAATCACTCATAGGCGCCCACCTTCGACATTCCATTGGGAAGAAGCAGCACGTCGGCATAAAGCACCTCTCCAGCTGAACCCCGCGAGTGTTAGCCCCTCGATCCGTGTTGTCGCCGGCCATCGCCCCCAAACCCACCCTGTCTCATAAAATCCTTGAGGTGATGCCACTTGACGTCGTAGGATAGGTTGCCGACGTAGACGCGGCGGTCCTGCTGCGATGTCTCGCGAATGTTGTTCATGGCTTGTTCTCGATGGGCTGAGCGATCCTCGTACGACCGGTGCGGAGCTCCGCTGTATCCTGAGCCTGTTCCTCCAGCAGCTGGGGCCTGTCCAGTCATGGGAGACCGACTTCTTCTCCGCCGGCTATCCGATCGATCACGGGGCGAAAACGATCGGCGAGTGTTCGGGCTCCTTGAACGTCCTCTACGGGGAGAACGCGACCTCTCACGCTGTCGTTCGTCAGTAACTGGCTGAGGCATAGTGGGCCATGAATTCATGTTTAACTGAGGACGGGATCTGGCTGCTTCCGCGTGAGAGGCAGACACGATGCGCCGGATTGACCAAGCTAATATCGTCGCGCCCTGCACAGCTCGTTGACCAAGGCCACCCATGGCGGGGGCGATCGATAATCCACGAGATCGAGGGGGATGTGGATCCCGACAAGGCTCAGCGAACGATGCCGCCCTTGGCTTTTGAGCACGGCCCACATCGACAGCAGCATCCCGTCGCGAGAACGAGAGAGGTCGAGAATCGGGAGGGAGAAAGCTGAAGGGTGAAGTCGGATTGACCACGAGTGGAATGAATCGAAAGAGGCAGATTGAAGGAAATAAAAACTTACCGGACGATAATTATCTCCTGAATCAGCTGTAGTAAAACGAAAGGTCAGAACAACCAAGAAGAAGGGTCGAAAAAAAGAAAATCGGTTGAAGCTTGGGGTAGGTGGTTGTGAGGTGGAGGAGGAATGCGGGAGCGAGCGAAGCGCCGAGTGGCAATTTGAGGGAGTAGTACTTGGGGTGTTGCAGCGGGGGAGGTTGTGAACAAATCCGAGGGTGGATCAATGGGATAGACATGCAGGGCAGGGAAGGTCGAGGGAAGAGGGGGGCTGTTTGTGTGAAGGTACTTCTGTACCTGGAGGCCGCATGTAGTAAGGTAGGACGTAGGAGTGGACGCAAGGCACTGCAGCAGCGAGCCGCGCCGCGTGTGGGAGGCGGGCGAGGCTTGACGACAGGCTAGAGCACCTCGGCCGTCAAGGCTACGACTCGCTGAGAGTGTGTGAATCGTCCGAGACGCCGACTAGGGGAGGTATTGGGGTTACAAGCGGCGGTAACACACCATTGAGAGACTCAATGGATGCCCACGATAACGACCATCCCGAGATTGGTCGGCGCGCAGAGAAGGCTGTGGAGGTGGGGAGAGGCTCGAGGCAGAGGGTCGGGTGGATTGACATGGAGAATGCAACTGGAGTCCGCACTTACCCATGGCTGTAGGGAGTCGAGTTTGTCTCTGGCGACTTAGCCGCTCGACGGAGGGAAATTCTCAGCGAAGTGACGATTGGGTGAATGAATCGCGGTGTCTGTCTAACCGCAGGTGTTCCCGGTTGGTTGGATGTCGGCCGGGGCTGGTGGGGGATGTTGCAGCAGGTGAAGCCAAGGTCAAAGCTCGCACAACGGACCAAGAACTCAGTCGAGAAGAGAATTCAGGAGGACTGGGATCTCGGTCAGCCTCCAGCCAAGTCGGGCAGGCGTTTGTCTGTCCGAATCGAACCTAAAGGGTTGGAGGCGCGCTGCAAGTCCGAGACAAGGGCAGGCAGTGGAACCTCAGGTGAGAAGGCTGCTCGGCGGCGCGGCCAGAGTAGGTCGAATCGAGGCACAGCTGGAGGCGTTGACCAGAATCAGCGTCTGAAAACAAGGTGCCGCTTCGTCTGACCAGCGGGAAAAAGAGGTTCGATACCGTACCAGTTTGGGAACGCAAAGTCAGGGACTTGAACAAGGGTGGGAAAAGCAGCCGACAGGGAAAAGCGTGTCGGGGAGTGGCCCAGCACAAGCGCCGCCAACATGCGAGGTTTCTGTGGAGTCCCTTGGCGGAGGCGTGGAGGCCACGGATGGTACCGCGGACTGAGAGGATGAGATTTGGGTTGGGTTGTGTGCTCTGCGGTGCGGGCGCGAAGCACACGAGAAGAGTGGGCTGCAGCAACGGGGGAATTCACAGGCGCGCATTTTTGGTGAAAAACTGGTGCTGGGCAAAGCCGAGACGGAAGGAATCAGTCTCCTTGCGAGCACAGGCCACATTACGGGTGCCTGTTATTGAAACGGTGGCCAACGGAAACCCTTGGTTGTAAATGACGTCCTCATAGTACCCGAGCTTATTTCCGGCCGTGAAATATGCCACACCCGCTGCCAGCATGAAATGTTGATACGAGATGGTGTGCGACTGTTCTGGATTACGAAAAATAACCGTCAATACACATACTACAGCAAAATCCAAAGGGTCCGCTGTGGAATCCCAAAGAGCTCCAGAGTCCAGGCCGCAGCCCTATCAGGCTGAGGACCTTGATGACGCGCCTCAGCGCAACAACGATTTCATTGTGTCGCCGGTTGGGACGCTGATCATCGTGTGTTCTGGTCCTCACATTCCCTCCATCAGTTGAGAACCAAAGTCATAACGGCAGCGACCAACATTGGCTTGCCTAGCACAGTATGCCCCCATTGCAATGTAGCACGACAGACCAGACGGGCGACATGGCCCAATCCGGTTCTTCTCAGGATGTTCAGCCCGCGGCCATCGATGTCCCCGACGTGAAGAGAATTTTTCTGCCGCTTGCAGGGAAGATATCGTGGGGTAATCGGGTGAGTCGGGCCATTCAGGAGCGGTTATCGCCATCGTACAGTGTACCAAGGTGATGGACAGGGGTAATGAACATCGTGCACGACGTTTCTGTTCTTTGCAGAGACAACCCAACGAATGCCATCGTCAACCATTCGAAATATGGAGCGGGCATTTATTTCTTTTATCGTGATGGCCAGCCCACCAACCAGAGGAAAGCACGAGACCGGTCAATGCACAATGCAGGATGGAAGTCGCTGATACAACGGCTCATGCAGAGACGGCGGATGCGTCATGAAGTTGGAGCCTTGTCTGGTGGTGCTATGAGCTTTCAAATGCCCTCATCGGCAGGAAGAGGGGTCTCGAGGCCGCTGCGACCACTTTTTGTGCGGGGCCAAAGTTGGACCTCGCCGCCCACCATTGGATGCGCAATTATTACCTCGCCAACATTGTGGGATGACTGTGGTATGTGCCACGGTACTTTGGAAAAAGGACGTCCAGGAGAGCCTGCGCAAACCGCCGTGCCAGGATGTGCCCTGACAATGTTCAATGCGGGGCACGATCATGGCTGGCTGAAGTGGTGGGGTTCCGTTTGTGAAGGAAGCGATGGCTCCCTGAGAACCCCGCCGAGTTGACGATGAATGGTCAAAATGGACAGAGGTGGTGATTGGGTCTTGGGATGATCCATCGATTGATCCGTGGGCTTTGCGGCGACAGCTCAAGGCAATGCAAAGTATGGCTGACTACCTTATGGTACCGTCAGCTGTCCGGACTTGTCTATCGGTATTGTTTTGAATCGTTGAGACCCTCTGTGCAGAAGAGTACGGAGTACACCTGTTGCATCCCTGGCATCAGGTCAAGGCACAGAGATGTGTCTCCAACTTTTCCAGGATATGTAGCAATTTTGGACCTGACTCAGCGAGAACCTTGAGAGCCACCTGCAGACGTCCTTGTTTGTCACGGATAGCGCGGTAACACTTGGGCACCATACACTGGATTAAAGAACAAGCAGTGAATACCTCGACTGAGCTTCTAGTCGTCAGCTCCAACAAACACTTGGGATGGGCTGAGGGAGAAGAGCCGCCAGCGCTGCTCAGTTTGTTGTACCTTATGTAGCGGCAAGATCCGAACGGAGTACGGGTATTCGTACAGATTACTCTGTACTCCGTCCGTTGCGTATTGGATCGGGCCGCCCCATGACGAGCTCCACTCTTTTCTACACCACGCCGAGCCTGCAGCGCGATCGACGACAATACGTCTGTCGAACTTGGCCCAAGGTACGCAGGTCCTGCCTCGGGCCACATCCACAAGAAGCCAATTCCTTCAATCAGCATTTCAAGGCCCTTCATAAGCCAACGAGAATGGCCACCCGGCCCATATCCTGCTCCGCCGGCACCGCGGCGGCAACAACCCGGCGCATGCTCCTCGGCCCTCGTCGACCAACACCCCTTCCGACGACGAGGACGACGGTAGCCTCCTTTCCAATCCACAGCCCCTCGACCAGCACAGCAGCCCGAACCATAACCTCCTCCACCACCACAGCCATCAACCAACCCCACCGCATCACCACCCAACAACCCCTCCAGCGCCGAGCACCCCCCATCACCGCTCAAACAACCCGCACATACCACTCCCACGACCACCCGCCCCCGCCAGGCCCCTTCACGCCCGCCGAAGCATCCCTCCTCTCAGCCGCCTACGCCCACGTCCCCGCACACGGCTTCACGCCCTCGGCGCTAGCCCTCGGCGCGCGCGACACAGGCCTGCTCGACATCAGCCCGTCAATCCTGCCGGACGGCGACGGCAGCTTCAGCCTGATCCGGTGGCACCTGCATGTGCAGAAGCGGGCTCTACTCAAGGAGGAGAAGCTGGGTGGTGGTGGTGTTCATGGTGGAGGAGGTACGATGATGACGGTGGAAGACAAGGTCGAGGCGCTTGCGTGGGCGCGGTTGCGGGGGAACGAGACGGCGGGTGTGGTTGGGCGGTGGCAGGAGGTATGTACTATGCAATGCCCTCTTTTTGTTTCTCGCCGATCACTCTTGTGTTGTGTTGTGAATGAATATACGGGAGATGAGTGAGTGATTCAGGTTAGGATGGCTAATCAAATGGGTTTTTTATCATATAAATCCAGGCCCTCGCACTCATGGCACAGCCGAGCTACGTCCCCGCCTCGCTGGCCTCGCTGGCCGAGCTAGCCGACGAGATCCTCTACCTGGCCGGCGATGTGTCGGTCGACCCCTCGTGGTACACCAAGCGGGCCTCGCTGTCGGCCATCTACGCCGCGGCCGAGCTGTTCCAGACCACCGATCAATCCCCCGGCTTTCGCGAGACACGCGCCTTCCTGCGGCGCCGGCTGGACGAGGCCGCTCAGGCGGGCGGCGCGGTGCGGTCGGTCGGGGAGTGGATTGGTTTCAGCGCCGGGGCGGCGATAAATGTGTTGCGGAGTAAAGGGTTGAGGATATAGTCTTCGCAGGGGACTCACTGGACAGTCAGGAGGCAGGAATGATATGGCGATGTCTGCGATATTCTTCAAGGACTTTTGCTGTATTGTAGATCAAGCTGTAACTGTGTTGTGTAGGATTTGGATAGAGAAAGAAACTCTGTACAATTAGCTCTGTAAACAAGGCTGCCCAAGGCGGACCAGTTCGCTAGCGATAGTAGTTGACATGCACCATCAGCCGCCGTCTATCCGATATGAGCCACGGGGGTATCAGCCCTTCAAACCCCAGCCGAACGCCTTTCTTCCACCCCTTCAACTCCCGCCAACCAATCCAGAAGGCTCCCAGCCTAGAACCCCCAAAACAATACAGGTTGCCACACAGCTCCCGGTACAGGTAGTTAGGCCGAACAAAACCATGACAGGAAGCGCACAAATACAAGTCTCGGCGATCAGTGGTCAGCGAGCGTCCGTTGGCGAGGGTCGGTGAGGCTGCTCATGCATTAGTCAGGGTCCCCATACAGCTCAGGCCAGGGCGAACATACCGAATGATCTTGACGTCCTTGTCCAGCGTCGTGCGACCCTCGATCGCGTTTGGCGTGATAAAGATGTACTGGCGGTTGACCGAGCGCCGCGCGGCGGTAATCTGTACCCGACCCTGTCAGCAAACCTCCTTCTTCTCCTCTTTTCAATGTCCAAACTCACCAGCATGTTCGTGCTGATGGCGCGGTTGACGTTATCCATGAACACGTCAAACTCATCAAGACAGCGCAGGGGCGAGCCCATGGCCTCCCAGATGGCCAACAACAAACAGATGGACGAGAAGGACTTCTCGCCGCCCGACAGCGTCTTGGTGCTCCGACCCGCGGCCCTCTTCTCCGTCTTGTCCGGCTCGACCTGCAGGTCCAGCGACTTGCGCTCGTGGTCGAGAATCAGCTTGCCACGGAAGCCACGCTCGCTCAGGAGGTAGATGAAGTTTGCGCGTGACTGCGACGAGATGTAGCGCTGGAACTTGCGCCACTTCTCGAGGCGCACGGCGAGGGAGTCCCGGAGGCGCGTGTTGACGGTCATGATGGACTCGAGATCGTCGACGACCTGCTGGTACATCTCCCGCACCTCCTGGAAGTGGTCGTGGACCTGCTGGTCGTTCATTCCTCGTTTGTTCTCGATGCTCTTGACCCGGGCGTAAAGGGTATTGTACTGCTTCTCCAGACTCTCGTACGTCTCTGTCTCCGGGACGTAGGCGCGCACGTTATCGGTCGCCTTGTTGGCTGCTTCCATGACGACGTTTTTGAGATGGTCGTCTTGCTTCGCCCGTCTCCTCTCTGCCTTATCCTTCTGCCCGGAACAGTCCTCGATTCTGGCAATGATGTCGTTCTTCTCAATCAGGCAGATGTGGCGCAACTCGCGGGCTTGCTTGAGTTTGGACTCGGCCTTGCTGAGACGTTGCTCGTAGTCCTTCATCTCCGCTTTTTGGTCCTTGGCCTTCTTGCGAGCCTCTTCCACCTCCTTGTTCTTGTCCTGTTTCTTCGCGCCTAGCATGCCATACTGCATGCCGTGATGGTTCAACTCTCTCTTCAGCTCTTCGAGATTGGCCTTGAGACCTTCCAAGCGGCCGTAGTCGTTGTTCTCGAATTCGTCAAGCTGCTCTTGGATTACGTTGAGGTCGGCGCGGACATTTCGTAGGTTGGTCTCCAGGGCGTTTCGGTCCTTCTTGCATTGAGTCACTGCGATTTGGCAGCGCTGGGAATCTTGTTGAAGGCGGCGTTTCTCGGCAACCACCCCCTTGTATTCAGCAGAGATCTGCTGCAACGACTCCCTCAAGAGCGCGAGCTGGGAATCGGAATCCGTCTTCATCCGAAGCTTCAAGTTCGGGTTCGGCTGAATGGGGCTAGTGGAGATGTTTCCGTTGTTCATGGCCAGTCTCAGACCTTCACCACGCTTGCGGTCGTGGAACGCTAGGCAGGCCTTGACGTTCCGTGGCGGAGCGCCGTCAAACATGACTTGCTGAGCCCTCACACGCTCGGGGATCAGGATGATTTGCTCGATCATGTGGTTGATGATTAGCTGATCCCGGACCATTTGGTTGTCGATCTTGAGCACCCGAAGAATCGTGTCGTACTCGGGGTCGGGCTCCTTGCCGCTGATGTTGAGCGCATGCGGCGTGCAGATAAAGACGGGGCAGCTCCGGACATTCAGTTCGTTCATCATCCGCCGGAGGAGCGATTCATCGCGCTTGCTCGTGACGAGAAAGGCGTTGAGACTGGTGCCAAAGGTCTTTTCGAGGATGGACGACCACTCGGGCTTGAGCAGCTGGACATGAGTGCCCAGCGGCCCAATCGGTTTGTGCTCAAAGCCCTTCTCGTTCTCGATCCTCTTGACAAGTTGAGGGACTTTCGCCTCATACGCATCCCATATCGATCCACGGTCTTCTTGGAGGCGCTTCATTCTCGATTCAACGTCGTTGATCTCGTTTTGCTTCACTCTGAGCTCGTCGTCGATTTTCTCCAGGGCCTTTTTGGAGTCGTCGGCCCTGTTGGCAAGCTCTGGCTCGCGCTCCTTGTTCTCCTGAATCTCGGTTTCAAGCCGCTTGATGTTCTCGTTTGCCTCATCGAGCTCTCGCAGTTTGATTGTGTGATTTTCGCCGTTGGCAGCCTCCAGACGCGCCTGCTCCTCGACAATCTTTCGTTCAGCGTCCTTGACACGGTCGGTCCTGGCCCTCAGGGCTTGCTGTGCCTCACGCTCCTCGACATGAAGAGCCTCAAGCTCGCCCTTCAGCCGGTTGAAAGCTTCAGTGGCGCTCTCTGCCCGTTCCTGGATTGGGCCTTCCTCGTCTTTGACAACCTGTAAAGCCTCCTCGGCGCGTTCGGCCTTCTCATTGGCTAGTTGTAGGGCCTGGTCCTTTTCTTGGGCCTCCCGCTGCGCTTCCACAAGGCGAATCTCGGCCTCGGCGAGTTCCTTCTCCCTCTTGCGGAGTTCCCCTTCATTTAACTCCACCTGAGACCAAACCAGCTGGTGGCGCAGGACCCGAAGCTTGTGCCGGATCTGGCGGTTGCCCTCGACCTCATCCATCAAGCGCTGGGCCCTGTCCATGGCGACCTTGGCGTGCTTCACGCGGTCCTGTTGGTCCGGGACCTTGGCCTCCATCTGTTCCAGGCTCTCCGAGATCAGCCGGTAGTCGTTATCTAGCTGCTGAAGCTGGACGCCCTCGATGAAAAATTTGTACTTTTGAGTCTTGGTAGACGAGTTCAAGAATTGGCGGGCGTTATCTTGTGAGAGAATGTTCAGGGGGTTATCAACTTGAAGAGCGTAGTACTCCACAAGGTCGTCGACCTCCTGCTTCTTGATTGAGTATACCTGGCCGAGGGCAGTCTTGACCCTGAAGCCGCTGCTGCCCGTCTTGGAAAAGTGGCGCTCCACGATGACGGACTCGCCAAAGGTGTCGGGCTTGTAGGCATCTTGGCCGCGGTTCTTGATCTTGACCATGAGCACGGCGCGCTCACAGCCTTCCTTGACGAAGCTTTTAAGGCTGCCTCCGCGGTTCGTCGAGCTGGCCTTGCCACCGAGGCACAAAGTGATGGCTGTAAGAATGGCGCTCTTGCCGCTCCCGTTCTCTCCGACAATGAAGTTGAGCAAGGGCCCGAGTTCGCAGTGGAGGCGGATGTGGCACATGAAGTTGATGCAGGTGACGCTCTCGATGATGCCGTTCTCGGCAATGGCGCTCTGGCCGAGCAGGTTCGGGCGGAAGCGGAGGCGCTGGGTTGCGCGTTGGTCGTCGAGGGCCTCGTTGCGCAGGTGCTCGAAATTGTTGTCTCGCATTAATTCATACTGGGTTTTCGGGGGCGTGCTCGGGGAGGCGGGTGCTGCGGCCTCGTTCTGGTTGTCGTCCAATGGAGTGAAGTCTCGCATGGAGCTGCGTTCGCTCTTGTCATGGTCGACATTGGAGAGGCGCGCTCGTTTTCGCTGAACATTTTTACTGTCAGCGA
Organism: Parathielavia hyrcaniae; assembly: GCA_033575675.1. Lineage (NCBI taxonomy): Eukaryota > Fungi > Ascomycota > Sordariomycetes > Sordariales > Chaetomiaceae > Parathielavia > Parathielavia hyrcaniae. The sequence goes on from MU863645.1 coordinate 229,819, forward strand.
AAAGATAGTATGAATAGGCCTTTGATGGGGTTGGATGCTCACCGGTTCGGGTCGAAAGTTTGAGCGGGCCTCCTGGACCTCAAGCACCTCCTCATCATCACTGTCCCCGGGAGCGGCGTGTCTGACGCGCTTCCTCGAGGACTCGCCCTGCAGGCCGTTGATGGTCCTGGAAGGCATCGTCGTTGTGTTGACCCAATGTGCCAGCCTGTAGCAGTGGCGAGTGCACAGTGCCGTTCGAACTCCCACAAGATCTCAGGGTAACCCTAGGCAGGGGCTTCAGCCACGAGGTGATGAGTGGGAGGACTTCAGGCGAAAGGGACTCCTGCCTTGGTAGAAACGCGTTAAGGTGCAGCGCGTCTTACCCACTGAAACCGTGTCTCGGGAGTGGAGACGTCCAAGCTTGGCGCTAGTCCGTTGGAACCCCACGGAGTACGAAGTACCCCACCAACATTGCCTTCCTGACTAAGGTATCTTTTTAAGGATCAACCCAAACCGTAAAAGAAAATGAGGATGGTGTTGAGAGTGTTGAGAAAGTTGAGAAAGTTGAGACGAAAACGAATCAGACGGGTGGTGCAAAAGGCCGGCTTTGTGTAAACAGCTGTTCATGGCGGCTTTGATCTCTTCTTTATCCGCCTCCGATTGCCTGAGCTGCGACTTGGCCAGGCATCCAAGCAACAACCTGGAAGACTCTCGGAAAACCAAGCAGTAACAGAATTTCCAGAAATGGACAATGCCAGGGAGCCAAGGCCGGGGGACGAGGATTTCGATGGGTTCCGGATGAGGTTGCCCGAGGACTGTGTCGAGTACATGCTCTTCGTCATTGGCGACAAGACGAGCAACGCCCTCCCCAGTCTGGAAGCGGTTCGCAAGGCCGCCGACCAGAAGCTGCATGAGCTCGCCAAGGACTACATCTGGCAGAGAGAGCCGTTCAGGCTGGACACAAAGCTACAAAATGGTACGTTCTGGTTTCCGCCGATAGGAACACGCCAGCAGACCAACTAACAGTCTCTCACAGGCCTTGGGCTCCCCTATATCCACGGAACCACCCACTACGGAGACAACGTCGAGGACGAGTGGCTCATCGTGTACCTCTTGCGAGAACTGAGCAAGACATTTCCCAGCCTCTGGATCCGAGTGTCAGACAGCGACGGCGAGTTCCTCCTCATCGAAGCCGCCAGGGTCACCCCGAAGTGGCTCAGCCCGGAGAACGACGCCAACCGGGTTTGGATCCACGACGGCAAGCTGCTCATCATCCCCCCAAGCAGTGTCACCAGCAGCAACACCCCAATCACCACCCCCACCCTCATCTCCGACTCCAAACCCCTGACCCTCGCCGAAGCCATCTCAACCCTCAAAACCACCCCCTCCTCAGCCCTCGTCCACTCCCCCCTAGTCGAAGCAGAAGCCTTCTACCGGCTCGAAAAGTACCCCTCCCACATCCCCACATCCCTCCACCACTCCCCGGCCACCATCCCGCGAAAGCTAGCCTACGTCCTCCACGCCCTGCCCAAGGCCGTCGCCCCGGCGACCGAGGCCTTTTACCTGCGCACCGCCGACTCCCTCAAGCCTCTCCGGGCAGCCCCTCCCTCACCCTCACCCTCCAGTTCGAGAAACCTGGTCTTCCCCCCCGCCGACCTCGTCACCGTGAGCGTCCGCTTCACGCGCGTGCTCTACGCGCAGCTCGTGACGCAGCATTTCTCGCCGCCGTCGCCCGCGTGGAGGAATCTGCTGCGTGAGGCCGAGGTCGAGTTTGCCACGACGACGACAACAACAACAACAACAACCACGAAAACAGCAACAGCAGCAGCTGTACCTGAATCGAAAAGGGCCGAGCAAGCGGAAAAGAAGCTGGCGCGGCTCGAACTGGGCATGAAACTCACGACGGGGTTCGAGATTCTCATGCAGACTGCGCACGAGAGTCGGAACCGGGTCGTCAGGGAGGTGGTGCTGCTGTTAGCGGATCTTGATGAGGATGGCGGGGATGACGGCGATGTGGTGGTGCTGCCTTCGGACGAGGAGATTTTTGGGGGCTGGGAGGGGGTGAATCGGGAGGATGATGACGGGTGGATGGATATTGATTTTGAGGAGTTTGAGCGTGAGTTGGGCGGGGAGAAGAGTAGAGAGAAGGGGAAGGAGAAGGGAGGGGCTGGAGGTGGTGATGACAGAGGAGGGGGAGGGGGAGGAGGAAGGGGGTTTGGGGATGCCGCTACGCAGGCTGACCTGCAAAAGATTGTGTCGAGGTTTGAGGCGTTTTTGAATGATGAGACGGCCGGGATTGAGGGGGCTGAAGTCGAGGAGATGGATCGGGATAATGATAGCGAGGCGGAGGAGGAGGAGGATGACGGAGGGAGGGATGAGGAGGAGGATAGGGAGGTGAGTTTCGACGAGGAGCAGTTTGCGAGAATGATGCGGGAGATGATGGGTCTTCCGGCAGAGGATGAAGTACAGAAGAAGGGCAAGGCGAAGGCCTTCGAGGAGGAGGCGGCTCTGGGAGAGACAGCCCATGAAGATGAGAACGAAGACGAGAAAGCTCGGAAACTCATGGAGCTGATGGAATCAGAACTCAAGGGCCACGGCGTGCTGGACCTTGACGCCAAGCCGAAAGCTACGTTCTCGATCACGGCGAAGGGTGAGGGATCGTCCAGAGCTGGAGCAGGTCCGCTGAGGGAAGAGGACGACGATGAAGGCAGCGACGAGGAGGTGGATATCGACTACAACCTCGCCAAGAACCTCCTGGAGAGCTTCAAGAGCCAGGGAGGCATGGCCGGTCCGGCGGGCAACCTGCTAGGCTTGATGGGTATGACCCTGCCGCGGGACGATGAGGAGGACTCGGATGGAGATATCAAGTAGGGCGCATGACCTGCAATCCGACAGTGCAGATGTATATCCTGCCATTTACGATTATCCCACTGAATCAAAGACATTTATTGGCTGCCAACCCTATTTTATCCCTTTATCAAACCACCACCGCTCCTCGCCCCCCCTCAGCCTCTTTGCCGGCGACATCTCGCCAGCCGGCCTTTGGTGTTTCCTCTTGGCATCATCCGGCACCTCAACCTCAGCCAGCCTCGCGAGGGCCTCGTTCAGCTTCCTCCGCGCCTCGAGCTCCCGGGCACTGCTGTCCTGCCGCGGCCGGTAAAACTCGCCCACGATGCGCGCCGCAGCGTGGTAGACCTGGTAGAGTAGGATCCTGATCCAGGCCGTGTCAGCGGCTTCGATGACGGCCTCGTTCAGGCAGGGCAGGAAGGGGAGGTTGTGTGGGTCGACGACGGGCGTGTCATGGCGGTGGGCTGGCTCGGGCTGCTTCGTCTCGCCGTTGAAGCCCTCGAGGAAGGCAGTCGAGGGTGGCTGTTGCTGTTGCGGGTCGCTGAAGACGGCCGCGAGGAGGGGGTCGCCAAAGACACAGCTGCTCCAGTCGCGGAGGCCCGTGACTCGTAGTCGGTGTCGTGGATGCAGGGGGTTTGTGTGCGTTGGCGGCGTCTCCTCGCCGTCCTCCTCCTCTGCTTGTGTATCCGCCATCTTTTGCATCTCTTTTCCTTTCCCCCTTTTCCCTTGTTTCCCTAACTCTCCGTCCACACCACCAACTCTTTCCTCCCGCAACCCTGTCTCATCCCCCCTGAAGTTCCCCTCCCCCTCCTTTACCCCCTCATTTACCCTGTCCCCCTCTTCCTCTTCCTCTACCTCCCCCTCCTCCTTATCTTTATCCTCCCCTTCCCTCTCCCCCTCCCCTTCCCCCCCCTCAACAACAACAAGAACATTATTCCCCCTCCCACCAACCCCATCCAGCATGAAATCCACCGGCACCAGCCGCCCGACGCGCACGTCGTCCAGCACGTGGCCCAGCCGGCGCAGCTGCCGGCGCATGGCCGAGTAGGCCATGACAACGGCCATGTCCTCGCCATCGCGCAGCACCCCCTCGAGCATGGAGTGGAAGGCCACCGACCAGGTGCCGGCGCCGCCCGTCGCTGACAGGCCGCCCTCGACTAGCACTTTGGGGAGGGCTGCGGCTGCGGCTGCGGATGCGGATGCGGATGCGGATGCGGATGGGGGGGAGGTTGCGGCTGGGGGAGGGGTTGCTGTTGCTGTTGTGGTTGTAGTAGAAGCTTTGGTTGCTGGGGGGTTGACATGTCGTCCTTTTCCTGCTGCTCCTGCTCCTGCTCCTGCTCCTGCTCCTACTCCTGATCCTGCTCCTGCTCCCCTTCCGCTGCCTCCGATTTCTCTTCCTGCTGGTGCTGCTGTTGATGATGATGATGATGATGCCAAGGGGTGCTGGTTCGTCCTTAGCTGTGATGACTGGGTGCTACTGCTGTACTTGGTGTTGTTGTTGGCAACGACGGCCGCAAGCGGTCCGAAGCGTCCCGTGGGCGAGGTCAGGCTCGCCAGGGTGCGGAAGAGGGCGCCGAGCTGGTGGTCGACGGCGCGTTGTGCTGACCGCCAGGGGGTGGAGGGCAGGAGAGCGAGCGGCGTGCCGGGGACCGGGACGTAGACTGCGAAGGAGGATTCGGGGAGGTGGGATTTCTGGTCGTGGTGGAGGAGGGTTGGCAGGAGGAGTGGTAAAGGGGGAAGGTCGAGGTCCGAGTTTGGGGTGGCGGAGATGGAGGAGGACGAGGGCTGATCTTTTTGGTGTCGTTGCCGCGGGTCGTGCGGTTGCATAGTCGTAGAAGTAGCCCTCTCTTCTTGGTGAGAAACTGCATCTCTGATCCATCGCACCACGGCGGCTTCAGAGGATACCGTGTCCTGCTCGGACCTCAGGGGCCGCCACATGGTGAGAGAAGGCAAGACGAGGTGGAGCGTCCTGCCATCCGAGAGGACGACTTCAAAGATCCTCTGTGGGCGGAGGGAGGGCACGGCTCGAATGTTCTCGATACTGTTCTCCGGTGATACGGCTGGGCCCAGCATGTCCCTGACGGCCCCTTCAGCGGGTGGCTGACACATGATGGAGTCAGACTGTGACGATTTGTCTTTGCTAATTTGTCGACGATGATGATATTGCTGCTGCGGCAAGTTCTGTGTCCGGAAAGATGTGAGTGGCCCTGCTGGCTAGAGTCGTGCGGGCTGGGTGTCCGAAAGGCGAAGGAGCAACGGCCAGGTCGATAGGCAACACAGTCTTCCCCAGAACCCGGAGCATGTCTATATAAGATACGTATAGACTCACCGGTCTATCCGCCGCAACGGTAGAAGAGCGGGGATAAGCAGCCGAAGCAGACAGCCCAGGGTAGCCTGCTAATAATCGCTGGCCAAATCACAAGGCGTGGAGGAGCGATGGCATGCCCAGATGAAGCCGAAGCATCTTGATATGCCCGAAACCAGAATCACGGCAGCCGGCGACGCTGATGCTAGGCTGTTTCTTGGCGAAAAACCGGCTGGTACGTTCAAGCGGGCGTGTGAGAGAGCCCAACTACGCCGGCGGCTTGTTCGGACACGCGGCAGAGGTCTTTCTCTTGACCATCCTGACGTTAGTTGGGACGAGGAGCACGACGATGAAACACAGCATGGAGGGCGAGAGCGGCAGGCTCTGCCAAGGGCAAAGGCGTCGTGGAGACAGACAGTGCCGGGGACGAATAGGGGGCGCTGGGTAGCGAGCATCAAGCATCTGGGCTTTCCTGCGAAGCGTCAGAGCTCCCATACGCTATGGGCAGCCACCTCGGCCTCTTCTCGCTTGTCGAGGCATGGGTGAGCGAGGTACGAATAACGTTTATGTGTGTGAATGGATCCCGGCACGGGAGATACAGGTGCTGGATGCCCGTCCCGGGCGGCTGACTACCGATTCTGCCGACCGAGCGCCTCCTGTGGCGTCGTACCTCTCTTCCCCGTTGAGGTTGAGCTCTGTGCTAGTTACGCCCATGGGAAATAGTTACGGAGCACCTCGGCCGTATTCCCACCCCACGTTTCCGGGCGGGAGTAAGGTCCAGGGTCGAATCCTGCCGCTCGGTACCGGGCCGGCTGGGACACTGGCAACGACTCTGGCGAGGGGATGGATATTGGATATCTCCTCATTCCAGGCAACTCACAATAACGAATAACGGTCATCGAATCGGGAAGGTCCTGGAAGAAACTGAACGGGAGGGTGCCGGCCAGCGCGGCTAAAATGCTGGGAATCGACTGCAGAGCACTGTGGCAGGCCTGGTCAGGCAATGTCAAGCGAGACGAGAGAAAAAAAGAGAATTTGTTGACGTGCTTCTGAGCACTTCGAGAACACGCAGTTGTGCTGGATGGCATTCTCGAAGCCGGAGAGAAGCGAAGTGGCAGGGGCAAGCGAGCCGGGAGTTTGGTGATTGGCCAGGGCTAAGCGAAATCCCGGAATGAAGCCAGAAAAATTATGGGGCACCTCCGGGCATCGACCGTGATTTGATATCAAACGGACTCTCCCAAGCTCCTGGGGGAAAGAGCTTCCATTGCACATTCCGATATGTATCTCGAAAGGGCAACGTTACCCTGGCATGGAGATATCGGGACCTCCTGCCGTGCGCGTGAGATGCCGCTCTGCTATTCTTAATTATTATCGCGCTGCATCGATTACTTCGTACTCCGTACCTCGCGTGCAGATGATGATGCGGCGGCCAATACACAGTACGGAGTTACGGACTGCTCAACGTTACGGCGCCCCGTCGGAAACCAGTTCCGTGTCGCTGGAAACCCCCCCGGCCGGGGTTCGACGTCAACCTAGGGCCAGCCGCACGCTGCGCTCGTCAAAATTATCTTAAAAAGGGCCTAGTCCCCGCCCATGCACGCCACATCTCGGTCTTGTTCCACCCGCGATGCCGCAAAGGATGCGCGGTCCGAGGGGTGCATACGCAGACTGAGGCAGAACACAGTAGGGATTGACCGACTTCCAATGGCCACAGTGTTCCTCGGCGACTTTGAGCCTGGAACCTCGCATTATTGACTGATGACTCGCTGATGTTTAGGGCTTTTTGGCATTCCGCGCCTGGCTGTAGAGCTCCGTGAGATTGAACCGCTTGAGCTCGTCCCAGTCGCCGTCGACGACGCTCATCCCACAAACCGTCTGGGTAATGAATGTTAAAATCTGGCCGGGAGCGTCGGGGTCCTGGCGGCCTTTCATTGCTCACCTGGTAGATGTCAACCAGTATCACCTTGTCTGGTGCGCCAAGATTGACCGTATGCCGCTCGTTGTTGATCAGGCCAGCAACGGTGTTGATCACAACGTCCCGCTTCAGGTTGCTGTGGTTGCGGATGGTCGGCCGGATGGCGAACTGGACACTGGCGTCAGTGTGCCGAAAGCAGGGTAGACAGCATCAGGGCTTACCGTGAAGGGCTTCTTCTTATCCGGGTCCTCCTGCTCCTCCTCCCTCCCCGAGTCAGTCCCCTCGGTCTTGGGAACCTCCTCTGCCTTCATTGCTCCCCCTCCTTCCTCCCCCTGGCCGGCACAAATACCAACACCACCGGACCGCTTCCCGCTCAAATCAAAACACCCCCCCAACACCTCCCTCGCAACCTCGGCCAGCCCGGCCTCGGTCGCCTTGCCCATGGCGCTGACGGGCGTCAGCCGGTTCACGTAGCGACACCGCATCAGGCCGGCAATCTCGCCGCACCGCCGCGCGTCCTCGCATATCCGCCGCACAAACGCGACGGGGTCGACGGGCGGGCGCGTCTTGACAAACAGCAGGCAGTCCACATTCATCTTGACGGGCGTCATCCTGTTGTGGTCACCGCCCTCCCCGCTGTTGCTGTTGCTGTTGCTGGGTTTCGATGTCAGCGCGGCAACCTCCCTCCGGATGGCCGCCTCAAGGTCCCCATCCTCGTCGTCCTCGCCTTCCTCCCCTTGCCCCTCGGCATCACCCCCGTCCCGGATGGATTTGATGCCGTACATTTTCTCGGCATACTTTTTATTTGCATTTCGTCTTTCTGTCAGTAAACCCCCCATTGTTTTACAATGAGAGGAAAAAAAAGAAAGGTCAGGTAGAGGGGACGTTTGTGAACAACAACACACCTCGGCGAACAACACCTCGACCTCCCTCGCCGCTTTGCCCTCCTGGTGCCGGGCGCAGGTGACCCAGACGCCCGTGTCGCCGGGCTGGAGGCCGGCGTCCTTTTGCAGGACTATTTTGGCCTGCTGGTGCGTCGTCGTCCATTTGCCCGCGTTTCCCGTCTGTGGAGTTGCAAGTGAGGTTATTAGCAATGAGATTACGTGCGTGGAGTGAAGTTGAATAGCGGGCATAAGTACCTTCTTCTTCTTGGCCCCCTGTTGGCCTGCTGCAGCGGCGGGCGCATCCTTCCTTTTGCCGTTCTCTGCCATGCTGATTCGCCGGGATTTGTCGTTGCGAATCGCCCTTGATCGTGCGTTGAAAATCGCCAATTGGCGAGGGAAAGGGTCTTATGGTGGGATATATCCTGGAAAGACTGAGTGTGTCCTTGAGACACTGTCTTCTGAGATTTAAAAGTCGTGGAGTGCTGTGTGTCAGTGTTTCCTACGTTAAAATGGCTGTGTGATGCTGTGAAGGATAAACTTACTGTGAAAATCACCATGGGTGGAATTTATTTCGCCCGGAGGCACAGAGCCTAAAGGGCCTTGGCACGCTAAATACATACAATTCGTCCGTTTCTGCCATGGTCTCGCACAAGCCCCTTGAGTTGTCCTTTGCGCAAAGCTTCCCAATACCTCTTGCCTCTTGCCTTGATTGATAGCAGATAGGCTTGGAGGTTAGGTTCTCCAAGTGTTCAGCGTCCCATCTTCAGCAGCTAAAGCGGGATCTGCTGGTTGAGGCTGTGTGGTGTTAGTGTAGTTCCCCTACTGTGACTGATTCAGTCTTTGTCTTTGCTCGTCGTCCACATCCAATCTCCCCGTCGCCATTGCGTACTTGATCGTTTCCCGGACTGCTTTCATGTCTGGCGACCACTCCTTTGGGTCGGATGGCGCTTTCCCTCCCAGATAGATTGAGAGGCTTCCTCGTCTTGCCACTGTGCATTGCAGCATGTCTTTCCTCAGAGCCGTCTATCTCACGCATCGGAACAGAAAGTGTTCCACTGTTTCCCTCGCCTGGCCACAGGCACACATATCTGACTCGGTCGCTCCAATCCTCTTCAATAAGCTGTTCAACCTCGTCATTCCGGTTCGGAGTTGCGCCAGTACACAGGCTTCTCTTCGCTTCAGCTTGTCATAGAGATCGCGGGTGTGCTTGCCAGGTAGTGCCGCGTCCATGGCGTTTCGAGAACTTGCCTACCCCCTCGGGGAGGACTCCTCCCTGTCGTTGCTTGGCTATTGCCAGCCCTGGAAGCTAGAGCCGGTATTCCTCGCCTGTCACCTAGGCCCTGGAGCGGGCGAAGATCGGCATTGAGGGCTGCACCCTAAGTAACTTGCTAGGTATACAACAAAGCCCGCCACGGCTTACGGCGCTTCGTGGTCGTCACGCGTGCGTGTGGGTTGTGCTTCCAGGGGTTGCACCTTAAGCAGGTCGCAGGAGGCACACTCGGCGGAGCAGAGCATAGGACGACACCACGCCAGCAAGCCGGCGGCCCGAGTGCGAGTCGGGTACGAACTGCCCCACCGAGACCCTCCCTTTTAGCCCACCGACATGCGCGTCCGTCCTCTCGAGCCAGCATACAGTCTCCGCGGGCACCTTGGGTAGCCAGGCAGGGGGACGACACCCCGCCGGTATTCACCTGACGACCTGAGTGCGAGTCAGGCCCTGCTAGCTCCTTGCCGTCTGGTCACTGTATCCTGCTACGGCCCACCGGCTACCCCAGGCAGCGAACCCGGGACCGGCTTCCCGTTGCCACGATTCGTCTCCGAAGGTGGCCGACCATGTCTCGCAGATCGAAGACGCAGTGTAGCCGCCACGCCGGCACGGCTACCCGCACTTCGTCCACTAACCTAACCAGCTTCCACCATATGATATTCGGCCGCGGTGCGCTGTGTCGTTGGGGGCGTGTCGTCGCGACACGCGGGTGGTTCGGGCTTTCTGTGATCACTTCCTTAACAGATCCGACAACCACCTGCTCCCGTCAGTCTTAACAACTTCCATTACGTCCGAGCAGAGCACTTAGGCTTCTTCTGAGTCCTCGGGACGCCGGCGCTTCAACACCCTTATGCCACCTCACGCGGCGTCCTCCCAGAACCAGACTGGTTCGAGGGTGCCCTGTCCCGGCCACCAGAACGGCGCCGGGTCGGGTGGTTTTGCTAACCAAATCTCTCTTGCAGCTCGTTAGCTTCACTGATAATGCGCGACGCGATGCGGTGGTGGTTGGCCCGCGCTGTCCGTTCGTAGGTTTGAGGGTGTCGCGAAAAATTTGAACGACGGTCCTCCACCGGGGCTTGACGACGCGCCACCCACGCAACGCGCGCAAATCGCAGCTACTGACGCCGGACACCACGGTAAGGTCTGCTGCTTCGTCCTACTGCTCTATCAAGCAGTATCCGGTGTACTTACCGGAGGTGAAAATCACCATTCTTGAGAATCTTGCATACGGCCATCCAAAAGTCACGTGGCCACCCCCTTTCCAACACTCCATTCCACATCTCACAACCGGAGCAAAGGGCCAACCCGATGAAGGAAGGGATTCACATATTGTACTCGAAATTGTCAGGCAGGTCATCATCGTACAGAGCTCAACTCTGGTCCAGATTCATTATTCTACGCAGACCGAAATTTTACTGTCGTCCCCCAACTCACCCCCTTACTCCGTACCCCCTCCCAATACAACTGCCTAATCACTCATCTTTGCATTATTTCTCGCCGCCACCTCGGCCGTAATCTTGAGCGCCCTCGGCGCGTCCTCCTTTGGCATCCACAGCTCGACAAACTGCAACCGACCCGCATCATTAAACTCCTTATCCGTCAACAACTTCTCGAGCTCGCCCTTGGTCTTGACCACAAACTTGCGGACCTGGGCGTCTGACGCGCCAAATACGGTCGGCACCTCGGTGTACTGCCACCGCGAGATGTCGTTGTACTCGGCCTCCATGCCGTGGATGAAGCGCTCGATGGTGTAGCCCTCGTTGTAGATGAGGAAGCTTTACCCCCGAGACAGAAGAACGTCAGCTACCCCCGCTAGTCATATATGGTTGGGGGGTGGGGGGGGGGGCACTCACATGGTAATCTTGAGGCGATGCCGTATCATGGTTGACACCTCCTGCGCCGTCAGCTGGAACGAGCCGTCGCCGACAAACAGCACGGTCCGGCGGTCTTCGGCGCCGCCTGCGGCGGCGTCCTGGGCCGCGAGAGCGGCGCCCTGCGCGGCCCCGACGGACCAGCCGATGCTGCCCCAGAGGATCTGGGTGACGCCCGTGACGCCCGGCGGGAACTTGGTCTCCCAGATGCCAAAGTTGGCCGTGCCCGTCTCCGTGACGAGGATGTCGCGCTCGCGCAGGTACTCGCCGACGCGCGGCCAGAACCAGGCCTGCGTGACCGTGTCGGATTCGTCGCGGTTGCGCGCCACCTCGTTGCGCACGTCGGGCGACGGCGCGCGCGACAGCCGGGCCAGGTCGACGCGCTCGACCACCTTGCGCAGCACGCCGCGCATGGCGACGCCCGGGTACTCGGAGTAGCGCACGGTGCAGTGGTCCGAGTGGAAGTCGATGGTCTTGAGCTGCGAGGTGCGGTACGAGAAGCCGGCCGTGTTGAAGTCGCTCTTGAGCGCGCCGATGGACAGCACCAGGTCGGCCGACTCGACCCGCTCCGCCACGTCGGGCTGCGAGCCCGTGCCCGCGTACACGCCCCCGTAGTTGGCGTGGCTCTCGTTGATGGCGCCCTTGCCCATGGGCGTCACGAAGACGGGCAGCTGCGTCTTCTCGAGCAGGTCGTGCACCTCGCCCAGCACCCGGTGCCGGACCGCGCAGGCGTCGACCAGGATCACGGGGCTCTTGGCCGCGTGGAGGTACTTGAGCACCACGTCGACGACGTAGTCTTCGCGCTCGCCTTCGTTGGGCGGCTCCGTCAGGTCGATGGGTGCGTCGAGCCGGGCGCCCTCGATCTTCTTCTCGGCCATGTCGGTCGGGAGCATGACGTAGACGGGCCGGCTGTGGATCCAGCACTCGCGCAGGGCGTGGTCAATCTGGCCGGCGATCTCGGCGGGCTTGTTGAGCTTGGCCACGTCGCACGAGATCTGCGAGCTCATGTTGGCAAACACGTTGAAGTCGCCGTTGCCGAGCGTGTGGTGCAGCAGCATGCCGTTGCGCTGCGACACGGTCGACGGGCAGCCGACAATGTGCACCACGGGCACGTGCTCCGAGAAGGCGCCCGCCACGCCGTTGATGGCCGACAGCTCGCCCACGCCAAACGTGGTGACGAGCGCCGAGATGCCCTTGGTGCGGGCGTAGCCGTCGGCGGCGTATGCTGTGACGAGCCGGTCAGTCGAGCAGTTCTGCTTCATCAGAAGTGAGTGACAGCGTTTTGCATACCGGCATTTAGCTCGTTCACGCTGCCCACCCAGCGCAGTCCGGCCTTGAAGATGTAGTCGAGGGCCACTAGGTTGAAGTCCCCCGGAACGCCGTGGACCGAGCGGATCCCGACTTCATGGAGTCTCCTGAAGAGATACTCGGCAACAGCAACGGGCTTCTCGAGACCCTGTTCCCTGATATCGACCGACATGTTGTATGGCTTGGGGGTGTGGGAGTTGTGCGCGATGCTTGTAACTGTCGGAGACTGGACTGGTAGCAGAGCTCAACGGCTGCTGGCAATCGTATGAATCAATAATAGTCTGTGAAGGTTCCAGATGCCTTTTCAGGCTGTAGGCTCTTGGAGTAACCGCAGTCGTGAGTCCGTGATGCAACACGTTACTAAGAGCTCGTGAATGGCATGCTCGTGGGGGGTCGAGAGTGTGGTGACGCAGATACCATGATCATGCCATGCGAGCATGCCATCTTTTACGGAAACACTGGCCGAGAATGGCCGAGCTGCAGCGGAGTCAGCACTGTGTAGATGGATTGTTCCTGCTCGACGCTCACAATGGTGGTCTGATGAGGCCGCGTCTCGTTTCGCTGAGGTGATGTCATTCCACTTCCGGCGATACCGGGTGCTTGCCGGGACCCACCGGGGGGTCGGTCAACACCAAGACTCGGTCCGGAAACAGTGGTCGTCGCAACGCGAACTCCTCTAAGGTGAGTCGTGATCTCTCGTGCCAAGGTGCGTATGGAATGATGCGCATCGCGTTGAAGAGCTGAGCTGAGCTGATTCTAGATGGCTCCATTTCTCCAGTATGCCCGAATGACTGAGAAGAGATGAGGAGCCGCGAGAGGTAAAGCTGAGCGAGAAAAAGGAATCACACGACACATACCACGCCGAACTCCGTCCAATCCAACAAGGAACCCTCCATGGCTCACAGTTGTACCCTTTCCCTACCAACCCACTCAACCACACAAGATCGACCTCATCAATCGCAACTCCCATCCCTCCACCCCGTCCGCCACCTCTCCTCCCACTTGGCACAGTCAAACGTCGGCTTCCCCAGCTTCCTGTTGACCTCGTTGTGCGCCTCGCACAGCCAGTTCCCAAACTCATCCCGGCTGCCGGCCCTGACATCGCGCTTCCGCATGTACGCCTGGAAGTCCTCGGCGCACACCCAGCACGGGTAGAGCCGGGAGAAGAGGCGCATGAAGCTCCTGAGGTCCGACTGCTCGCTCGGGGTCGGCGCGGGTGGGTACGTCGCCGCTATCGAGTGGAGGAGAGTCCAAGTGCTTCGACCGAGGGTCTCGACGTCGGGAGGGCAGTCTCTTGGAGGAGATTGGGATAGAGTTGTTGTTGTGGATGGTGTGGCTTTGAGAGAGGACTTGGTCTGCGACGCCCAGGCTGCGAAGGAGGTGCAGGAGCGACAACTGGTGTGTGGATATGGTATTAGTCGGGGTTTAGCACAATGAGGTGCGTATGAGACCTACGGCTTCCCGTCCTTGCCGAGGACAACGCCTTTGGGGAACTTCTTTGGCGGCTCGGCCGTGCCCGTGGTTCCAGCTGCAGCGCCGTCTGCGGCCGGCGCACTGCTAGGCTGATGTTCTGTGCTGTCGGCTGCCATTGGAACGGAATGCGCTGAGTTGTCTCGGTTCAGAAAGCCTCACCAACAGCCCGCGCAACAACAGTATCGTCACCTGTTCATGATCTTGGAAATCTTGCACGGCGGCGATGCCGGGACAACAATGCCGGCAATTCTCGGTTTTGATTGGAAATCAGATGAATGAGCAAGGGCTAGCTTCTTATCGATAACAGCAGCGCAAGCTCGCTGCGGGGCATTTGTCCCATTGTCCTGCATTGCATTTGTGAGCATGCTGCTCGTTTTATCCAATATCACATACAGCCCAATAATCATGACTCAGAAAACGCCTGTCCTACTTCTCAAGACAAAATCTGTTCCCGGAGACGCCTATGAAGAGCTCTTCTCATCCCCGCCCGATGGCCCCGCGTTCGACCCCTCATTTGTCCCCGTCCTGGAGCACCGCTTCGATGACCAAGGGATGGCCAGGGTGCGAGACGCCCTCGAGAACAGGACGATAAGCACGGCCGACGACGCCGCATACGGCGGTTTGATCTTCACGTCTCAGCGCGCCGTCGAGGCCTTCACCAAGCTCGTCGAGGAAAGGAGAGGTGAGGCTCTGCCTAGTCTCGGCGAGTTGTGGCATCGAAATGGCTAAGAAAGGTGAGCAACGAGCTGCCAGGCGAGGATGGCTGGCCTCGTCTCCAGGACGTGCCCGTCTACAGTGTCGGGCCCGCCACCACGCGGGCCCTGAAGGCCGTGCCCCAGGCGCCTCCGCTGCAGATCTTTGGCCAGCACACCGGCACCGGGGAGAAGCTGGCGCCATTCATCCTCGAACACTACGGGGAGTGGTACAGCGAACGCGAGGCCAAGCCGCCTTTGCTTTTTCTCGTCGGCGACAAGCGGCGGGATATCATTCCCAACATAATAACCCGGGCTGGATGGCGGGTGGATGAAGTGGTCATCTACGGCACGGGGGAGCTGAAGTCGTTCAAAGAAGCCTTCACACGGCGTTTGGAAGACACTGCGGACCGGCCGAGGAGATGGGCGGTTGTGTTTTCGCCAAGTGGCTGTGACAGCATGCTGAGTGCCATGGGCCTTCTTGATGAGAGCACGGGCAAGGCCAAGCCAAAGCGGCCAGACCAGAACACCTTTGTTGCAACTATTGGGCCGACAACCCGTGATCATCTGGTCCAGGAGTTTGGCTATGAGCCTGATGTCTGCGCCGAGCAGCCCACGCCAGAGGGGTTATGGCAAGGCATCTTCCGCTTCAGCAAGGGTTTAGAATAGAGTTTTACGCGTTTGCGAAGAGTCCATAACCGAGGCGTGGCCTGTAGCATTATTATTATCATTTCTCTTATCACGCTTTTTACTAAGTGTACGCGGACACTCCCCAATATATAGTCGGCGGGAACAGTCGTGCTCAAGGCCGGATGAAACCTCCGCTACGTCGCTACGATCTCGCAGCGTCCCCTGTTGTGCCCTCGAGGTCGAAGCTCAGAAATCGCGATGTTCTGATCTTTTCGTCCGAAGTCTTAGGCGTAACTTAGTCTATTTAAGCCCTTCCCGGCGCCCCCCTCCCGGCGCCCTCCTCCCGGCTCCCTCTCTCTCCCCTTCCTTAACAACAAACTTCCCAGCCCTGTACGTGCGACCCCCCGCGAGTCGCGGCGTTCCCTCTCCAATCGCGTCTCCCACAGTACTGACAGTCGATGTAGCGATCTCCGTACGTACCCAGCGTCGTTCCTCGCCAGCAGTATCCCCCACCATAGCGCGTTTCCGCAGCAGCCCCTCAGCTCCCGAGCTCCCTACCGTCCCGAAGGAGCCCTCTGCGACTTCTCCAAATCCCCTACGTACAAGTGCCAGATGCTCGCCAAGAGGATGTTGGACCTCTGGGTCGACGATTACAACGCCCGTGTCGATGAGATCTTCGAGTGGCTTGTAGTATTGTATATTCGAGAGAAACGCTCACCCTCGGCGTGGTCTTGAATCGGAATGGCCGGATGACATGACACGATGGGCCTCTTCACCGCACTGTCTGATTATGCAGACAAAGTACAGGTACCGCTGATAGGCGTTGCGGTACCAACAAATGGCCTTATCAGCCCCAAGATGACTATATTATTGATATCGCGGTATTGTGGTGACTTGGTACTTTTCAAGCCACAGTGCATTCGCATGAGACTGACGCAACGGTGCTGCATTCAAGCCAATCAATCAAGACAGACAACATGTGTCAAAAACCACGGCCATCACCCATCTCCTTGTACGAGCAAGTCTCGATATTTCAACTTATTCTTCCCGGCCACGTTTTTGCTGGCTGTCAAACCCAGCCAGCGACACCCAGTGACAAGTGACAGCCAGCAAGCGCCGGTTGACTTTCTACCTAATAACCCCCATTGCTGCTGGAGCTTCGGGGCAAAGCAACCATCCCTGGTCATCCAGCTTCTTACACCACCATCGAGTGATCTCCGTTTCCACAACAGTCAGACCGACTATGTCGTATTACGCCTCCAGCAACGAACGACCCCTCCGCTCGCGCCAATCCTCAGAGCTCGACCGCTCTTCGTCACCTTCGCCCGGCAGCGTCACCCCGCCAGACTCCGCCTCGCCGAGCTCCTCGACCTTTCTCGCCTCGTCCGTGTCAAGTCTCTGGGGCGGCCTGATGCGCCGCTTCTCGGGCGAAACCTCCCTATCGACGTCGAACCCGTTTCCACCCCATCCGCACGCGCGGACCTTCCCGACCGACGGCCACGGCCACGGCAACGGCAACGGTCGCGACGGCGTGTACACGCCTCCACACCTCCCCCACCCGCACCGCACCGCGTCGCCGATGCGCCTGCCGCCGCTGGAGCCGTTGCAGCTGGTGGGCTTCTCGGACGAGACGGGCCCAGACGCCCGGCTGCTGACGCCGCCCGTCGCCGAGGAGATCCGCATCATGGTGCCCTCGCGGCTGGGCATCGTGGACGAGTGGCGGCTGGTGTACAGCCTGGAGCAGGACGGCGCCAGCCTGGCGACGCTGTACGAGAAGTGCGCCCGGTACCAGGGCGTGAGGGTCGGCTTTGTGCTGTGCGTCAAGGACTGCGAGGGCGGCGTACGTTTTCCCACATTCATCTGTCGAATCTACTACCTATTACCCCCCACTTCCCTCCATCACAACACCCCGCTGACAGGATTGCCACTAGCTCTTCGGCGCCTACCTTTCAGACCACCCGCACCCAGCCCCGAAATACTTTGGCACAGGCGAATGCTTCCTCTGGCGCGCCTCGGTCCACACCCCGCTCCCTCCCCCGCCATCCTCCATCGACGACACCGCCGCCGCCGCCAACCACGACATTCGAACTACCACAATCTCTACCTCTACCACCACAACAACGAGACACAACAACACCGACCCCTTCTCCTCTCCCAAACAAAAACAACAACAACAACAACAACAACAACACCCAGAAACCCACCACCAACAACCTCCCGAACCACCCAACAAGTCAATCCGCTTCAAAGCCTTCCCCTACTCGGGAATAAACGAGTACTACATGCTCTGCGAGGCCCATTTCCTCTCCCTCGGCGCCGGCGACGGCCGCTACGGCCTCTGGCTCGACGACTCGCTCGAGCGCGGCGTGAGCTCGACCAGCCAGACCTTTGGCAACGAGCCGCTGTCGGACGAGGGCGACAAGTTTGGCGTGCTAGGCGTCGAGGTGTGGGTCATTGGCGCGTAATCATTCCAGTCAGTCATGGGATCATCCATACACTAGTCGGGATTCGATCCAGGTGATTGATTGATTGATATTCAAGTCTAGCTTTGGTACAGTATAGCTGGGCTTGTTTTTCTTCGTCATTTTTTGGTACGGAGTATCCTTTAATGTCTTGGGTTAGGTTGGGTGTTTTGAAGGAAAAGGGGATTATCTTATGGGGGGGCGGCGCAGTAAACATATGCCTGGGTCCAGGTCCGGTTCGGCATGGCAGCAGCATGGGTCAAAAACGAGCAGCATCGTTCTCATGGAGGGGTTCATCTTCATCACACAATGTTGGTTGGGTTGGTTGCTTTGACGACTCGAACGAAGCAAGGGTGGAATGGTGTATTGGTGTGTATTCGGCGTTCTGTGAGGGTTCACAACATGGCATATCTCGGGCTTAAAACCGGCTGTGCTGGGTCGGGAGGGTCAGGAGGCGGGATGGATTGCTCCGCGAAAGGGCTTTAATGTTTTCCTGCAGTTCAGGACGGATAAGAACTACGTACCCTCTGGAGGCCAATGAAGCCTAGGGCTATGTCTAGCCCAGGGAGTCAAGATACCCAACGAAACGTGGGACATTATGATTACGAATCGTTGTCTTGTCAAACATGAGGCAACGATACATGAGTTAGAAGCACATGGAATCGCGTCGAGCAAAGCTGCTGGGTTCTGTAATAATCCCAATCCGTAGTTCCTAAGAAGAGCTATGCCATGAACACGAAACTGGCCCGCCCACTACTTCCCCTGCGTCGACAATTGACTGATGAAAAGAACCATATCGTTACTATTCTGCCGCCGTGCTATCCAGCCAGGTTCCAGATAACTCGCAGTCAACATGCATTTACCAACCCCCTCATCTCTATCCCTACAACTCCTAAAGCAAAGAAACGACAACTGATGAGTGAGGCAAGATTACAGCCATCCGCAAAAGATCTCTCCTTCGGCTCCATCCGCTCCTGCACCGCCATCGGTCCAGCCCCTCTACCTCATAATCTCCTGGTAAATCAGCTGCTTCAACTGCTCCTTGCTGAGGTTGTCCTTGTGCTTGTCAAAGTCAAAGAATTCCTCGGGAATGGGCGGGGCCGTCGGCTCGTCTTCCGGGTCGTGGTACGGCTCGAGGTAGGGGTGCTGGAGGGCCTCCTCCACCGTGATGCGCTTCACGGGGTTGAAGGCGAGCAGCTTCTCCAGAAGGTCGAGTGCCAGGTCCGACGTGTTGGGGAACAGCGTCCGGAACGGCACCTTCTTCTTGAACGGCAGCGAGCGGATGTACTCTCGGGCGCGGCGCGACTTGATGCCATAGTAGTCCTCCATTGTTGGCGTTCCCAGGACATCCAGAATCAGAGTGAGCTGGTGGTGATCTAATGCGCAAGCGCTGATCAGTATGGGAGCATCAATATGGCGGTTTGCAGACTCCGGGGCACCTACAGTCCTTGCCGGGAAACAGGGGCTTGCCGCTCAGCATCTCGGCCAGAATGCAGCCCACAGACCAGACATCGATCGCCTTGGTGTACTCCTTGAACGTCAACATGATCTCGGGAGCGCGGTACCAACGAGTGGCCACGTATTCCGTCATGAAGCCCGAGTTGTCCTCCTGCGACGCGGCCGACCGCGCCAGACCGAAATCGCACACCTTGAGATCGCAGTTGGCGTTGAGCAGCAGGTTGGACGGCTTCAAGTCGCGGTGAAGTACGTTCGCGGAGTGCATCGCCTTGAGGGCGCGCAGCGTCTGGTAGATGAAGTACTGGCAGTGGTCGTCCGAGAGCTCTTGTGTACGGATAACACGATGCATGTCGGTCTCCATGAGTTCCTAGGACCCCGCGCGTTAGAAACCGAAAGCAGGCATCACAGACCATCATGGCGACCGTCATACCTGAATTAGGTAAACCTCGTTGAAGGTCTCGTAGCTCCGGGGCTTCTGGATGTCAAGGATGGAGATGATGTTCTCGTGATTGAAGTAGCGCAGCAGCTTCATCTCGCGTAGGGTTCGGAGGCAGAACATGGAGTGGTCGAAAGGAGTGATCTTCTTGATGGCCACCTTCTGCCCGGAAGGCTTGTGGACGGCGGAGCTGTCGCACAATCAGACCTTGGCCCGGCAACAACTGACGATGCGGCCGGAGGGACTTACCACACGACACCATAAGCGCCCTCGCCAACGACATCTTGGATATCGTACTGCTCGCTCACATTGAACGAGATCTTCCGCGCCCCGCCCTTTTGCTGTGCGTTGCTCATAGCTGTTTGCTGTCGCAAGCCTGCGCCGGTCGACTTTGATGAGGTGGTTGGGCACTCGGGGAAAGACGCCGGCCGATCTAGCAAGCTCACTTCAAGCTGTTTTCTCTGACGATTTTCCGGAAGTGTGCAGTCGCGAGGACTGAGGGTGGCACGATGTAGCTGTCTGACAGCCGAGTGTTGGGGGTGGTGCAGTCGCGGAGTCGGCCCAGGCTCTGCTTTACCGGAGGCCGATGTATTCTTTATGATCTACCACCTCCCACTTCAGACACGGCGAAGGGGTGTCCCGTAAGGTAACCTTTGCTTCTTTGTTCGGTGACGGTGGGCGCCGCGTGGTATCGAGATCGGATGCGAGCTTTTGTGTAGGACAAAGCTAGAAGTCCAAGTTAGCCACGAGGAACACCAACTGAGAGAAAAATGCAATGCATGGCGGTCACATGTGGTCCGTAGCTCGCATTAGTGTGGCAGGTTGACGTATCCAAGCTGTTGTAAGGTAGCTAACCAGCTCCGAGAGCGTAGACGGCAAGGGCGCGAGAGCTGCAGAGGTCCTCAAGGGTGGCGATCAGGCGTCGAGTACCGTCGTGCAAGGTTTCAGGGGTTGATGCGCTTCTAGAAGCTCCAGTCGAACATACGAGCAGGAGAAATCTCACGAAACGCTCGGGGCGAGCCTGTGAGAGATAGGGTTCGGTTGCCGGGAGCTGACGATCAGACGCTTCGTATGCAACTCGGCGTTGCCGCAGGGGCTGTCGCAAAGAAGCCCCGGGCTCTCGGGGGCCGGACTGATGGCATTTCGGCTGCAAGGGAGCACATCTTGTGTGTCGACCAAAGAAGTAAATGTCCTGATAGAGGCTCCTGGTCGGCGGCAGCGACGTGGATAGAAGAGCAGCTACTCGTGGTCCAAGTGTGCGCATTGCTCGGCGGGAGGAGGGGCAAGGACAGAGCCATTTCAAAACAATGTCATGACACAAAACGCACCTTTGAAGTCAAGTCCGGAAGCTTCCAGGTTCAGCAACTGCGCACGCCGAGCGCACTTCCAGGGTAATGACGGGAAGGAGGCGGTTGAAGGTATGTCGTGAGAAGGCAGGAGCTTGCGACGGGGTGAGCAGGAGACCAGCAGGAGGCTGCCCCGCTTCTGGGCTAAGGAGAGGGAACTGTACCTTATCCGTCCCTTCCACCCAAAATGAACGGATGGTCTGAGCGCGAGCTGTTTTCGTCGCTGACCGACGCAATCGAGGAGTTGCCGCAGAAGACACGGATATCTCGAGAGGGAGGGCAAGCAGGAGACAGCCAAAGCTCATCAGCTACGAGACGGGAGACGGGAGATGGTGTTGTAGAAGAACGGGAAGGCGAGCTGCCCTGGCCCGGTCATCCATGCATCCTGGATCTGGCCCCTCTCCTGGCGGGGGGTTGATAGCGACAAGGGTAGGGACCGGGGTCCATCAAGACCCGACACCCACTCCCACACTGCAAGTCACTGTCACCAGTCATCAGTCACCTCGCAGCGCGCAACTTAATTCTGAAGGCTAGGCGTCTTCGACCTCACCACTCCAGCACATCACCGGCGGTCTTGCAGGTCGCTCGAAACGAAACGCCGGGTCGCAGCGCGGCTGCCAGGCCCCCGAATGGGGAACCGGGTGGTTTGGGTCGCGGCCGTCGTTTCGCACGTGTGTCGTCTTCCTGGGCCGGGCAGTCCGGGCGCATCCTCAGAGACCATTGAGCACCAACGCCAGGCGCCTCGAGGAGGGGAGACCGCAATGGATCGTCAAATACGGTTAACTAGGTATAGTCCCCCTTCCCACTTGGAGCCACCTCCGGCCGTTCGCTTGCACTTCAAGTTGTCTAAACACTGCCAGTGAAGCAAAGAAACATATTTACCGTGATGTGAGCTCCGAGTCGCAACCTTGCGCAGTCGTCATCGGATGTTCTGAAAGAAGACATCCGCCGCCCCGAATCTCTATATTCACCTTGAGCATCATGGGGCCTTCAATAGCTTCTTGTATGGGAATACCCCACCGTTTAGGCAATTGTCCAGTTCACCCCCGCCATCATCACACTGGCGCTCATCACACTGCATGCCATTGGCATCTGGAGTTTCCATTGCTACTATTCGTACCTTGGCTAAATTTGTCCCACCTCCTCGCCCACCATCAGGCACCCAACGAGCTGTCAACTTTTAGGCGCCTTCTTCCCACCATCGCCTCCAAGCCGTAACTCTGGCGCGGCACAAGCGGGACCCACCTTTTCTCGGCGCCTGCTTGTCTCAGAACATGAGATCGCCAATGGCTGGCTGGTCCGGCGGCCGGCTTGTTTCAACTTGCAACTTGTCAAGGCCGACGAATACTCCGTATCCGATGTGAAACCAGCCCACCCGCCAGACTGACCCTACCTAGCTAGTCAAAACCGTTGACAAGGGAGCCTGTGACCGACCTTGGCCTGCATCGGGATCTCACATATCAAAGTCAAGAAAGAAGCCGCCAAACAGAGCCGCACCTTGATGAAAATGCACTGGCGCATGCGGCCGACCCCCTGACTGTGCGGCCGAAAAGGCGACCCGGTGGGTATGGGTTGCTATTCTCGGCACATCGGCGAGGCTTGAAACGACTCGGACCACGGAGAAGGGTCGAGGCCGGCCGCTTATACATACTGGATGCATACAAATACACATATGACGTCGGGTTGTTTTTGCTCTACAACGCACTGTGGTAGGTAGGCGGCCGCCGAATGGGAAACCTGGAATCTCCAAGGCTGGGTTCTGGACTGGATCCTCATCAGCCCGCACCTCCGCTTGCCGCATCAACGGAGATGGACCAGAGACAAGATCAGACGAGGGAAAAGATTCACGACAGACTCAAGGCAACGAGGACGAGTCTGAACCACTCATAGCAAACGGCCACAACCAGTCAATGCCACACATGCTAACTCCTTTCTTCTCTCCCGACCAAGGCTTCTGTAAAATATCTGTTTCCCCACAGGCATTACCCCTTTACCCATACACCGGGCAATGAACTTCCCAAGTCACATCTCCCCCTCATTGAACAACCTGCTCAAAAAGTCATCGTCAGCACAAACCTCTTGCCTTTTTCGTTTAGAATCGGGGTGAAATCAAAAACTCAAAAACCAACCTTCTCCCTCAGCGCCCCCATCCACTGCTGATAGCTCATCCCCTGGTCCGCCCGGTCCTCCACCAACAGCGTCTGCGCCCACAGCTTCAGACTCGGCTCGCCGTCCTCCTTCACGATGTACAGGTGCGGAACCACGATGCTGCCGACGCCCTTGCCCCTGTGGTCGCGGCTCTTGCCCACCACGGCCCGGACCCGCTCGTTGAAGTCGTTGTCCAGCTCCGGCAGGCTCCCCTTGCCGACCCGCAGCTGCGCGCGGTCCGCCACGCCAAACACGTCCACCAGCAGCTGCGGCACGGCGTCGCGCCCGACCCACAGGAACTGCGTCTGGCCGTCGTCGATCAGGTACAGGCCGTAGGGCACGAAGCGCTCGCTCGACAGGTTTAGCGGCGGCGGCAGCACGATCTGGCTCGTCTCCGGGTCCGGGTACCCGGCGTTGTCGGGCATGTCGTGCAGCGAGAAGAGGCGCGGGTAGATGTACTGCATCAGCAGGGGCAGGGGCAGCGTCGACAGCAGGTCGAGCGCGGCGGAGCGAAGGTCCGAGGGGATCTGGGCCGACTTGCGCAGGCCGACGTGCTTGATGAGGCCCAGGAATAGCGCGGAGAGGCCGCGGAGGTTGCTCGGGAACTGCAGGCCGCCGCCCATGCTGCCGCCGGCCAGCTCCTTGCGGAAGGTCTGCAGCAGCTCCGTCACCTTGGCCTGCAGCAGGTCCCTAGCCGAGTCGAGCCCGTGACTGAAGACGCGCTCGACGGCCTTGTGGCTGTAGTAGGTTGTGATGGCGCACTGGTCGGCCGAGGCATAGACGTCGGCGAGGTTGGTCGTGGTGGGCAGGGCGAGCGTCAGGACGCGGATGCGGCGCTCGCCGTTGCACGTCGTGTGCAGCACGGCCGTCTGCAGGCACACGACGTTCTTGGTCAGGCTCTCGTCGATGGCCACCTCGACCACATAGCACTGGTCGCGCGGGAAGGCGGGGAAGGCGCACAGGTCGGAGCTGCGGTTGAAGAAGTTGCCGTAAAAGGTGCTCATGCGGAGGCCCGTTGTGGCGCGCACGCGGAGGACCGCCTCGAGGCCGATCTCAGACGACAAAAAGTCGCTGAACTCCGAGGCGAATTTGATGGCGTCCTCTGGGCGGCCGGCGTTCCACCCGGGGTAGAACCACGTCTGGCCGCCCGTGTATCTGGGAAGGTTGCTCAGCGAGGCCACGTCCTGGTACTGCGACGAGAAGAGGAACATGTCGATCGAGACTTGGTTCTTGGAGCACTCGACGGCGAAGCTCTTGTAGAAACTGCTGGCCGTCTGCAGCAGACCGCTCTCCTTAGAAGTGCCCAGCAGCTTCTTGTCCTCGCGCATCTCGAGCTTGCCGTAGCCCACGCTGGGCAGCGAGGCGCTGAGAACCACAATCTTGCCGCCGAGCGGGGAGATGAGCTTGTGGCCGGCCCTCAGCGCAGATCCCATGCAGGAACCGCTATTTTGGTTGTTGATGAACATGTCGGGGAGCTTGGTGAGGAAGTTCTCGATGCTGTTCCGGCACTCGGTCAGGGGGACCAGCAGCTCCTGGGGGACCGGGAGGAACGGCTCGTCCAGGTCGCTAACCACCAGCATGTTGGTCTCTCCGTTCTCATCCGTGTCCTTGGGCACGGAGAAGTAGTGCAGGCTCGAGTCGACGGCGATGAAGCCGAGGCGGGTGCGCCGGTCGGCATTCGGAATCCTGTTGAGACTGTCGAGGATGGTACGGGCGCTGGTGGCAAGGAGGCCGGTCGATACGGCGGCGTAGCTGACGTCGAAGAGGAAGAGATAGACCAGCGGCTGGGGAGGGCGGACCATGTACTCCTGCGGGGCGACGAATTCCACGACGGCGTGGTTCAGCTCGTGGCGCTGCCACCGGTCGACGGTCTTCTGGGCGGCGGCGTCCCAGTCAAAGGCCTGGGGCACATCGTTGGTGAGGCTGCACATGTTGCAGCGCCATCGGTGGCCGTGGTCGAGGAAGGTCACAAAGGGGTTGATGTAGGACCTGCATCTCCGGCAACGGGAGATGACCTGGTCCTGGACAACGGGCACGGGGTCATCGAGATCATGGAGGGCCGCGTAGGGCTGGATGATGAGGGCCAATGGCAGCTTGCTCTTCTTGAGCAGCGAGTGCGTGGTGGGGATGGCGTTGATGGTCGATCGTACGTACTTTGGCGCGCAGTTCGCATCCGGGGAAGGGGTGACGCTGGTCTGTTGGAAAACGTCAGCATTTTAGCAGCAGCGCTCAGATCCCCTAGAGAGAAGTCGACGTACGCTCGGGGGCAAGATGATGGGCGGCGGAGGGAGGTCCAGCTCGGAGACATTGAAAGGCTGGTTGAGAAGATCGGTGGGGTAGAGCTGGTTGAGAGGGCCGGCCCTCGGCTGGGGCGGAAGCTGCTGCGGCTGCTGCTGGGCTCCGGGCCCGAGGTTCATGGCCGACATGCCCGAGGCGAGTCCGGCAACGCCCCCCGGGGCCGCGGGGGCTCCGGGCGTGGGGTAGTAGGGCTCCGGGGCCTGGTAGCCTGCGACTGGCGCCGGCTGGGCCATGCCGTACGGCTGCTGCGGCTGGGTAGCGTAGGCGGCGGGCTGGACGTCTGGTTGCGGATAGCCTCCGTATGCCGGCGCGGGAGCCCCGAATTGGCCTCCTACCCCTTGCACCTGACCGGGAAGCTGCTGGCCGGGGAGCGCGGCGTTGCCCCCTACTCCGACATCGAAGGCCTGTGCAGCATATGCTCTCTTCTTCTTCTTGCCATGGTCGGCAGCAGCATGCGCGCCGGGAGGCGGGGGCGGGGCGGCGGCCGGGTTCGCATAAGCTTGGTCGGGATACGGGCTTTGCGCTTGGTCGGCGGGTTGCTGGGGCGGATACTGGCCGTAGCCGTCGTGGGGAGCAGACATGGTGAGGTGGGCTCGGCCGGGTGTTGCTGCAGCAGCGCGTCGCTAAGCTAACGAGACGATGTGCGGGCTACGCGCAGCGTCGACACCAACGAGGGGTGGCCGAGGGTTGTGGTGGTGGGGGTTTGTAGGAGCGGCGGCTGCTCGATCTTGTTGGAAATGGAGAAGTGTCACCACCAAAAGTGGAGGGTTGAAATGGCGTCGGACAAATCGATGGTGGCGGGTGGTGGACCGAGCTTGGAATTGGAATTGGCTGCAGCCCGCAAGGGTTGGAGCTGTTGCTGCACCAATTTTGGCGGAGGGGCTGTGGATCGCAAACTGGCCTCATCAGCCCGACGCTGTCAGCGAGAGAGGCACGCTGGGGACAAGGCAGGGATGCTATCGCAGAGCTTGCGACTCGCACTGTGGCGCTGGAGCTGTGGCTGCGGCTGGCCAAAGGAAGGTACTTCGGTGGACTTGTAGCCGCTGCCTCGTTAAATGCATTAAGCCGGGGCCATGGAGTTCCTGTCATCATTGTCGGCCGCGTATTCGTATTGTACCGCATGGTACGGCGGGGCGTAGTGAAGGAAAGATACAACTGCATCTTGGACCCGATCGTTGCAGCCCACCAAACCATCGGCAGAGATGGGCGCATGTTTCATAAGTACCAATTTCGCCGTGGCTGGGCAATCTCGGCGAGCGGCCGCCGATGTTATCAATAGAAGAATCGTCGAATAATTCGTTTTTTTACTGAGAATACTATATGTAGGGAGGAGGCAACCAGGTGTCACAGGACGTTGACTTCTCAAATCGGCCAACACACGGCGGCGGCAACGTTGCTTTTATGCTGCTGCAGCGCTGCGTCGTACAAATACCACAGTAGCCAACGATCTCGGCACGCTTCCACTAGCATCCTTGCATTTGCAAACCGGCATCGACGTCGTCTTCGTCAGAGGATTAATCGCATATAATAGCGTTTGAGGAATCAGAATCTCAGCCAGAGCTTCATTTTCATCTCAACACTGCAGCCCGACGACCTTTTCTTCTTGAGTTCTGCAAGTCCCGAGCTATCATCTAGGGTAGCTTCACCCGGTTATTCCATCATGGCCTGGGGCAAGCAAAAGACGCAGACGCCGCCGTCAATAGCAAGGTCAGTCTTCCATGCCAATGTGTTTTTGTTTTTTTGCCCATCAGCTCTGATCAGGACCCAACACCGGTTTGCAGACAACTGATCCCACTCGTGCTCACGCTGGTGGTGCTGGGCGGGATCGCGTGGGTCTGCTACCAGATCTACCTGTCGCTGGGCAAGATTCAGACGCAGGCGCGCAAGCAGATGGGCGACCACGTCGTCTTCACCAAGGACGGCGTGCGCGTCAACGTCAAGGACGCCGGGGCCGAGTCGTACCTGGACAAGACGCAGAGCATGTTCGTCAAGGCGTGGGAGCTGGGGTCGTCGGCCTCGGGCGCCGCCAACGAGCAGCAGGAGGATGCCGGGAAGCGAAAGAGGTGCGTTCGGTCTAGAAGTCTGTTGCAAGTGTGCGCTTCTTCGGCTCACTAACTGTGTGGTTAGGCATACATCGAGGCCGAAAGAGGGGCAGTCCTGACTGATTGCCTTGGCCGCGGGGGCTTCAGGTTGTGGGGGACAATAGGGAGAACGCGGTGTCATTGCTCGCAGGGTCACTCGGGAACGGGGTGGCGTTGGAACTGATATGCGTTGGTCTCAGTTCAAGTCCGTGAAATACCTCGATTTCCCCTTCAAGTCCGCGTCACCTGAGCGCCCTAATTTGTGATCCCCGCGATACACACGACACACTGATACAGCCAGCGATTTCAGGGTATTCCTTGCCCCACCCCCGTCGAAGCAGCAGCCCATGACCCAAAACAAAACAAAAAAAGGAAGAATAAAAGAACAAAGATCGACAACATGTACAATCCGCGGACCCGGCCGTGTCTCACTGCTGCCCGCCGACCCACCCATCACCGCTCTGGTGCAACTCCTCCTGTTGCATGGCCCATTTCTGCGGCAGCTGCGTGGCCTTCAGGATAGCCGCTTGCGTGGGCGGCTTGTCAAACCGGGACGACAGGAGCTTCTCGAAGTCGTGCGCCATGGGGTACGGCTTGGCCAAGAGGCCGTCGGAGCGGATGAGCATGGATGGGACTCGGAAATGGAGCTGGTTCATTATTTCCTTGGGTTCAGCAAATCACCCCTAATCTGATGGAGGAAACAACCAAAAGCCAAAAGAAAGGCTGACTACTGACCTGGGTTATGATGTGTGCGTATTTGATGCCGAGCTCATCGCCGATGTGATGGAGTCTGCCCTTGACGTAGGCTCGTTCTAGCACAGCCCAATGCATCATCAGCCTCAACTGTCCGTTCATTGAGGGGAAAAGGGTCCACGCACGGGCGTCGGTCGCGTAGTCCTGCATCATGATACAGGCCAGCGGCCAAGTCAGGAAGTAGCCAGCCAGACCCTTCATGCCGTTCTCGTCGCCGCAGGCAAAGGCGGCGCCGTCCTCGCCCGGGAACATCTCCCTCCGCTTGTTGTGCCAGCCCAGGTGGTAGGGCACCGAGGCCAGGATGTCGGCGATGTTGTCGGCGCACACGCGCGACGCCGTGGCGTACTCGGGCGTGGTCCGGTAGTCGACGGGCGAGCACAGCCACGCGGCGCACCGCACCGCGATGGACATGACGATGAGCCGGGCCGCGCGGGCCTGGTTCCACACCGACGCCACCCAGAAGTCGTTGTACACGTCGACGCGGCCGGGGAACACCTCGGCCCTGGCGTAGTCGCTGCTGTTGCTGCCGCCGGGGACGGCGAGGCTGTGGCTCTGCCAGCACAGCGTCCGGTACCGCCAGGCCTCGGGCACCGAGCTCATCCAGGCGGTGGCGTCCTTGTCGAGGGCCTGTGCCCGCCGCACCAGGTCCTGCACCAGCGCCATGTTCTCGGGCGTGCGGGCGGCGCTAGCCAGCACCCGGGTGACGTCGGCGCGCAGCTCGCCGGCCTTGAGGCAGACGCGCTGGCATTCGGCGGCGGTCGGGTCGAAGACGGCGTCCTGGATCCACCATTCGGCGCCCATGGGCGGGGCGGTGCCCGTGGTCAGGGTGTGGATGATCTAGCCCGGTGGCTTGTTGTTAGCCCTTCTGTAGACCCGAGTCAAGACGGGTGGGGGGAAGCACGACACCCACCAGCTGTGTCCTCACGGCAACAAACAGCTGCACTCCGAGCTTCGTCCTCAGCTGGCTCCGCCCGCGCGCCTTGACGAGCTGTATGGCGCCTTCGATGTGCGACCCCCAGGCGAGGGTGCCCATCTGCTTGGCCGAGATGTTCTGTCCCGGAGTCAGCCCACCCATATCTCATCCAATTGTAAAGACAGACCTCAACTCACCTCGAACATGCCCAGCAACAACACGGCCGCCAGCACGCCATCGCTCCGCGCCCGCTCCGGATCCGTCAGCGCGGCCTGAGTGGCCTTGAGCGCCCTGCTGTACTCGGCAAACGCCTTGCCCAGGATCCCGCTCCCGGTACGGCCACCTCCCTCCACCCCTGGCCCCGTCCCAGCCCCAGCACCTCCCCCCGACCCCGGCCCAGCAGCAGACGCTGAACTGCCCATCTCAGTCCCAGACCCATAAGACCCGCCCCCGACCCGATTCCCCCAACTCGCCAGCGCGCACGCATTAAACGCATGCAGCAGATGTGACATGTCCCCCCCTCTCACTCCGGCAGTACCCATCCGATTCCTTGGATGGTGACCGGACTGCTGCTGCTGCTGCTGCACAGACTGCATGAGCGGGATGAGGTAGTCGAGAAAGCCCCTGGAGCCGTCCTGGCGGGGGAGCAGCACAAAGTTGGACACGAAGTGGCAGGGGGCGAGGTCTTCTGCGGGGATGTGGATCGGGGTCGGGGAGAGGGCGAGGCGAACTTGTAGTTGTTGATGGCGTCGTCGTTGGCTCGGGGTGGGGGTGTATGTGGTGTCGTGTTGCTGTTGTTGATGGTGGACTAGAAACAGGGGAGAGGGGTGGCTTGGTGGTGGCTTGATGGTGGCGGTGGTGGTGGTGGTGGTGGAGGAGCGTGGTAGGGAGGCGGTGGGGGAGGAGCGTGGTAGGGAGGCGGTGGGTGTTGGTGGGGATGAGGACGAGGATGCTGATGATGATGACGAAGAACAAGACAAGGACGACGACGAGGAGGTCGACGCCGGGGACGGTTCAGAAAAGGCAGCCCTCTTGCTGTTGCGCCTCGGGGCGGTGAGCTTGAGGGCTCGCCGCTTGGCCGCAAGGTTCTCGTTGCGCAGGACGAGGTCGAACTCGTCCTTGTAGCCCGGGCATTGGCGGCGTGCTTTGGCACACTGGTTGCACGTCGGCTTGGTCTCGTCGCACTGGCAACGGCAGCGTCTCTGGTCAACATCTCTTTTCCACTGCCGGCGCACTCCCGGTTGCTTGTCATGTTTGTCATACATACCTTGATGCGCCGTGTCCGGCACATCTGGCAGCCCTTGGAGGGCTTCCCGCAGTACACCATGGCTGACTGTGTTTCTCAAGTCGAGAAGGATCCGAGTGGAGAGCGGCTTGATATGATGGCGGAGAGACTGGGCGTCGAAACAACTAATATCCAAGCCGTCGGGTAACCCGGTTCTGGGGTTGTAACCGTTGTGTCCAGCCGATAATAAATGAGCTTCCCCGGGATCTGCACTCAGCTCAACTTAATTCTCCGTCTGGCAGCAGAATCACACAAACACGCCACAAAAGACTCGAGGTTCCCCTCACGCACCGGTCGGTCGTCTCCACCAAATCTGTATCTACCGGCATGAAACGTGCCCCAGACTTGGCAGCAGACGGCGGACTTGTCGCGCTGTTGTGCTTCCCACTCGATGATGAAGCGAGCCACTGCGGTATGTAGTGCGTGGCCACTGGCCAATGTCCCTCACAGCCCAAGAGCGACGGAAGCCGAGGTCAACAGGACGGGCAGGCGAGGGGTGAAGAGTGTGTGTGGGAACGGAGCCTCGGTGTAAAGAGACCTGGGCTGGGCCTGGACGCTGGAGGTATGTAAGGTACGAATACCTACTAGTCAACGCTAAGTTACCCCCTTTCCCCCTGTCATGTCCTGAAATGAACCTGACTCGCGCACAAACCTATTCTACATGTAACCACGCCAAGTTGGTAGTTAACCCACAAAGCCCGCGACTCTCGAGCTAGCTCACCGGTTGATGACACTCTCATCATATGAACCCCAGACAAGGCCGTTGTCCCTTGTTGTGACAGTTCACACACCAAGCCCGAGCTTTTAATAATTGCCACAATGGCCGACAAGGTAAACGATCCGTCGGCACCCGAGCTGGCTGCGGAACCTGGAGCCTGGAAAGGCCTGGAAAGGAGGCTTATCCAGCCCACCGTTGTTAGCTCTGCTTGGCGCAGAATGCCTGCCACTGCATTACGCACCGCTTACTCTTACAGAGGGTGAGGGCCTGGACAAAACTGCTTGGCGAATGAGGGGCTCTCCCACTGCAGATCCCAACGAGAGATGATGAGGGGTCAAGTCACCGCACCGTCTCCGGTGCAGATCTGCAGGAGGAGGTAGGGCTGTCTTCGTGGCACCTCGGCAGCCCTGCGCAACAAACAGAGAGACGACTCGGGTCCCGAGGCAGTCTGGCCGGATCTGCAGGAATTCCAAATGATGCAGTGGTGGTGAACAGGCCACCGGAAACACAACACCTGAAAACGAAACGCAACGGCCTGACCCATGCATCCCAAACCCCTCACCCGCAACCCAACCGCAATGCCACACCCGACAACCAGGACGGTTGATTCCCAACTCATCAAACTTGGTATCATTGTCTCTAAACCAGAGACGCCCTATTCCCTCCCATCGCCCTCTCTCCTCCCCCCTTGGCCGCTCTCACCACCCCGAGCGCATGGCCCTCGCTGTCTGCGCCGCCTCCTTGCCAAGACGAGCTCCCCTCCTCGAATTTTGCTCCAGCCATGCATGCGCTTTCTGTACTACTTGTACATGTACACAACAACACCATGACCGCGACCGTGACCCAGACGCGTCGTCCGTATCCGACCCCCCTCCCCATGTCGGTCCTTGTCTCCCACATCGTCATCCCTATCCCCTCCCCATCATGCCGCCACCCCGCCACCCCCGCCGTTGTGGCCCGCTAATTAGCCGGCTTCATTAAACATGCCCGCCATGCCCTCCAAGTCAGGCGTCTTGTCGCGCACCTTCGGATCAACCGCCGCCGCCCCGCCAGTTCCCGTCCCCGCCAAGCCGCCCCCCGCATTCGGCGTCATGAACTCCTGCGCCATCTTGCTCCGCGTCGCCTTCTTGCCGCCGCCGCCGCCGCGCGACGACGACGACGATCCCGGCGCGTGCCCGCCAGCCCCGCCCAGGCTCTTGGTGAGCTTGCCCATCTCCGAGATGCTGACGCCCTTCAGGTCCTCGAGCAGCTCGAGCACCAGCGCCCGCTGCTGCCGGGAGTGCATGCCCGGCTGCGAGACGAGCTGGATCGTCCTGTCCACGTCCTCGGCCTTCACGTTGGGCAGCGACACGAGTATGTTCCGCGGCGTCGGCGTCAGCGGCGAGTAGTACGCCAGGATGTGGGCGATCAGCGCGCCCAGATCCCGCTGCGAATCGACAAAATACGCGTCGTGCAGCGACGAGATGGCCGCCTTCAGCACCTCGGTCGAGATGAACTCCCGTATCTCCCTCGCCGTGTCGTCAGGAATCGGGAACTCCTCCAGCGGCGCCGTGTGCCCCGTGTCCTTCATGCTCCTCGAGAGGTCCGAGGGGCTGAACTCGGGCACAATGGAGCGAAACACCCGGAGCACCACGCCGCAGCACCTACCGTCATGCATGCGGATTGCATGGCTGCAGAACACGAGCAGCGGCACCGCGATGGCCGGGTTCATAAGACAGAACTTTCGGAGGGGAGGGTATCGCGAGTCGGTCTCCGCAGTGTCAGCGTTGTCCGGGGAGCCTGTCGGGGATGCTGTTTCACAGTCAGTGTTTGATTGGCGCCCCGGCAGCATCGACTGTGAAACGGGCAACGTACCAAGTCTCGCCGGGTCGAGCACGTCGGCAACCATCAGCACGGCCGAATACGTGAGTTGCCTCAGAATGCTCTCGGCCTTCATCTCCTCGGTCAACTCGTCGCCCGCCGCCCGCACCGTTTCCCGCTGCCCCAGCTTGTTCCATTCCGAGCTGATCTTGGCATCCATCTGCTCGAAGCACGTCGCCAGGATGGGAGGTATGAAATGGTCGCGCAGCTCCACCGGGCAGTTGTCGACCAGGTACCTGACCAAGGTGAGAAGGCTGATGACCTGGTGTGATGATAGATAGACCGAGTCGGCAAACAGTCCGTTAGCCAGCGGCCCGGGCAGTTCCAGGAACCCATAGAATTGCATGTCGAGCCGCGTCATGCAGTAGATGATGGCGTAGCAAGTCTCGCGTACGAACCGGACCGTACCACGGATGGTCGAGGCAAGCCCCTCTAACGTATTCTTCTTGCCAAGCACCCTAGCGTAGAAATCGTCCTTGCTTCCCTCCGAGATGCCGGCTTGCCAGAACCGGTCCGACAGGAGGCGGCCCACTACCGACCGCATCTCTTCCGGAAGCAGGCTCCAGTTGGCGGGGTTGTGGGATGCGTGGGCGTAGCTGGGGCTGAAGTCAGCACGGACTTTACAGCATTTGTGAAGGCCTTGGACAACCAACCTCAGGAATTTGAGCAGCTCTGGAAGGATGAGCTGGAAGCCGTCCTGCCAGAGAGTGCAGGATGCCTGATAGGGAAGCGAGTTCTTCTCTACCCTCTCAACCGAGTATGTCAGGAACGACTTGGTGACACGAAGTGGAAGTGCCTGGATGCAGGTTAGTTCTACCAGTCCACCGAGATCTCACGGCGGACTGTCATACCGATTGTCTCCGCTCCAACTCCGCCTGCAAAGCCAGCCCCTCGGCGTCGAGTTCTGTCGAGCCCCAGTCGGCGATGGTATGGACCCCTCGCTCAGCCAGGTACTTCTGCACCTTGTCAAGGCCCAGCAGCTCACAGAAGCCGTCGTAAGAGGCCAGAGTCTGTTTCAGCGAGTCGTCTTTCCATTGACTCTTCACGGGCTCAATGAATGCATTGAGTTTTGCCAGACGCGTCGTCGGGTCGATGCGAGTAGCTCGGTGACTAGAAATGGTGAGCTACAGATCCTTCCAAGAACGACCAGAGTGTAGGCCTGTGGAGGCAGGCTTACATGATGATAAATAGAAAGCTCTGGTAGGCCACCTGACGCTTCTCGTCAAGAGTGCCCGAGGCAATCATCTCCTGGACTTTTGCCTCTAGTTGGTCATACACGTCCTGCACGCCCATGGTCAGTCCGCGCGAGCCAAGAGATCAAAAGCAGCTGACTTACGAGAAGGGGATCGGGCATCTTGGATGCGAGCCGTTGCAGCTCAACCATGCTCTCGGTCTGGAGGTCACGGATGGCGTCATTAAAGACCCTGTGCTCTGGTTGTAAAGCTGGCCATGTCATCAGGATATGCTCCAGCACCCTGAGCATGATGGCCGGTTTTGAGTCGAGGGCCTTGGTGGAAAAGGTCACGAGAAGCTGAAGAATCCGCTTGCGGATCAGAGGATCCTATGCCCCGGGTCAGCAATGCAGATGAGGGCGAAAGGGGGGACGAATGGTGTACTACCTCGAACTTCATTTCTAGGAGCTGGCCACACCACTTCTCGAAGAAGTCCTCAACAGCCGCCGCTTGTTGCTTCTATGCCACAGTCAGATGTGCTACTACTCGCCCTCAAGATCCTACGTACCTCCTCGGGACTCCGGTTGCGCGACGTCCTCCATTTGTCGTAGCCTTTGAGAGCCGCCTCAATGACAGTAGCATGGGCGTCCACCGTCAAAATAGGCCAAGAGGTCTTGGAGTAGTTGGCAGCTAGAGGCATGTCAGCTTTGAGAGACACTTTTGAGTCTGATGCTCGGGCTCACGGTCAAGAGGTGGCTCAGAATCGTAAAGAGTAGTGAGGGCAGTCTGCGCTCTGCCCAGAATATGGTCGACTGCATCGGACATCTTAAGGTGAACTATGTTCTCGATGATTGTGCAGCAGTACCGCCGGTAGTTCCCGAGGAAGGCATGTCGCTCAGGAATCGTATCCGTGTCCTCGATGAGCAGAACATAAACAGGGTCTTCTGAGTCTTCGGGGACGCTCTCGTATCGAATCAATCGGGCACTGCACAGCTCGAGGAGCCTGGCAATGCAGGGCATATTGGCGGCTGCCGGCCCCAAGGCTCGATGAGACAGGAGGCGGGTCCATGTGAGGAGGATCGGAATAGAAACAACAAGACTTTGGCTTTGCACCACCAGCACCAGAAGGTCCAGGAAGGCCTGGATGTTTGTCCGGGGCGGTATGGCAGCAAACTTTCGGTCTAGATAGTTGCCCAGGCAGCAGAGCATCTGTACACGACAGGCCGTCAGGATTCGATCGAAGGGAGGGCATGCCCTGTGCGAGGCAGAGGTACTCACCTCTGAAAACTTCTTGGCAAACTGGTACTTGTCGTCGTCGATATCCTGGGCATCCACTTCGGACCACTCAAACAGCCGCCGGAAGAGGTCTACCATGGCTTCGCTGTACATGGGCGCGACGAGATCGACAAACTCCTCCTCGGTGAAACTCGAGCGGTTATAGAGAGAATGCAGGGCCTCGAGCGCAGCCTTTCAACAGTTAACACGACCAACTCGGACAGCGCTGGACGGAATACCACCAAACCTTTTGTACGGGGACACTTGGGGTCGCGAGGCAGCTGCACATGACAGAGCGGCAGCCGACAGCATTCAGGGCTTTTGGGATGGCCCAGGGAACAACCGAGTTGAGGACATTGAGGGCCTTGACAGCACATGCTCTGGCATCCTGGTTCTGCTCGATGCCGCCGCTTAGGCTCTCGCCGATGAGCTGTGTTACTCTACTGAGCCAGCCTTCGCCTTCACAGCGTACGTCGGGGCCGGCTTGACGGTTGGGGAAGGCCTCGGCCAGGACGTCGGCCGGGGTGAAGATCTCGACGCATGCCTTGCTCAGAGCCCCCTCGCGCAGGGCGACCACCGTGTCGTCTCCGTTGAATATCTCGTCGGAGAGGGTTTCGAGGACCTGGAGGACGAATTGCTTGTGGACGGGAGAGTCCGAGGCCCGCCATAGACGGACCAGCAAGTGGTCCATGTCCATCCAGCCGGCGACCCAAGCACGCTTCGCCACCTCGACCCAGAGCTGGGCAATCTTGTTCCTGAGATATATGGGGTCGTCGGCGGAGATGGTCTCGGCAAGCTGCAGGACCCATGCGCGGAGGTATTCTCGATGTTCCGAACCATATTCGTCCCATTTGTGCTTTACTGCGTGCTCAAGGAGCGACAGGCCGTAGTGGCGGACGATTGGTTCTTGCGGCTTGTTGAAGGCGAGATCGAAACCATGCGAGGGGGCTTCGCCGAGTGTCTTGACTTCTTCGAGGAAGGCCTGGGCCTCTTGCCGGGCTTGGTTGGGCGAGTAGGGGCTGTGGACGACCTTGAGTGCCTCGTGTATCCTGGAGAGAACGGCCTCACCGCCAGTGACGGCGATAGCAGGCCCGGCTGCTCCGTTCGCTGCTGTTGT
Source organism: Parathielavia hyrcaniae (assembly GCA_033575675.1). Classification (NCBI taxonomy): domain Eukaryota; kingdom Fungi; phylum Ascomycota; class Sordariomycetes; order Sordariales; family Chaetomiaceae; genus Parathielavia; species Parathielavia hyrcaniae. Next base: position 266,312 of record MU863645.1, read on the forward strand.
CGCCATGGGCGAGGCCTCGGAAGAGCCGAGCTACTGGAGGCAAGGAGACCAGCCAGACGACGAGAAGTGGTGACTATGGCTGAACTAGAAAATAAAAAATCGAGGTGGTTCAGGCCTCAACCATAGGGGCAGTATAAGGTGGTGTTGTCGGTTGGATGCACAGTGCAGTGCTGCGAAGGATTGGCGAGCGAGGCAGACAAGGATCTTTCGGTACCTGAGATGGCTGTGCTAAGTAGTGAGTAGAAGAACGAGCGTGACAGTGAGGCAAGGAAACTATCGGGTGAGGCTATCAACAGTGAGATGCTGGACTGGCACCTGCGCAGGCACTTTGTTCTCGCTGGCAAGGAACTTGTGACTGCCAGTTGTCATGCCTGTTCGATGTGAATCAACCGCGAGCCTCTGACAGTTTAAATCATTCCCTACCAAGCTCTATGCGGGTCTATTGTCAGGCGCGCTTAGGCGCGAGTTGAGCTAAGTCCCTTTAGGACTAGCGCGGGGCAGCTCAGTTACCGGTACTCCGTACGGAGGTTCAATACCTTGGTCGTTTCGAAGTCGGCGTCACAACAAGCCAATTGCTCTCTGTTCACGTCTCTTCCGTAGATCCATCTCAGGACCTTCCTGGCTTATTGGTACACAGCACAACAGAACGGGAGAGGGGGGCCAAGAAAAAGGAGCGTTTGATTCAATTGTTCAGCCCATTTCAAACTCCCAGAGGCACAAAAGCTTATCGTAGAAGCTTGTCGATACCGCCGTCAATCTGTCCCCCCGCCCTGGATGGAAATCGCTTCCATAATTCATGCTCTTGTGCTCCTCGAAGCGGCCCAGGACGGCAAATTGATGCGCACCACCCACTGTCTCCAGAAGCTCGACAATTCGGGCGCCAGCGTGCATACAGGAAGCCAATATCCTGGCTCGCCAGACGTAGTCTTGGCTGGGTATCGTGTCCAGGTCGATGAGCTTCAGCCGCCACACGCCGCCGCCGAGCCTACTCTCTGCGAGCTGCTTCGGCTTGCCAAAGGGCGGCACCGAGAACAGCCGGATGTGTTCGTCATAGCTGCCCGTAACGATCAGCTCGTGTCCGGATTCTTGAGTGAGTAGCGGCAGGATAGCCGTGACGCCGGCATCATGCCCTCGGGATGCGAGGGAGGGCAAGGCATCTGTGACGACGCCCTCGTTCCAGGTGAATGTCCTGGATCGCAGCATGGAATCGTCACCGCCCGAGTACACCTTGCAAGCCACCCCGCCTGTCTCTCGCGACTCGTCAGGTTGCCCTGCAACCGCCAAACTGGGGGACAGAGCGACACACCACGTCTCGAGGGTGTGCGTGGTGACGGGGATTGAGCTTAGCTCCCAATCTCCGTTCAACATAGGCAGGTGTACGAGGTAGACGTGCCCGGTAGAGGTCGTGATGGCCATCATATCTGCTCGGGACGGATGCCAACCAAATGAGAGAAACAGAATCTCCTCTCCAGCTTCCGGCTCTATCTGGCCCCGAGACATGGCAGTGATATCCATGGTGTGTATGTGCGTCAGAGGCTGCTCCTTGTCAGGCGACAACCTGAATAGGGCAAGGGTAGCAGTGCTCGAGACCACAGCGCAAATATTCCGGCTGCCTTCATGAGGGTTGAATCGGAGGTCTAGCAGCGCCGAGGGTTGGGGCATGGTCTGAACATGAGTTCTAGGGGAGATTAGCGTTTGCAAAACCAGTGAAAAACGTTCAAACATCTCACAGATTTCCATCGGCCAACCGAAAAGCTATGATGCTGCCGTTCCGGCTTTGCGGCTGTTTTGCGCGGGCGGGACGGCCATCTCCCTCAGTGTCCGAGTTTGCATCTGCACTCATATCTGCAATGTCGCTCGCCCCTGTACTCTCTGGCTGGAGAGAGTAGGTTCCAACCAAGAAATATGACGGAAATGCAGGGCAAAATTCGACGCAACTGGGCGGGAGATTTAGAATCTGAGATCTGAGAGATCGGATCAGAGTTCCTTCTCCTTCCGCCATCGAGCTGTGAAGTAATTTGGGCTTCTGAAAACGCCGGTCACAGAACAATGAGAATTAGGTGATATCAAAGAAGTTGAAATGCTCAGTAGGTAGCTAGAGGTGATAAGCGTTGTTGAATCAAAGGCAGATCTCGGGATTGCGAGCCGATCACACTTGCCTCTTTCTGGAAGTTCAACAATAGTTAATTCCCACCTCACCTCCCGGGTTGTTCCACTGCCATTTCAACTTCCCTTCTCACCCTCACCCAAGATGCAACGCATGCAGTACTCACAGTACTCAATTTACACTAAGTTCGATTGATAAGCATTATTTGGGTGGGAAGAGGAAAGGGAGCGCTTGAACTCCGAAACCTTGACATCTACAATATAATCAGACCCAGCGGCTGGATGCAGGTAACCTGTCAGAAGCTCCCAGTCTTTTTGTCTGACTGAGCACCACTCACTGACTTCGTTCGGCTGTACAAGTAGATATGATTATAACCCGACCTTGTCCAGATAAGCACCCAGAAGCACTTGAAACCCAGGCAGGACGGGATGAAGACGAGGATACTCACATAGTCGAGACATGGACCCAGACTCAGACTCAAAATTCTACGGTACTTTCTCCCACTCCCATAGCCACCATCCCAAAACACAATTCTCACACGCCCCAGGTGATGAAGAGACCATTTCGGCCCTCGAAGCCCGCGTCAACGACTTTGACGTCGTAACCTGGTGGGACGACCGAGACAGCACCGCCGTCACAAACAATTCCCTCCTCCTCCTCCACCGCCAGCAGCAGCAACGACCATCTCAATCCCCCACCGCCACCGGCCGCCTGCACAGCCGCTACCAAGGCCTCCCGGGCGCCTGGCAGGTCTCGTCGGAAACCATCCCGGAGTTCCTCGCCCGCCTCCCGCCCGCCACAACTGATTGGAGCCCGGGCTTGGACTGGCTGTGGGTGGCCAACCCTCACGACGCACCACCCAACAACGACAATAGCAACCCCCAACACAAACCCACCCAGCTCGCGCGGTTCCGACAGGGCGGCGAAGAGCGGCTGGCGCTGTTCTCTGCGTTTCAAGACAAAGTTACCACCACCAAGGCCAAGGGCAAACCGTCCTCGCTCGCGTCACGCCAAACGGACGTGGCCGACGCGCGGAGGGAGACAGTCGACGACCTGCAAGAGCTGGCCGTGAGGTGCAACGTGGTCGCGGGCAAGTGGATGCTCTTCCCCGAGCCCGGGTGCGTGAACGAGGTGTGGGGGAAAGTGGCCCGGGCGACGGCGGGGGACGAGCTCGGGATCGCGGCCAAGGTGGAGACGAGGGTCAAGTCGGACAAGGAGAGGCTGATCTGTGTGTATACGCGGGACTTTAAGGATAAGGATGATGTGGCGAGGGTGTTTAATCGGATGAGGGAGCTGGAGTTGGTGAGGCCTGGAGGGAAGCAGATCTATTACAAGTCAGGTTAGTTGAGGTGGTTTTTTTGTTGACGTGGGTTGTTGTTTGGGCAGCGGCTTACTGTGCTCTTCTTTAGATGCTTGGACTGAACTTGGCATCTACGGGGGGAATAGCTGGGGGATTGGGGCGTCAACGGTGAGATACTCACTTTCCTCGGCACTGGCCTGCCGTGTGCTGTTGGACTGACAATGACAGTATTCGTCGAATGAAATATTCGGATACATCAAGACAGCTGCGTCACGGCGTTCATGATGTTTCACCACCACTAGTGCTGGAGCTTGGCCACTTGATTATTTTCGAAACAGGCGACGTAGGTACTACCCATGCAGCAAGTTAAGACTGAACCAGATGGATGCTTCCTAGGCACAGCAAACCTGTCCACCGTTCCGCTCTCGGCACCTTGGAGTTTTGGGCGCGAGGTGCTTGGTGTTGGCCCAAGTAGAGTGCAATGCAAGACTTCCCATGCAGTCATCGATCAGGGCAACACACCACTGGCTTCGGGGGGCGCCGTGTCCCAAGGGGGACTGATGGCATCCGTAGGAGCCTGCTTTGACGAGATCCGGTAGGCAGACCGCACAAGCCGTAGAGACGCTCTTTCTGCCCAGCCAATTCACTTCTTGCGCCCTAGGGAAAGACATGCCGCTTCTGACAAGGTTGTGTTTCCTTCCGCTGCAGTCGATGCTGTCATGGCCGGTGATGGAGGGGTTAATTGTTCGAGACCGGTGGTGGCTGCTTCATGGCGGAGTCGCATCATCAAGCGCCATATCCGCCGCAGTCTCCATCTCAGCCGGCTTGAGAAGCAGCACCAAGCGGTAGGCGCTGTTTCCGTTGAGATAGTAACGGTGCAGTTTCTTTGACCGCAGAAAGCCGAGCCGCTCATACAGCCTCATCGCTGGGACGTTTGTCTCCTCCGTCTCGAGCACGATCTCGTCTGCGTGGCGCTCGGCCATGGCGTCGATGGCCATCTTGACGAGCGCGGTGGCCACGCCCTGGCCCCGGTACACGGTGGACACGGCGAGCATGGCGATGTAGCCGCGCAGGGTGGGCGGGGAGTGGGAAGCGTGCATCTCGAGCTTATTGATTACGACGCCGATGAGCGAGGAGTCGGTTGGATGTAGTGCCTGTGGGCAAAGGGAGGTCAGAAGAGAGCTGGAGGCACGGCAACCCGAGTTGCGAAGGGGAGGCGCTGCAGACTTACCATGAAACAGAGGTGGCCCCATTGGCAGAGGAAGTAACGATAGACGTATATGCTGTATGGCTCGCTCAGGTCCTTGGATATCAGAGCGCGTATGGCCGGGAGATACTGCGCCTCAAGCGAGTGCTGATATTGAATGTACTCCAGCTCGCCGGGAAGCTCGGCCTTTGGCGGGGGCTCAATGTTGTTGCTGGCATTGTCGGAAGCTGCCATGACTCGAACCTGTCAAAACGCTACCGTCGTGTGGTTTGCTTGACGAAAACGCGGTGGAGTGTCGGATGGATAAAAGACGGGATGAGGCCGGTCGAGGTCTGACTAGCGAGCGTTTGCTGCTCCGTAGCAATATCTGTCGCGCTGGAGATGAGGTCGAGCTGGCTGCTGAGCTTGACTCCTTGTCTCTTGACACCAGCGGCGCCTGGACCAAAGCCCCTCGCCGTCATCGAGCATGCACATGCAAGCCACATTCATTGGTGTCAAAAAAGCAGGGTGGGTTCTGGCATGCATGTTACTGAGAGACAGGCTTTAGAGGCTACTTGGCTTGAGCTTATGATTTGCAGAGGGTGGGACCCGAGCCGGGAGGCATCTGTAGCTCAAATATAATCTGGGCAATGGCGCTTGTGACCAACAGCGAGCTGTTGACCATTTCTGGCCTGGCAATGAAGCTTTTTATCTTGAACGGTGATGGTGCCCCTAACGAAGAAGTGGGGTTCGATGACCGGGAATTGCAGACGTCACTTGACCCCCTGCTCATGGCGGGAGCAAGGGTCAAGACGCTGTTTCCGAAACCAACACTGGAGCGCGGCATGTGAGGTCCCTGGCTCGTTTCTCGATCCTTCCGTACCTTACTTTCCTCGGACCACCACAACAGACCACCAAACACATTCGGATCCCCTAGATGAGACGAACACAGATTGGCAGTCCGCTACGGTGACTGCGGGTTATTCAAACCGCCAAACCACGACTGGGCTAACTCACAAAGCAAAGGGCCGTACTGACTGCCGTTTTCAGACGGCCAGAGACCTCACATCTCTCAGATCAATATCCATAGCGGTCCTAAACTCCAAAGATGGAGAGCAACCTGCGCCGCCGAGTCCTCGTCAATGACCAGCCGTCCGAATCATCCACACCTCGCGACGAGAGCCCAGAAATCCCCGAGACGTTCGGCTACAAGATCGACGCGGTCTCCCACCATCGACCAAAGACAAGCAAGCGCAAATACACGTCCATCTTCTTTCTGGGCAGCCTTTTTGGCCTTATCGCAGCAGGCTTCTTTGCAAACAGCAATGACTTGATAGACTTCCCCGAGTTTCGGGGGCTGAGCATGGACAGCTTTCTGGACGTCCTCCCGGCGGGACTGGTGAAAGATATGCGGGACATGGTGGTACGTTGCAGCCATACCTCATGAAGAAATTACTTCAGTTGACCGTGGTACTCTTGGCGCCAGATCGGAGAACGCGACTACATCCAGAGTTATGATGCCTTCGCTGTAGGCCGCATGGTCCGGTCCGAGGGCCTCTCTGCATACCACCCCATCGTCATGGTGCCCGGTGTCATCTCAACAGGCCTCGAGTCTTGGGGAACGTCGAACATGTCGCTGCCGTACTTTCGGAAACGGCTATGGGGTAGCTGGAGCATGATGAGGGCCCTGGTTTTGGACAAGGAGACGTGGAAAGCGCACATCATGCTGGACAAGGAGACCGGGCTGGATCCGCCAGGGATCAAGCTGCGTGCCGCACAAGGCTTCGATGCCACCGACTTCTTCATCACGGGATACTGGATATGGAATAAAATTCTCGAGAACCTTGCCTCGCTGGGCTACGATCCAATGAACTCATACACGGCGGCATACGACTGGCGGCTGGCGTACACCAACCTCGAGAAGCGCGACCACTATTTCACACGGCTCATGACACATATCGAGCTGGCCGTGCTGCTCCAGAACAGGAAGGTTGTCCTCACGTCGCACAGCATGGGCAGTCAGGTTGTGTTTTACTTCTTCCACTGGGTCTCGTCCCAACACGGCGGCCGGGGGGGCGACGATTGGGTCGAGAAGCACATCGAGTCGTGGATCAATGTTAGCGGCTGCATGCTGGGGGCGCTCAAGAGCGTGTCGGCGCTTCTCTCGGGCGAGATGCGCGACACGGCGCAGCTGAACGCCTTCGCTGTCTACGGGCTCGAGAAATTCTTGAGCAAATCCGAGCGGGCCGAGATCTTCCGAGCCATGCCGGGAATGTCGTCGATGCTGCCAATCGGGGGAAATGCGATCTGGGGCGATCTCGGCGGAGCGCCGGATGACCAGCCTGGTCAGGAGCACAGCTACGGCTCGTTCCTCAACTTCCGGTCCGGGCAGAACTGGACGATTACTGACCGGAACCTCACGGTGGATGACGCTATGGGCTATCTGCTCGACACGGCGGAGGACTGGTACCGCGACCAGGTCAAGGGGAGCTACTCATGGGGCATCGCGCACACCAGGGCCGAAGTCGAGGCCAACGAAGACGACCCGGCAAAGTGGATCAACCCGCTCGAGACGCGGCTCCCGCTCGCGCCCAGCCTCAGGATATACTGCTTCTACGGCGTGGGCAAGCCGACAGAGCGGGGGTACTACTACCGTCCGCCCGAGCCGCCCGCCTCGCTCACCACAAACCTGAACATGACCATCGACACGGGCTTGACGCAGGGTGCTGTCGACCACGGCGTCATCATGGGCGAGGGCGACGGGACTGTCAACCTGATGAGCACCGGGTACATGTGCAACCGGGGTTGGAAGATGAAGCGCTACAACCCGGCCGGCGCCAATATCACGGTCGTCGAGATGCCGCACGAGCCGGACCGCTTCAATCCACGGGGCGGGCCCAATACGGCAGACCACGTCGACATCCTGGGAAGGCAGAACCTCAACGAGTTTATCCTGCGCATCGCGGCCGGTCGCGGGGATACCATACGGGACCATATTGTCAGTAATATCCGGGAGTATGCGGCGAGGGCGAAGGTGTATGAAGAGTGATGATCGGAACAGTCTTTTGGTTGGGAGGTGTAACAGAGCGGTTGGCTAGGCGTTGGAGTGTCGGCACTCCCTGATGGAGTTGGGTCATGGCTTGGAAGGCGATGCTAAACTTAGACGGCGGCTTAAGGGTTGTGTTTGTCGACTGTTCTGCCTCGACCTTGCTGTACAAGTATCCATAGAAATGAATTGATACCCGGCTTATGTTTTCTGCAGCAAATGGGCCAGCATAGATATCCAAATGTCTTATCGCCGTCGGATCAGGGCAGGTTCCAATGTTCGCCCAGAGAACCTGTATGAGATTAGGTACCTTACGTACGGTACGGTATGCATCGCACGCACGGAATCTTATCTTGCGCACATGTTACAGTATCTGACGTATAATGACCCAAACAAGGACAAGCGTCGTATCTCTTGCGTAACAATCTCGGATCCTTTACCAGTCGATACACCAAATGGAGCCCCTCCAACGTGCAGGGCAGATTGAAAGGCAGAGAGAGCACATGCATGGCTCTCGAGTCGCAATCCCCAGCGGATGGCCGAGTCAGAAGACTTTCAGTCTCAAAGAATCAATCGACACATATGTTGAACTGTCCATGACGTTCCCAACCGTGATGCCTGGGATTTCGCGCTCTGGGCTCGTCTGAGAACATGGCCGACTCCGATGGTCCTTGGTCCGCCGAGAGCGAGCCGCAGTTCTGGGATGGTGAGTCTCGTCTCTGATGTATTGCAGCGCGATAGCATCTACAACCAAAAAAGCCATGATTGCTGACAATTGGCCTGCTTCTTCCACAGCCTTAAACGGGATCCTGACTTCAACCTGTTCAACACCCGAGCAGCTCGACGAGGCGTTGCGCTCGTGGCTCGACCTGACGTCCGAAGCCCGCAACACATATCTCGACAGCGAAGATGACGTCGCCCGCTGTTCCCAGATCCTCCAAGAAAGCCCGATATTCCGCAGCAATGGCGACTACGTGCGGACACAGCTCATCTACAGTCTCCTGCAGGACGACGACTTCTCGAAGCTCCACGTCTATGCCAACTTCCTTCTCCTCGACGGCCGGACCGATGAGGATACGTTCCGGATCATGATCAACGAGGGCTGTTTTCTCCGGCTGCTTGATCTCATCAAGGGCTGCGGGGATACGGATGGTCGCCTGCACCGGCTTCTGCTGCAGCTGACGTACGAGATGTCGCGCATCGAACACCTCCGCCCCGAGGACTTGCTGCAGGTCGACGATGGCTTCGTCATGTACCTGTTCCAGCTCATCGAGGCGCTGTCGGACGATGCCGGCGACCCATACCACTACCCGGTGATACGAGTGCTGGTACGTTTTTGCCCGCCCCGCCCCAGTTCGCGCTCGACGGTGGCTAACCTGCGCGAGCAGCTGGTCTTGAACGAACAGTACATGGTTGCGTCTACGTCTGCAGCGGTGGACCCCAGCTCCCCCACGGTACCCGCGACCAACCGGGTAGTAAAGGTTCTCAGTATCCACGGGCCATCCTTCCGGACCTTTGGCGAGAACATCATCTTGCTGCTCAACCGAGAAACGGAGACGTCACAGCAGCTGCTCATCCTCAAGCTCCTGTACCTCCTATTCACCACCGCGGCGACGTACGAGTACTTTTACACCAACGATCTCCGGGTCCTCCTGGACGTCATCATCCGGAACCTGCTGGACCTCCCAGCCGAGGCCAACATGTTGCGGCATACCTATCTGAGGGTGCTGGCGCCGCTGCTAGCGCACACCCAGCTCAGCCAGCCGCCTCATTACAAGCGGGACCAGATTGTCAACCTGCTCAAGATATTGCGCGGCAGCGGCGGCGCCCACTTCCTGCCCCCGGAACCGACAACGCTGCGCCTCGTCGAGCGCGTCGCAAAGACGCCCTGGCTGGCGGCCGAGGAAGAGTCCGAGTCGTCGCCAGACACCGCGAGTCCCGCCGAGAGCTTGGTGCACTCCCAGACGGGCAGCTCCGTGAGCGTCGTGGCCAACGTGTCGGAGAAACCGGGCGTCAAGACGCCGAGCCGGAAGTCCAATCTGGGGGGAAAGCAGGAACTGGTGATCCAAGACAAGCCGGCGGCTGCAGCTACGGGGGGTGGCAGCCCGCCGCCGCCCAAGCCACCATTATTGAGGACGCTGAGGCCGAAGATGTCTCTGCCGGAAGTGCCCAGACACCGTCACGGGGTGCCTATAGTCTCCCACTCGTCCGTCAACTTGACGAGTGGGGGCGCACACGCTAATGGGAACGGGGTGCCGAAGAAACCGCCGCCGCCAGAGATCCCGCCGCCGCGGAGGAAAGCTCGGCCGCTGGCTGCGACGGGTGGTGATGCTCGCGTCGCGGTTAAGTCACTGCCGGCGGCCGAATCGGCACAGCATGTGGCTTGACTGGCGGGCAGTCAATTCTTGATCGGACCTTGATCAGTTTGCTTTCATGGTGTTTGAGTATCTTGCGGTCTCGGGCTCATGTAGGAATGCCCTAGTTGATCCCCATTGTCTATGGTTTATCAACATGGTGTTGATGTTGTCGGACAGCCTCAACTACGGGCTGGGAGGGGTGGAGGCTTGGGATAGGATCATTGGTTTTCAAGGGGCTCATGAATTAGGGATAGTGCATGACCTGCACGGTATACACGGAGTATGGCAGATCGGAGGCATCGCATGGCGTTCAGTGCGGGTATGTAGTGTAGACCGGCGCTCTACCTACTTATAGTAAGGTAATCAACAGTATACTTGCCGAGGAAACGATTACAATGTGTGAACTGTTTTCTCACTAACTCGAGGTGCCGTACGCGGACACTTCGTTTCGAGGTCACTTGCCAGCCAGCGGGCAAGCTACATGAGGTGCTCCGTCCTGCCATCCGGTCTTGCCCCTGCCGTTCCCCATCTTCGGGCAGCCGGGAAGACCCACAAGACCCGTCTTGGCGTCGAAGCCACGCCGCAACCCTTGCCCAGAAGTGGCCCACTTTCGGAGAACCGCGCCAAATTTTTGGACTTGGCGTCCAGTTGGAGGCACCGCGCGACCTGACCAGTTCACCACGCCCACGGCTACCCACACGCTCCCTGAACGACGACATAACCACCGAAATCAACTGTTCATAGCTCGATACACGGTTCTCGCCCCGGCGCTGTCCCCGAGCCCCGACCTTCATCCCTCGCCAGCCCAGCTCGCCAACCGACGACCGATCTCTCTCCCGTGGTGTGGTTGCAGGTGCGAGGCGGACAGTCATTTAGTTGCCCGGCCATGGCGCAACCGGCGACCCAGATGGCCAAGCAGGCCGTCAGGACATTCAGAGAGCTGCACGGCGTCGTGATATCCGCGGGCTTGATGGACAAGACGGTCAAGGTGCGGGTGGGCGGGCAAAAGTGGAATTCGTTTCTGAAAAAGGTTCGTTTCTACTCTCTCTCTCCCTCTCTTCCTCTCTCTCGTCTTATGCCAGTACCCAATACCCCAATTCTGACTCCCCGGGTCGGAAAAACAGTTCTTCGACGACCCCAAAACGCACCTCGTGCACGACCCCAACAACTCGCTCCGCCTCGGTGACGTCGTCGCCATCACCCCCGGCTGGCGCACCTCGCAGCACAAGCGCCACGTTGTCAAGCACATCATCGCGCCCGGCGCCGGCGTGCCCATCGAGGGCCGGCCGCCTGTGCCGACCGAGGAGGAGCGGCTCGCCGAGCGGGAGTCCCGGCGGCACGACAAGACGGAGCGCCGCACCGCCAAGCGCATGATCTCCCTCGTGGAGCACCGGCTGGGTATCGCCGAGCAGCTGCTCAAGAGGACGCGCAAGGAGTTTGCGCTCAGGGCGAGGCGGATGGGCGTCGTCGTCGACGGTGGCAGCGGCGGTGGCGGTGAACGGGGGGGTGGTGGTGAGGAGCGGGGGAGACAGGAGGCTGGGGATGCGGCGCCATAATGAGGAGGAGCTTGGGTTTTGGTTTGGTTTTGGTGTGGGAGTGGTGGATGGGGGGTAGCAATGCTGAAAGCTCAGATGGGGCAGATGGTTTGGTGCGTTGGCGTCGCTTCTAGAGAGAGGTGGAAGCCACGCCCGTGTAAAGAATTTGGCAAAGGGGGAGTACCCTTTTGTATCTGTACAAATACATACAACAGGCCATATAAGCACGCAAGTTCAAGACACACCGGATGGCTGGGGCAAGATATGGAGTCATTCTCGTTGAAAGCTCCGGATTGAAACGATGAAGCCTCAAAATCAACTCTGGTCTCTCTCCCGTCTCAGACTGGGAAGAACTGTGATGGCAACGAAGCATTGGTTCAGAAAGTGGCCTGGACTGGATGCAATTTGCTATGTGCTCTGTTGCTGGTAGTTATCTGAAAGTGACTCTAACTTCATGCTTGTTGGCAGCTAAGCAAAAAGTACGCCCCTGACTAACATGGCCATGGGCTACTATCCACCTCGTTCCCCAAATTCCCTCGCCCAATCCTCATATTGCTTAAGCCCTTCTTTGCTGACACTGGGCCTGATGGTAGTTAAGCTCGCCACAAAGTCGGATAAGCCAATCGGCCGTATCTCATCCATAGTCATATGTAGTAAGGCCTCCCCCAAGGACCGCAGCGGCCCCATCGCTGCGTCCTTGGCCAGCGCTGTGATGTCGGAGCCCGAAAACTCTGCAACGCATGTCAGATGAAAAAGCAGTCGAGAATACGGAGAGAGATCAAGCCACTTAACTAACCTTCCGTCATACCGACGAGGGTGTCAATGTCGGCATCGCTCAAGGTGTGCTTCTGCTGCTTGAGCAGCGTCCTGAGCTGCACCGCCCTCGTATCGGCCTCGGGCAGCGGTATGTACTGGCGTCTCACAAACCTCCGCCTCGCGGCCTCGTCAATCGTCCACGGCAGGTTGGTAGCCGCGAGCACGAGCACCCTATTCGCGTCTCCGCCGCGCTCCTTGTCCTTCTCCGCCGCCGCCGCCGCCACCACCTCTCTGCCCGCCGCCGCCCGCTGCAGATCGCTCCACTGAATGAGGAACTCGGTCTTGATCCGCCGCGTGGCCTCGTGCTCGCCCGTGCCCGACCGCTGCGACAGCAGCGAGTCAATCTCGTCGACAAAGATGATGCTCGGCGCGAGCACCTTGGCCAGGGCGAACAGCGCGCGGACGAGCTTCTCGGACTCGCCCAGATACTTGCTGGTGAGGCTGCTGGCCGAGATGGAGAAGAAGGTTGACTTGGACTCGGTCGCGACGGCGCGCGCCAGCATCGTCTTGCCCGTGCCCGGCGGGCCGAAGAGGAGCATGCCCCGTGCCGGCTCGCGCAGCCCCATGAAGAGATCGGGGCGGAGGAACGGGTAGACGACCGTCTCCCGCAGGGCGTTCTTGGCTACTTCGAGCCCGGCAATGTCTGTCCAGTGGACCTCGTCACCGTGGACTACGATTTCGTTCACGATCTGCTTAGCCGCCTGTTGGTCTACCCCGGGAGGGAGCTTTTTGAGGACTGCAGCCTTGCGCCGCTTCCACGAGTTTGCGGCCTTGGTCTGTTCGTCCTCTGTTGAGCTGTCGGAGAGTTCAGCTAGGGATTCGGCGATGAGCGACGCCTCTTTCTGCCGGTTGCCGCTGCGGTTGACCCGTGAGGGCCTTGCTGGGGTGTCGAATGACGATGATGAATGGTCAGAGGTTGGCGGAGAAGAAGCCAGCCCAGGCCGCGCATCTTTCTTCCGGCTTCCCAACTGCGTCGTGCTGATGCTTTTCCCGGATGGGGTGCGAGTAGCCCTGGGCTTGCTGGCAGAGAGAGTTTTGGATGCTGATCTCCGCGAAACCACAGCGGGATTAGCCGAAGTCTTCCGACCAGAAGGCACATTCTTGGGCACTTCAGACAATCCCACGTCTGCATCTGGACACTCTTTTGGCCTCCTCGTTTGCGGCGTCTGCGGAGGTGCGGTTCTCTGGCGAGGCACTGGATCACGGTTGGGTGACTGACGCTCATGTTTGTCTTTCAGCGCGAGCGAGTTGAGGGCGCTTGATGCTGCGCTGACGGATATCGGGGAAGGCCCAGGGAAAGGGTAGGCATCTGGCTGTCGCGGGTCTGTCATGTCAGCACTGGCCCGCCGATCAGACAGCTTCACCGGGCTCTGGGTCCGACAAGGGGTGAGCCTCCGGGAATTGCTGTCCCATGTCTTGTACAGCGATTCTACGCTTTTGCGCGGCTCCTCGGACGGCGTCGGTGGATTTGAGAAGGACCGCGGCAGCTCTTGACTGTTCCCCGACGGTTGGTCCGCCGTGCCTCGCTGTCCTAGTAAGCCCCATGCCAATGCCGCCGCTTTACTGGCTCCAGGGCCGTCGGCTGGTTTCTGGGCTGGCCGGCGAGGCATTGTTTTGGTAAGTTTTTCCCCTATCCGGCTTGAGCGCAAGGTGGTCCGCATTGTATGCCGCTCTGGACTCGATCCTCTGGACGTATGCTTCTCTGGAGAAAGCCGTAGCGGAGTCGAAGCGAGAGGTTTCCGTGAAGGTAAGGGCGGTGGGACGTCATCCGACCTGGGCCCGCTGTCCCCAAGGCCAGCCTTCTGTATGGGCAAAGTCCTGGAATCGGTTGATCTCCGCTTGAGCGTGTCTGGCCTTGCCAGTTCCGTGTATGTGACAGCAGGAATGGTTCCGTTTCCTATCCATCCCTGCTCCTGCTGCTTAGCAGTTCCCGTATTTAGTGAGTCAAGCAGCGGTCTGTTCATGTGGCTGTCGGACGAAGATTGGCCATCCTCCGGAGGGCTTCTTTGAGATGTTTCCTGGCGGGAGATGCGGAGGGTTTCGAGGAGGTCAATCCGGTCCTTGCACTGCAGCTCTAGTTGGCGGATGCTCTCGCATAGAGCCTTCTCGGTCTCGGAGCGGACGTTGTAGGGGAGGGCCCTGTTGGCATAGTGGTCGTGGATTTGCTCGAGCGCCTGCCTCCAGCATCGCATAGCCTCGCCTTCGTTGCCCTGCACAGTGAGAATCAGTCGGATTCCCGTCATGGCGAGACGGGTCCGGAGGGTGTCTTGTGCCTACCTGACTCTCATAGTAGACGGCAGTGGAGCAGGTTAAGTAGGTCTCATCGTATGTTTTCTGCAGAGTGGACAGAGTCGTCACGGTCCTGTTACCAAACATGGCTGGTGCTGGTGCGCGTGGACTTGGACATTCCGGCGTGGCGTTGGCGTTGAGCTTGAAACTGCCGACCAGCGGGTTCAAATCAAGTCGATTGTCATACAGCGATAGGTGGCGAGCCCGACCTAGTCTGCTAACTTAGTGCGTGCCCAAGCTCGTGTGGCCACAATACCTCGTCGGGTAAACTGCCGGTCAAGTGTTGGTGGTGAAATCCAGCCGTCGGCTGGCATGCACTCGGTCAAGGCGTGGGGAATACGCACGCATGCTCTCAGTATCCGTATCGTCATTGAATCCGTCGATAAGATACGGAGTGTCGGTACGGTGTCCCTTGACGCCCGCGGCTGAGCTGCATGAAGTGGGGTCCTGACGTCCGTTCAAATGCCCCGCATTACCAAAATTTCAGAAGTGAGCATCTTCCCGCAACGAAACTTGTAATTACCACATCACATTGAGGAAGATGGGAACAGCGCATCAACAAGGTTGCTACGAGTAGTCTATCCGAGGAGGCGTCTGGACTCCTGGGCCTTCCAGATCTCTAAACCAGAGCTGGTCGCCATTACTATGACAGCAGCACACGGATCTCGCTCGACGTTCGGGGAAACAGGGCGCGGAGACTCTGGAACTCGTCCGAGTCGCCCTGCTGCTCCTCGGCCGCCTCGTCCGCCAGCATCAGCATCTCCTCGACATGCTCAAAGTCGGTGCAGAACTTCTCGGCAGCTTCCTCCGTGATCTCCTGCACCAGCTTGGAATCCTGCAGATTCTTCAGCTTCTCCACCGCATCCATCAGCGCCGACGGCAGGAAGTCATCCAGTCGCTGGCTGGCCTGCATCAGGGCGGGGGCTTGGACTGCCTCCAGCGACGAGACCTTGTTGACGTCCTCCTGGCTATCCCCCAGCGGCTCCAGCGATGCTATCAGCTCATCCAAGCCCGACTCGGCACAGAAGAAGCGGTATTGTGTCTCAACCAGACGCGCCTTCTCCTCGTCGATTTGTGCTTGGAGCTGGGCCGCCCGTCGCTGTGTGAAATCGAATGGCCCGAGGCTGCTTCGGGCAGCGAGCAGGCAGTTGGCGAAAAAGACCGAGTTTGACGGGGCGCGGAGCGACTTGGCCATGTTGGCCGCTCCGGATATGAAGGGATCCAAGGCCTCGGCTAGCACGGGCGCAAACTCCTCTTCTCGGTCGCCCGACGAGGTGAAGGACGTCTCGTAGGTCCTCATGATGGCAGTCAGTTGTCCCAGGGCGTCGGCTAAGAACTCGGGAGGGCGCAGGTCGGCAGGGGTGTGTTGGAAGTCGCCCTGGACCGCCGCGACGTGGTCGCGAGCCAGTGACCGGAATTGTCGTAGTGCTTCGGATTCGAGCGCCCCCAACGACTCTACGAAGGCCGAGTCGGAGCTGAGAAGCCTCAAAAAGGTGCTCTTGTAGAAACTGAGCAGATTGGCAAGTTTGTAGGCCAGAATCGTGTCTTCGTTGGTCTGTATGACCTGCTCGACCCGCTGTCGCAGAATGCGACATGCGCCAGCCATGTCGCGGTCCACGAGCTCGTTCAGGGTCTTTACCGCGTCGAAGTCGTCCGACTCTTCGCCGTCTTCGGCAACAAGCCGCCACACCTCGTTCTCCCGACCTGCCTGGATGCCTTTGGCAATCTCGTCGCCCTCGCCAATGAACAAGCCTTCCAAGGCCTCCCGCTCGCCCACGGCGGCCGAGTGCGTCCAGGCCAGCATGTCCCCAACATACCTCAGGGGGTCATGAGCCACGAGCTCGATGGGCTTGATGGAAGAGTCCTCCATTCCGGAGGTCGAGGTTCCCGTCAACGCCGTGTAGAACGAGTTGGACAAGACATGCTCCCGCGCTTCGGCGAAGAAATCGAGGCAGTTCTGAAACAGGCTGGGCCTCTCGGCCAAGACACGGAGCGCGCGGCGGATGGGCGAGCCGATCTGCGGGTTCTCCAGGTTGAGTGTCTTGAACTCCCTCTGCACCCACTTGTAGAGCTTCTGAAACCCGATGTTGAGATTCTTGCTCGTCTGCTCCATGATCTCCAGGCCCAGCGTCTGGTTCTCAAAACCGAGGAGGATTTCACAGTCGCTACTGATCCTCTTAACCTTGGTGAGAGTGCTAAAGAAAACATCGTCGACGGGCTCCGAGGTCAGCGTCAAGGCCGCCGTCTCATCCTCGGACAGCACAAAGTTGGCGTTCAAAGCGCGGAGAAGGGCTTGCTTCTGCTCAACCTGCTGCCGCTGGAGCATAAGCCTGGACGCCTCGGTCAGTGCCGAAGACGTCGCCTGGTGGGCTGCGCCGATCTGCGTCTTCATGTCGTTGAAGCTCTCGTTCAGCCGGCCAATCGTGGCGCCAATGCGCCGGAGTTGCTGAGCCAGGTCAGCCAGTCTTGATGTGGGCTCCGCGGGACAACACGAGGGCGAGGCTAGTAGGTGAGTGTCCCCTCATACCTCGGCAACCTTGGCGAACTCGTCGATGATTTTGCCATTGCTGTCAATAACTTCCTTCTGCGAATCCAGCCGCAATTGACGGCGCGTCTTGGGGGTGTTAAGAACACCCCGCTCATCTAGAAGCGCGAGGGCGCCCCGGAACTCCGTGTCGGCATACGATGACGAGAGAACAGTCGAGACCTTGGAGGAAAGGGGGTTTGCAGCCTTGGACGCCAGAGATAGCGAGGCCGGTGTGCCCAGCGGCGAAAGCGGCCTGGAATTGGAAGTCATCTTGTAGAAAGATCAATTCTTGTCAACGAGCAGTTATCCCTGGCATGCTGGTTTGGCTTGTTTCCTTCGCCTGCAAAGCGTTGGTATTATACTGTCGAGACGGTATGATGTGTGTTGTTCGGTTGTCGGTGCAAACCTGGAATCCACCTTGAAGCCTGTATCGTAAATCACCGTACAGTAACATACCTACTGTATTATACAATACACCGGCCGGGATCTAGATCGGTACCGTACCGCTAGAGTCCCGGACGATAAGATAAGCTCGGCCGCCGCCTTCCCAACGCGCAACGCCCGGCTCGTCATTCTGGCGCGGTCAGCTGGACCGAGCATCGAGCCGTGCTCCAAGGCAGCCACTGCCGACATATAAGGCCGGGTACTGTGTAAAGTCAACAACTAGCGTCACGGACGGGAATGCTCCTTACATACAACAAACCGCCTCGTCGAGGGCTCCTATGGTAACCAGCTGTCACAGTCGCCTTGACACTACGACAACAAACTCGTGACATCACTGATCCGGTTCTCGACAAACGGTTCAGACACTTCTTAGTTCTTTATCGGCCAGGTAGGTCCGGCCTACACCCCCTGTTGCCGGTCTCCCTGCTACGGAAATCGCCCCATCATACGAGATCAGGCACTCCCAAAAAGATGAGTTGCTGACCATCGTCTCAGCCATAGACGCGAATATCTCTTCCTTCGATTCGGCTTCGATGCCACCGAATATCTCTGACAGAGCCGCACCTTGAGGCCAGCTCAACATGGCGTCCAACGTTTTCTCGAGGCTTGTCCCGACGGCCAAGGGGCGCTCGTTTTACGAAGATCTCCGACGCCGACAAGATGATACCGAGGATCAGGCAGGCCTATTGGACGAGCAGAACCTGAACCACAACTTCCATGACTACGATATTGGGCATGCTGAAGGCCTCGGGGTCGAAGATAGCCGCACCACTGCTGGCGATGTGACCGGCCCGACCCCAAGAGGCCGTGGGCACCCCCCTGTTCGGCACAAGGACCACCGGGCTGCTTGGGCCTCTCAAGATGACGACGGGGACAATGATGTTCCCACCTCATTGCTGGTTGAATGCCACGATCAAGACACAGAAGTACCGGCCGGGCGGTCGAGGAGGAGCAAGAGAGGACAACAAGCCACTGCGATCCCGGGATCTTCCAGGAATCGTCAACAGTGGGAGGCGACTCAGGCGGAGCAGAGGCTGCACGGCCACCACGGCTTTGGGCAACCCCATGCGGGCCTCCCAAACTCAGTCTTCGCCGGCATGGTGTTGGGCAACGCCAAGAAGAAGGCGGAATGGAGATGGGCTAATATCCAAAATCTCGACAACTTCATGAAGGACGTCTACGACTACTATCTCGGCAACGGCATGTGGTGCATTCTGGTTGACAGAGCCCTGCACCTAGTGTAAGTGATTGGCCATTGGTGAGCCGCTTTCTCTGGCAGTACGCATCTAACCCGACACAGCAACGTGGCCTTCGTGGCCGTCCTTTTGACCTTTCTTTCCCAGTGCATCGACTATGGCAAGCTTCGCGGCAGTCAGAAGCTCTCGCAGATTCTGGTTCCCAAGTGCACCAAGAACATGTCCGGCCTGTGGAACCTCGGACTGTGGATGTTTGCTTTTTACTTTATCTGGAAATCGATTCAATACCTCCTGGATCTCAGGCGGCTGAAGAAGACTCGCGACTTCTACCTTCACATGCTCGACATCCCAGACCAGGACATGCAGACCATCACGTGGCAAGAGGTGGTCGCCCGCATTATGACGCTGCGAGACATCAACCCAAAAACGGCATCGGCCTTGACCCATACGCAGCGACATTGGGTTGGCAACCAGTCCAAGGAGAGACTGGACGCATCAGACATTGCCAATCGTCTCATGAGGCGGGAGAACTACCTGATTGCGCTGGTCAACAAGGATGTCCTCAATCTGGTCATCCCGCTGCCCTTCTTGCGCAATCGCCAACTCTTCTCCCGGACCATGGAGTGGGTCCTGATGTTCAGCATCCTCGACTTTGTCTTCGACGACAGCGGCCAGGTCAACCAGGAATTCCTCAAATCAGAACGCCGGGGCGAGCTCAGTCTGAAGCTTCGTGGGAGATTTATCTTTGCTGGTCTCATGATCCTCATCCTCTCGCCCTTCCTGGCTGGGTACCTTCTTGTCGTCTACTTTCTCATGTACTATCATGTAAGTCGCCGGAGAAGCCGTGGCCTGCCTGGAGGGAACATGCGACTGATTTGCTGACCCTTGTGCCAGGAGATACAAAGAAACCCATCCGTGCTGTCGTCGCGGACCTACACGCCGCTGGCCGAATGGAAATTCCGAGAGTTCAACGAGCTGCCCCATCTCTTTCGGAAGCGGCTCGACATGTCTCATCCGTTTGCAGGCCACTACATCGACCAGTTCCCCAAGGTCAAGATGGAAATGCTTGCGCGAACCGTGGCGTTCATCTCGGGCGCCCTTGCCACGGTGCTTGCGATTGCCTCCGTGGCCGACCCTGAGTTGTTTCTGGGGTTCGAGATCACCACTGACCGGACCGTTCTCTTTTACACAGCCGTTTTTGGAAGCGTGTGGGCATTTGCACGAGGGAGCATATCGGAGGAGAATTCGGTGTTCGACCCCGAGTACGCCATGCGCAACGTCATTCAGTACACGCATTACGAGCCAGATCACTGGGAAGGCCGGCTCCACAGCGCCGACATCAAGCAGGAGTTCTCGGAACTGTATAAAATCAAGGTGGCCATCTTTGTCGAGGAAATCCTAAGCATCCTGACCACACCCTTCGTCTTGTTCTCGAGTCTCCCAACGTGCAGCGATCAGATTATCGACTTCTTCCGCGAGTTCACTGTCCACGTCGACGGGCTCGGCTACGTCTGCACTTTTGCCGAATTCGACTTCAAGAAGGGCATCGGCAAGGCCAAGGCCAAAGCGGATGCGGGGGACGTTCGAGAAGAATACTACTCGACCAAGCACGGGAAGATGGAGGCGTCGTACTATGGATTCATGGGCAACTACGGCAATTTTGCCATCAATCCGAGGACGGGTGCGGCATCTCATCTCCCACCAGGAACACGCAATCAGTTCCATCCGCCGCCAGCATGGCCCAGCATAAACTCGCCTCCAACGGCAACTGATCTTCAAAGCTCGAGGATGGAGCGTGACCGAACAAGGGGCGCCGTCTCGGCCGCCAAAGTCCCGCGACACAGCACTGCATTGGCTCAGTCAGGGCCCATGGCTTCCATCCTGCTTGATCCGCATCACCAACCGCCGAGTACTGCCCTCCACCCCAGCAGGAGTATACACGCCGCCCGGCACCCGCGCGGCGGCCATCAACAACAAGGGGTCATTGAAGAGACCCTCGAAGACGACGATGACGAGATGGGCGATGCTGCGAGGCTGCGCAATGAGGAGGAGGATATTTATGAGAGTGAAGGAGGGCTTGACGAGTCGGCATGGCAGACATCGCCCGCCAGGACACTAAGCAGAGAGAACAGTGCAGCAGAGGGCCATGGTCCACCCGAGGCTGGGGTTGTGCATATGATATATCAGTTCAACCAGGCACAGCTGAACCGTAGGCCGGGCGGTGTGAGATGAACAAATCATTCAGCGCCGGCGTCTCTCGAGCGGAAGAGAGCGGATTGAATCAATACCAAGCATGCATCTAACATCATGAAAAAAAGCCTTGGTAGGTGTGATTTTTACGAAAGAAAAGTGTGTCTTGTCTTGGATTTCTAGCCAAAGAAACTGTGAGACAAACACAACTCGGCCAAAAACATGTGTCATACTCCGATGAAGGATCTGATAAAACTCACGCTGGCCCCAATCCTGCCTCGGAGAAAGGCAGCGGTTGGGTGGCCATTTTCGGCGCCGGCGGAAATCCCACCGTGGATCTGATAAGCAAAGCTGCAAGGATACTTTACCGAGGACTTTTGTGCGAGTGCGACAGCAGGGCGATGTCATTGGCACCGGGCATGTGATGAAATGGTTCAATCCGGGGCATCTCCGAGCAGCGGCGGGAGCCCGCTGAACCCGCTAAGATAAAATACCATCAGTAGCGGGGCTGTGGTAGCCTATGATTCTCGCCGCCCGCCACCCCTGCCTTGCCCGCCTCGCCCGCTTTGTGGAAGGTCGAAGGTGGTCAATTCCCCGGCCTCCGGCTGGGCAAGATGACGGCCGAGGCGGTCCCATTTTTATTCTTGCCAGCATCAAACAAGCCGACAACGGTCGCTTTAAAAAATTCGGGGAAGGGCTGCGCATTTACCGCAGCTTCACCACCATCGTCATCGCCGCTGTCGTCAAACCGAGAGTCGATCTTGCGCCATTTGGTCGTCAAGCGACGTCAGGAGACACCGACACTCGATCGATTCCATCGAATCTGGGCCTGATAGCTGCTTGAAAGCTTCGACTCCTTGCCCGCCCACGACACATTTGCAGCTTCAACTGCGGACTTGAGCTTTGTTTTGGCGATTTGCGGTGACAGCAACTCCGAGACCGAGCTTCATCCCTCATCGCGAGTCTTGGTGACTTCTGCTATCACGGCGCAGAAGCTTCACCGAACGCCCGTTGATTTCCCTACAAACATCCGAGCACATTCTTCAACCTGGCTCTCGACGTGGGCGCACCGGGAGCTGTGGCTTCCCCAATGGCTCAGCCAAATGCCGAGCCCGCGGAGGACTACGAGTACGTCGCTCGCCCCTGGACTACTACCTACGGCTGGTCAAAGACGACGAGCACAGGAGGGGGGGTATTGGGCCACTAACACGGCTGCAGTTATGAATCGCTTCCGCCCAACTTCTCGTTGCTGCAGAACATGACTGCCGGCGCCTTTGCCGGTATCGCTGAGCACTGCGCAAGTAGGTTTTCTCCAGTCTCAGATATCCGGGCTTCTCCCAAAGAGCCTTTTTTTGCTCGGCACCAGGCGCTAACTGCTTCGTAGTGTACCCTATCGATGCGATCAAGGTGAGCAGGCACGACAGATTCCTCTGCGCGCCAAAAAGCTCTCGCCCGTCGACTTGAGACAGCGCAGCTGACTGGCCCATTTGTGGCACGCAGACACGAATGCAAATAATCACCCCGACCTCCTCGACCGTTGGGAACGGAGTGATCCAGGCCACATACCGGATGGCGAGCACTGAGGGCATCTTGAGTCTCTGGCGTGGCATGTCCAGCGTGATCGTCGGGGCGGGTGAGTTCAGCGCGCCCAGGATCTAGTGGCTTTGGGAGGTTTTTGGGCTATGGACTGGGCGTGTACTGACGACGGGATGCTCTAGGCCCTGCGCACGCAGTCTACTTCGCGACCTACGAGGCGGTCAAGCACGTCATGGGCGGCAACCAAGCTGGCGTCCACCATCCCCTAGCTGCCGCGACCAGCGGCGCATGCGCCACGATTGCCAGCGATGCGCTGATGAATCCCTTTGACGGTACGTCTCTAGCTGCCGCGGTTCAATTCGTGTGGGGGCGTGCGCCGCTAACCTTCCTCTGGAACAGTCATCAAGCAAAGAATGCAGATTCAGAACTCGGCCAAGATGTACCGCTCCATGTTCGACTGCGCAAAGTACGTGTACAGGAAAGAAGGGCTCGCGGCCTTCTACGTCTCGTACCCGACCACGCTCTCCATGACGGTCCCCTTCACCGCCCTCCAATTCCTCGCCTACGAGTCCATCTCGACCTCGATGAACCCGGCCAAAAAGTACGATCCCCTGACGCACTGTCTGGCGGGTGCGGTGGCGGGTGGTTTCGCCGCGGCGCTCACGACCCCCATGGACGTCATCAAGACCATGTTGCAGACTCGGGGTAGCGCGACGGACCCCGAGCTAAGGACGGTAAACGGCTTCATGGCCGGTTGCCGGCTATTATACCAGAGGGAGGGCGCCCGCGGTTTCTTCAAGGGTGTGAAGCCGAGGGTGCTGACCACCATGCCCAGCACGGCTATCTGCTGGTCTGCCTATGAGGCATCGAAGTGGGTTTTCCACCGTTTTCTTGGTCTCCAGCATCAATTTGATGAGGGCCCAGGTCGCTAACGATGATTATTTGCAGGGCCTACTTCATTCACCACAACAACACCAACGCTTCATCATGATCGGGGCTTTGGAGAAGTACCGTCACGATAAAAAAACAAAGGTCAGCCGCCCTTTTTAACACCTCATCGCTGCATCTAAAACCCGGTATTGACAATTCCAGCCATCTTGCAAATAGGATAGGTTGGTCCATCTACAAAGGGGTATAAGATGAAGAACTTTGTGGCTTCAGACCGACAACTAGCAAGGGGCCACGACACCGGCTTCCAGCCCCCAAGCGCATTTGGCCGTCAGCTGGGGAGCTTCACCAGCTGTGCTGCGACGGCAGCACCGTGTACATGGAATTTTCTTGTCGTATCGGCTGCCCTAGTTTTAGATGTTTGAAGATTGGGGGGGGAGGGCGTTCTGGTCGCAGGCAAAAAAATATGGAGCATGAGATCGCTAACTTGCCGCAGCGGGCATCTTGAACACATATCAAAGCTGGCCATGAAGAGCACTCTACCTCACGTGTGAGACGACGATGGCTGTGCACCGATCTCTCCCTTCTCACTCGCCCTCTCTTTTTGCCATTCGGATCACAGCTCGGGTCCGAGATTTTGTGTATTTGATGGGGCTGTGTCTACCGTTACATCGGGGGCGAAGGACCGACACAAAAGGAGTCAAAGACAACCAAAATACCGGTAAGACGGGGAAATGTCCGGGCTCGGCGTCAGCAAAACAACAAGTGTTGCGTGCAGAAGCTGCTCGGGATTGGATGTGGTGTTCGTCTTGGCTTTGAAATCGTAGAACTACACTAGTCACCAAAAAGCCTCCACGACGAGTCTATCGGTGCAACGATTCAAAACAAAACGCCCATCGTACAACGAGGTATTGTATATATGGATGGAAACAATGATGAGGACAGAAGGCGCGTACTTCACGACATCAACTTAAGTACTTGCGCTTTGTTGGATGGACTACATACAGACGAGGAGAACAGCCCGCTTGTCGGTGGCAGCTCCATATGAACCATCAACCTTCTTCCTGCCCAAGAAGACAGAATCCAACCTCGCCCGACTAAACACACCGAGAGCCGCATGGCCTTCCCTGAACTGTCCACTGACACCCATTGATTGCCCCTTTCGAGGCATGCGCCCCCTATGACTCCACGTAACACCCAAACTCCCTTCTTTCCCATGCAGGCCAGAACAAGGAACAAATAGATATAACAGTTTGTACGTATCACAAGAAAAGACGCTTTAGCGCCCAAACGGGAACCCACCCCCACCGAACCCACCGCCGCCGCTGAACTTGAAGTGCGGCCCGCCGCCGCCCTGGTGGAACATGAACGGATGCCCCTGCTGACCAAACGGACCCCCCCCGCCGAACCCCTGCTGCTCTTGCGAGTTGGGGTCGTCGCCGCGGTCGAAGCGGGCGCGCAGCTCCGGGTTGCTGAGCACCTCGTACGCCTCGTTGATGGCCGCCATCTTCTTCTCGGCCGACTCCTTGGTCAGCCCCTGCTTGGCCGCCTTGTCCGGGTGGTGCATCTTGGAGAGCTTGCGGTAGGCCGCCTTGATCTGGCGCTCGTCGGCGTCGTGGGCGACGCCGAGCACCTTGTAGTAGTCCTTTGTCGTGCTCCGCTTGTGGGCGATCTGGGCCTTCTGCATGAGCGGTTGGATGGTCTCGTCCTTGCCGGGGTGGACTTCGGATGCCTTGCGGAGCGTGTTCATGGCGGCTTCGTATTCTTCGGCGTCCATGAGGTGCTTGACGCGGTAGAGCAGGCCGTAGAAGGAGTCCTCGTCATATTGGAGTGACTCTTCGCAGTATTCTTTGGCTTTTTTGCTGTTTGACTGTTGTGCAGGGTCAGTCGACAACCGCGGTGCAAGATTGAGTTGACGTATAGGCTCACCTCATAATATGCCTGGCAAGCCATCTCGACTAGCCTCGAGACCAGGAGATTCCCCGCCGCCCTCGGGATTGTCCCATCCTCTCTTAGTAGATGCACCTGGTCCTTGACCTCCTTGATCAAGCCCTCGCCGTCCGTCGAGGGCACGAGCTGCCGTACCGCCGTCATGTACTGGGTCTTCTCGAGCGCCTTGGTAACCTTCTGGACCACCTTCTCAACCATCTTCTCGACCTTGAGCAACCGCTTGCACTCCTTAGAATCGGGATCCGAGTGCAGGCACTTCCGGATCGACGCCATACCGTCCTGCAGCTCGCCCAGCGCGTAGAACTGAATGGCCGAGATCTTGACGTGCGGGGCTGTGTCGCCGGGCTTCATCTGCAGCACGTGCTGGAGATCGCCGATGCCTCGCTCCATGGCGCCGCGCTCAAACGCACACCTGGCGCGCAGCTCCCGAAGCGACAGCGCGCGGCTGGCCGTCAGGATGGCATCGTCGGCCTGGTTGACGCACTCCTCCCAGTTCTCCGACTTGGCGGCCACCTCGGCCAGTTTCGCCGCGCCCTTGGCCTCCTCGAGGCTCGCCATCTCGTCCGCCTTCTTTGCCTTCTTGAAGTGCTCCTTGGCTGCGTCCCACTCGCCGAAGCGAGCCTTGAGCTTGCCCAGCTGAACGTGTGCGCCCTCAAACCCGGGCTGGAGCGACAGCACCTTCACAAAGTCGTCGGTGGCTTGCGACGTGCGCCCCAGGGAGAGGTAGGTGGTCGCGCGCTTGAAGAAGGTCAGGTAGTTGGTGGGATCCCTCGCGACGGCAGCATCGTAGTAGGCAAGGGCATCGCCGGTCTCGCCCTTGGAGAGATGGCTCTGCGCCGACGCCAGAAGCTGGGAGACGGGAGTGTCGGTGGGGATGTCTGATGGCGACAGGCATAGCGATGGTGTCGACAAGATGGTGGCAGCCAAGGCCAGCGTCGAGAGACGGACCAGCATGGCGGAGAGTTCCAAGAGCGAACAGGTATCTAGCGTTGGTCTTGCCGGGGTCGGCAGTCGAGTTGGGGCAGAGGTCGGAGGATTAGAGCGACGAGTTCTGCCGTTGCTTCCAGGTCGTGAGCCAGAAGACGCACGGCTTGCGCTTTGGTTGCTAGGGCCTACCCCAGGACCAGTGGATGCGTCTGTTTTCGACTAACGGAATAGATCAGTTGACGCAATGATGTAGAGCACGACGTAGTTGTCTGGAGGCTCTTCGAGAAAATACAGCGAGAAGGCCGGTCTTTTGTCCACGCTGTACTTTTGACAGACCGGCAATGAAAGTGCAGCAGCGCAATCTGGCCACTGCTGTTTTTGGCAGCCTTTCAGGTTCCTAATTGATGAAGACTCGAAGCGGGACTAGCGCTACCCCACACAGTAATTTACACAATGCGTAACTGTTCTTGGCCAGTCAAAACGTGAGGTGGTCCATTCCCGTTACGGAGCTGGGGTGGGGCGGAAAAGGGCAAAACTCGACCGCCTTTGCGACTGGAAAAAATTATTGTAAGGTTGATGGATCGTGCATCGAACAAGGCGAACTTCGATTGACGGCACAAGCGATACCATCTACCCCCAACCCGCCGTCAACCCAATTTTTACGGCGGACACTTAGTCGCAATGTCGTTCAGAGGAGCGCCCCGGGGCCGCGGTGGCTTTGGCGGCGGCGGCGGCTTTGGCGGTCGTGGAGGTGAGCTTTGAATTCAATTCTCGATTCTGCATTCCATTTCTGCATGGGATTTTCCGACTAGGAGTTCTAGAAAGAAAATGACACTGACCCAAACATTGGCAGGCCGCGGCGGTTTCCAACGACAGGACATGGGCCCTCCGGCCACCGTTCTCGAAATGGGCAAGTTCGTCCACGCCTGCGAGGGCGAGATGGTGGTCGAGTCGACCAACCCCAAGATCCCGCACTTCAACGCCCCAATCTACCTCGAGAACAAGGTACGCTAACTACAACCTCCCTCCCACCATACATACACTCACCCGCGTTCCTTCTCTCATATAAAAATCTGACAAACTCAACTAATTCTCCTGCTTTCAACAGACGGCAATCGGCAAAATCGACGAAGTCCTCGGCCCGATAAACCAAGTATTCTTCACCATCAAGCCCTCTGAGGGCATCCAGGCGACCTCATTCAAGCACGGCGACAAGTTCTACATCGCCGGCGAGAAGCTCCTCCCGCTCGAGAGGTTCCTGCCCAAGCCCAAGCCCCCTCCGGGCACCGTCAGCAAGGTCAGGAAGCCGAGCGGCCGTGGCGGCGCTCGCGGTGGCGGACGTGGAGGCTTCGGCGGTGGTGGTGGTGGTGGCTTCTCGCGTGGCGGAGGCAGGGGCGGCTTCGGCGGCGGCAGAGGAGGAGGAGGCTTCGGTGGGTCAAGAGGCGGCTTTGGCGGCGGTGGTCGTGGAGGTGCGCCGCGGGGCGGCAGAGGCGGTGGTGGTTTCTCGCGGGGAGGCGGCGGCAGGGGCGGTGGCCGTGGCAGGTTCTAAAATGCAGGAGGGGCACCGCTCAGTACTGGAATTCTTCGATATCGCGGACGGGTGCGAAAGCTGTATCGCTACGGAGTAGCGTGTTCTGCCGGG
Source organism: Parathielavia hyrcaniae (assembly GCA_033575675.1). Lineage (NCBI taxonomy): Eukaryota > Fungi > Ascomycota > Sordariomycetes > Sordariales > Chaetomiaceae > Parathielavia > Parathielavia hyrcaniae. Next base: position 294,248 of record MU863645.1, read on the forward strand.
GCAAGCTTCAGTCTCAAGCATTGCGCGGAGCCGCGACGTCAACTCGGGGTTGGGCATGGGACTTGGACTGGCTACACAGGCGTTTTGGGGGTGGGTTTACTGGGCCTTTTGTTGTTGTATTTCACGGTGGAAATCAATTCCGATCTGATCTGCTTATGTACATGTAAGGGTGTAGCATGGCGGCATCACGGATGCCGTTCGGAGCACTTGCCGTTGTCTCGTTAGTCGAATCTTCAGTTTTGGGAGTGGAGGTGTGTTCTTCTCAACCATTGTAGTCAACCGCCATATCAAGCATGCTCAAAACATGGTACGCAACGATACTGGCAACACCTAGACACTGGCAAACTTGTCCAAGTACGAACGGCTGGCATAGCTCAAGGCAACACGGTGCACATTCATGATTTGGATACACGACTTGCCATCAAAGGTGACTTGATATATCGCTAGAAGAAACAGCCTTCAAAAGTATGGCGTGCACACCTCTATAGACATAATCCGCGACCGGGCCGCTCGGGTCACTGTGCCGCATGCGACCCGTTGGGATATTCGCCCGGAACATGAAGATGGGAAATGGTCGGAACACTGTCGTTTCGGACCAGATGTACTCGTGGCGAAGCTGCTGCCGCGTCCTCGGTTCTACCGCCGTTCGCCCCATCAACAGCAGCGCCGCCGTCGTGCAATGCCTGTGGCTCGACATTGTTAGTGCCGCGGCCGCTGCTCATGGCTGCAGCACCCTGAGAGTCGTATGCCCCGCTGGGAGCACCATCTCTGGTCGGAAAGAGTGGCTGGTGTTGTTGTGGAGGTGGAATCGGCACAGGTTCCGCCCATACCGCTCCCTCATATCTCGTGTCAGGCGAGGATGTTTCGTTCCTTGCTGTGGCCGGTGACTCGCCTGCTCGGCCTGACTCCTGTGACATTGGCCTGTGCCTCTGAGGTGCTGCAGCAGCGACGGAGCCAGAGAATGGGGCCAACCCTCCGGCGAGACCATCGGAAGTAGACGCGTGCTGAAAGTCACCCCGTTCGCTACCGCGTGCACGGCCAGGGTCTTGGTTGCCATGCAGGTATTGCCCAAAGTCGCTCGACGGAGACACGGACGCTGCGAAGGGGTCGTGTTGGTTGAAGCTTCCGGAGCTCACGCTAACTGGCGAGACGGGGACGTGTAAGCCTCGCTGTGCGTTTACCTGGAGGTCAGATGGGAACCGCCCACCTGAAGGACGTCGCAAGGAGGAGCTGTCTGGTCTTGGCGGCTGCTGCTGCTGCTGCGGATTGACTGAGGCCGCGGTGGCCGTGAAGGGTGGTTCCTCTTCATCCTCGACCCCGTCGCTGCTGACCGACGACCTCTGTGACAACCGGCTGATGCTCCGGCTGTTGGCACGCACAAGGTTGCTGCGCTCTTCTGGCGTCTGCTCTGTCGCGGCCTTGATGTCGTCGTACCAGGCCATCATTGTGTCAAAGCTCTCGGCGCGGAAGACCCATTTGTGACCACGATGCATCGTCCCAGTCTGACGCCCCTTGAGCACAAACTTGTTGGACGAGCTGCCGGCGGCCGAGTGGGATCCTAGCTTCTGCTCGGGAAGGTAGAGCGACATGAGGGGGGCTTGCGTCTTATCTGCCGACCTGTACTCATGGAGATGAGTCGGAGAGAGGACGTACCTGGAGCACATTAGTCAAATTCGTGTTCTCAAGACCGCATGGCAGAGGTGGCAGGCTGAGGTACTTACCATCCGGGTGTGTAGCTCTTCAGGTACTTGCTTTTGCGCTCCAAGAGCCCGGCTCGGATCTCCTGGCAGGCGTAATGGTCGCGACCAGGGTAATGGATCGTTTCTGCTGAGCGCATGGGGAGATCGGGGTTCACGAAGCGATCGTCCCTATGGATGAATGTCGACCATTCTCTGTCCTTGGGCATGGAGACGGGCCCTGCGCGAAGCTCCTCAATGGCATTGTAGGCGGCGTCGGATTCCCTCTTGAGTATGCCAGCGTACGCATTGTAGGCTTTCTGGATTTCGCCCACGACAATTGACTCGAGCTCCTTCCCAGAGTTTTCCAAGTTAAGGTAAGCCTGCACATGGTCAGCCACCGCGCCATCTCCGATCATATCAGCTAGCCTTGGGTGCGTCGGCACATACCTGGTGCAGATAGTTCTCTTCGTCAATGTGCCTTTCGAGCTGCCGGTCTACAGCAAGCCTCAGCAAGTAAGGATCTTGTTTGCCGACGGTTAGGGACGGGTCGAGCTCGGTCTGCCCGAGCGCTTCCTGAAGCTGGTTGACGGCCCTGCGAGTGTTATCCATTTCCTTGTCGACCGAGTTCTTGAAGTCCCCTGAGAGATTTTTGATCTCCTTGATCTTTTGCTGGAGGTCGCTCCGTAAGCCGGCAAGAGCCAGGATGACGTCCTCTTCAATCTCCCTGGCCTTGTTGGCCTCGGCGATCGCCTGCTTGTTGTGTCCCCTCAAGATCTGCAGCGCATCGTCTAGGCCACCCGAGGCGAGGAACCCTGGCGGGGTCGCCGTGTTGTTTAGCACATTGGACAGTTTCAGAAGCGATTTCGCCCGGTGCTCGTAGTGTGTCTGCAACTCTCTGAAGTAGGTGATGAGCTCTTTGAGGATCTTGCGCCACGCTGCCCATGACGCACATGTCAGCAAACGTCGTTGGGGGATTCCAAGCCATGCAGCGTATCTAACTAACCTTGGAAACGATTAGCGAGAACCTCAGTTGGGTTCGCTCCGGTCGGTACGGGGCAGTAGAAGGCGCTGTGCATCTCGTCCTGATCCGTAGACGACTGAAGGGCCAGACTCCGGACGCTCCCCGCCTTCATGCTCCGGCGGCTCCCGCTGCGCTTCAAGCTCGCGCTTCTCCGAAGCGATGCCTTCTTTCTCAGTGTGTTCCCACGGGACAGAGGCACTGCGGCGTCTCCTGTGACACCGCTCGCATGACCAGAGTATGAGGTATACCGTTGCAGGCTGCCGGGTCCCGGAGTAGTGTCGACAATGGAGCTTCCCCGCTGGCTCGCATCCCACTCCTCGGTGAACCTGGTCGGCCGAGAGCTAGCGGGAAAAATCGGGGTGCTGCCATAGTCTGCCGATGGGTCCCCATAAGTATGCTGAAGCGCGTCGGTGTCTGTGGCGCCGGGGTGGTAGAGCGGCTGGGCCTGTTGATGGGCTAGAGGGCTCGTCGGGTCGTGCCCGTGGGAATGCAGCATGGGATTGCCGGCGGTCTTGGTTGTCGACATGGTCGAGATCAATGCGATACGCAAAAGGCGTCCAGTCTGACTTATGGTTCGCAATCACTCGCTTGACTGGAGTGTTAGCTATGGCTGGACCACGTAGGAAGTAAGGTCGGGTCGGGTGCTTGTGAGGGCTGGACGCACTCGGTTCCTGGCAATCCCGGTTGAGTTTTCCTGGCATGCCGTAGAGAGGGTCGATATAACCCTGCCGTCAAGACTCGAACGTCGAGCAAGGGCAGAGAGCAAGTCCGGGGGGAGAAACCTCAGGGAATGAGGAGAGGAAGCGTGGGAGTTGGCGTGGCGCCAGTTGAAGTCGTTGTTGGGGTCTGAAGCCGGTCTTGGCTTTTATCGTTCCGTTTACGGAAAGAATCTTGGCGACCCTGGGCTTGGCGGGCCGCTGAAGTCCCCACCGCAAATGCCAGGTTGGCGCAAGGACCTCGACGTTCTCTGCAACAAGACCGAGAAAGGAACCTGCGAATAATTTCCAGCTCAAATTGCTGGGCTTCTCTTGCATATAGTAAGATCGGGCGTGTGAGTTGGAAGGAAGAAGGGATCCGAGCCTTTCTAAAAGCCTAGCTTGCCTGGTCATGTTTTTGGCGGTTTTTGGGCGTGGCTTGCCGATGACGTATGACGCGGCCCTTGGGACCCTTACGGAGGACTGCGTACAGACTTGTCGCGAGTAACGTGAAAGATGTGATCTCCGTAGGACAGGCATGTGACGGTGTGGCAGTACTACAACATTGTGTGGCCAACAGAAACACCCATGTGCGCTGCAGGAGGTACAGCACATTGACCAAATGATGGTGCACAAAAAGTGCATGATGGCATTCTGTGAGCCTGCGCTGTCCTACCTCGCTCTAATCGTACCTTACATTAGAGTGATGAACTCGGCACACGTTGCATTCAGCACGCAGATCAGTACACAACAAAAATGTATTACAACCTACCTAGGTGTCCAGCAGGTTTTCCACAGGTTCCAGCCCCTAGCGTAATGCTGAATTTCCCATACTCCACAACTACCCCTTTATTAACGCCAGAAGAACCCTTGGCCTCAGGCGATGAATCGACGCCGCCGAGAGAGGAGGGCGAGCGGGTCTCTCCTCCCCTCCCCATTTCCTGCTCGCGGAGTTGCCGCCGGCCCTGTGAGAGAAGTTGGCGTGGCCGCTGCAGTGGCTGAACTAGCCTGCCGACCAGTTCCCTCCCCGCTGTTGTTGTCACCTTTGTTGTCGTCGTTGCCGCCGTGGCCGCTGCTGTTCCTCCCTCTATTGTTGTCGCCTTCCCTGTTGTCTTGCCCGCCCCTGCTGTCATTGTTGTCCCCGTCGTTGTTGTTCCCCCGTCCTCCGCCGTTGTTCCCTCCGCCGCCGGTGTAGTTGTTGCTACCGGGGTCAGGGGCGTCGGGGCCGAGGGCTACAGCTTGAGCGATCAAGTCTGCCGTCGCCAGCCCCTTTCCGCCATTATTGGCCGCAGGGTTGATAACATTCACGTTGCCTGTCACAGTGAACCTGACGCAGTCGTCCTGCGAGCCCCGCTGGGCAACGGGCATAATGACCGGCTGGTGGTTGGCAGCGGAGGTGATGGTGCAGAGACGATAATTCCCTGCGGGCAAGCCACCCGTCACGGTTGTGGAAAGCCTGCCTCGCCCGGCGCCGGCGTCATTGATGCCCTTGAAGAAGGCGAACTGCGTCGGGTCTAGCGGTTCGCTGGGGTTCAAATCGGGACCTGTGTTCTGCACCGTGACATGAACATGGCCGACCACCATGCCCCGTGCCAACTGCTGCGGTGCACCATAGTATGTTGCGGCCGGGTTAGTAAAAGCCCCGGCCTCCATGTTCGACACTTGGAGTGTAATGTCGAAGTCCTGTCCTGACTCGATGCTGTCGCCGTTTTGCGGGTTTGTGATAACCACGGAGATCATGTTGTTGGCCGAGGGGATTTGACCGATCACTGCCAACGAGTCAGCAACACATGGTTTTCACTCTGGTGTGTGACTTGTGATACGCGCCAATTCCATTACATGAGCCCCCGGTAATCTGGAGACCGTTGGTGAGAGTTTGCCCCTTGCAAAAATTGATAAAGTTGTTGTTTGAGGTTGAAGATGGGAACTGAGCCGGGTCGGTGCCGAGGGAGTCTGTCCCATCTGTGGAAGATCCAGCCTGGATAACGTCCGGATCCAGCGCCGGAGTCTTGTTGTCGCCCTGTGCTTGCACGAGGGCTATGCTCAAGAAGAAAAGAAGGCCTGCGATTGCCATAATCAAGCTGGCCACTTAATCTGGATGCAACAAGAATGGTAGGCGTTCCGGACAGGGAAAATGAAGCCACTTGCAGTGAGAAGCTTGAGACAGTGAAGTAGAAGAAGAATGGAAAGAAAACTCGAAGATGTAGCTTTCAAACGACAGCTGCCTTGGGGTTTTACCGCATGGTCCGATGGTTCACCCATGGGTATGGAATGGATCTAAGTCCGACTCCAAGTCGTGAGCCGGATCTCCAGCAATGGCCAAGGAGCTGTAGTATAATCAGCACACACAATCCGCGTGTCTTGTTGGATCCTCTAAACGCCAATTGAGTGACCAGCCGCACAAAGTGCAGATCAGACAGCGTACAGATACCTGAGATCACAATGTAAGGAATGTGTTGGAGGTAGAGGATGTGCGTATGCAATAGTCCAGGCGTCGGGGCAAGGTTGCGGCCGGGGCCAGTCTCAGAGAAGTTGCCGAGCTTGGGACAAAGATGGCCGACCAGGCCGGCGACTGAAGAAGTTGCTATAGGGTTGCGAAAGCCGGTCGTCCAGTATCATGGGCGGCCATCGCAACTGGACCCAGCAGTATGATGGACAGCCTGGTTGGAGGAGGCCGATACTCGGTGATCCTCCCGCCCCCTTCCTGTTCAGAAACGGGCACTTTTGGTTGCATGCGGGGCCTCGGTACGTGGAAGTGTCAACGGGCGGGTGTGGTGCCACGGCGGAGGCCCGAAATGCGACCTTGCCTGGCGCCAGCCCGTCAGGCCCCGACGGCGGCCGGCTGAACCAAAGTCGGGCTCCGTGGACGGAGACAAAGGCGAAGCCTTCCACGACGGGATACACGCAGTGGTCACTCGTACAGAGTAGGGACCTATTGCCTACTGCTGTCAGCAACACCATTATCAGTAATAATGGACAAGCCTCGTCCTTGACCCTCCTCAGAAACCCATATCTACAAAGTCCCACGACGTCTGGTTTGATCTCCCCGAGTTGCAACGTAGAAGCTGTCAAGGTCCAAAATGTCAGACCGTTGAAAATGACCCCCTGAAAGCCTCCTTGTTTCTGGAGACTTTCCATAGAACTCCTGAGCACCATCCAGATCGGAGAGCTCAGCGTCCCATTGTTCGGAGCCAAGGGTAGCGCGAAGTGAGCTGACTGCATAGAGGTAAGTCATCCAGTACGAATATGGCTTACACAGTATGCGCCTGTCAGCTGCAGGCAACCCGCGGCGCCCAGACAACAGGACATTTCCCGAGCGTGATGCAGCAAACAGTAGGGAGAAATGTTGCGATAACTCACCGAGATTGGATTGAACCCTAACCGCCTCCTGCAGCTAAGATTTGGGCCCACAAATCCAACCATGGACCCCGATAGTTAGGTAACCAGCCTCGCTAGCTACTAGCCTAGTAGCGGCGATCCTATTGTAACCGAGCAGAACTGTCCGGACTCCGGCGGTGACAAAGAGAGCCATCATGCACCTCGGCCATAATATGGTACTTCCTCCCTTCTCTTGACTCTCAACCACCTTGACCTTAAATTCGCAGTCTCGGCCACCCTCGACCACCACCATTGTTCGCCTCCCATCCTCACCCCCAATTTTCCACCGATCGGGCTTTCGTCAACCTGTTCTCTTTGCTGTCTCGGCTCTCGTAACCGGTTGGCGAGATACCTGGCTCGAAGCATCAGGTCGATCAGCTCCAGCTCCAGACGCTTCCTTCCTGGTTGTCGCGTGCACTCGCAACATGCCGCCCTCGTCCTCACCAGAACCCCGGGCTGGGAAAAGGCCAAGTAAGTCGAAACCTACTGCCCCCCATTCTCTGACGTCTGCTCTCTGCCAGGATGGTGAACAGAGGCCCGGTTTCGGGCCCCTTTTTGCCAATTGGAGATTATGCCCTTTGAGCTTGATTGCAATCATGGTTCCTTCTCCTTCGAGTTTTCTCCCCGGCCCCCTTTGTTGGGAACCAGCTTTTTAGGTTGGGGCCCTGGCACCGCGCCTTGCTTGAAAAGACGTTTGGACTTTGGAGGGGAAAAATCCGAACCAACTGCGGACCCCGCTTTCGGCCAGATGCCTGGGGAAAATTAAAAAGTGTCCAGCCACTTTTGTCCCATCAACTTCCCCTTCACCACGTCCACACCTTACTTCTCGGGACGGGTTTCCTGAGGCTACACAAGGCAGATTCAGGCATCTGACACAGTCAACCACATGGCAGGAACCCAGTCGCTACCACCTCCGGCGCTGCCGCAGCTGGTCGCCGAGCAGCACATGGCGATTCCGCCAACCGACAAGGACTCGAAGCGACTGATTGTTGTGCTCTCAAACGCCAGCCTCGAAACCTACAAAGCGTCGCATGGCGGATCCAGCCGCATGGGCGTGCAGAGGGAGGAGAAGTACTCGCTGCTCAACAGCGACGAGCACATCGGCGTCATGCGCAAGATGAACAGGGATATCAGCGACGCCCGGCCCGACATCACACATCAGGTTTGGATGATCCGTCGCTATCTCCGGCATAGCCTGTGCGGCCGCTGACGGTTCTTTCTGTCCGCAGTGCTTACTCACCCTCCTCGACTCCCCGATCAACAAGGCCGGAAAGTTGCAGATATACATCCAGACTGCCAAAGGCGTGCTGATCGAGGTGTCGCCGTCGGTTCGCATCCCGCGGACGTTCAAGCGCTTTGCTGGCCTGATGGTCCAGCTGCTCCACCGACTCTCGATCAAGGGCACCAACTCGCAGGAGAAGCTCCTGAAGGTGATCCAGAACCCCATTACCGAACACCTCCCGCCGAACTGCCGGAAGATTACGCTCAGCTTTGATGCCCCGCTGGTGCGGGTGCGCGACTACATCGACACGCTCGGGGCGAACGAGAGCATTTGCGTCTTTGTGGGTGCCATGGCCAAGGGTCCGGACAACTTTGCCGACGCCTACGTGGACGAGAAGATCTCTATCAGCAACTTCAGTCTGTCGGCGAGCGTGGCTTGCAGCAAGTTCTGCCATGCCGCGGAGGACTCCTGGGATATCCTCTGAGCCGGAGGCAGCGCGTCGTCGTCGCCGTCGTCGCGGCCGACCGGCCTAGCCTTTCCGGTATCGACGGGGACATGGGGACTGGATGGAAAGATCTGACAGCCCCCTATTTTCATTTAGGGTGCTGCGGTGGCATTGCGCCTGTCCTGCGATACAACATCGCTGGCTAACGGCCTCTGTCTTCCGGAACTTGGGACGTCTGTGCTTGAGCTGTCGGTGTTTTTGCAACCAAAACATGGGGCGTTCAACAACGGATCCCAAGACGCTTTCGTCGTCTGCGCGGTGCCACTTCAACTTGGCCCGCGTCTTCCCCTTTTCCTTGGTTATATGTTTCATATTCTTTATTTGCTGTTCCTGGCATCCCCATGTTATGACTGACCCACAGCTCCGAGGCACCCGTGCTGCTAACGAACGGACAAAACCCGCCAGCGCTCGACAGAGGAGCCTACTGGAAAGCAATGAGGGTGCGATTGCGTTGTTTGTGTTTGGGTTCGGGTTCAAGGCGAGGAGCATGGTTCAGCAGACATCGACACCGAGGGACGGGAAACAGTCATGATAGGGAATGCAACAAGGGATGAAGCCGCATTGGTTCTGCCTCCGCAAGATGTTTGGTGTGCAGTTTCCCCCTGAATGCCGTATCTCTCAAAGATCAGTTTGAAGCCCAGCAGGTCAGTGTCAGTGGGAGAGGCCGTCAGACAAACACTGCATCCGTCACACCTTGTGTGTGCCTCGGGCAACAATCCTCACTCAGGCAGACCCACACAAACAACTCGGCGGCCTCACCTCAAATTGCACAGCCAATCATAGAGCGGCTGAACCGCCTTCACCAAGCCCCCCCACCTTCGTCACTTTCTGTCCCGCTCCACAGACGTCAGACAACCACCATTCAGCAGCGACACCCAATGGTCAGGTCCGCAAGTCTCGCGTCTTACGGGTTTCATCCGACATGGCTTACAAGTTCCGGGAGAAGCGCTTCAAGAGCGAGATTCTTCAGAGGCACCTTCTACGTCAACGGCCACACCGCCTAGGCCTCGAAACGCGCATGGACGGGGCACGAAGGCGGGGCATCCGGTCAACGTGGCAGGCTGTAAAAGTTCGTCCGAATGTGTGCTGAACCCAGTCAACCCACAGAAAGCGACAGACGTACGTTCGTACTGTGTACGAAGTAGCCACCAAGCCACCCCGGCTTGAAGACGGAAACCTGAATCACAGCCTACGGATCCGTACCTCGCCTACACAGTACATACCGGCTCAGCGGCTGAGCTCTCCAGGGCGGCGTTCCTGCTTCCCCGCCACCCAAATCCGTGATGGTGAGGATAGCAGTGTACCACAGTACCTGGTATTGTCTCGTACTGTCGAGGTCCGAATTCGACCATGAACTCGACCTTCTCTCGGCGTCGATGGTTCGAAGGGGCTCTGGAGCATCGGCCGAGTAGTGGCCTCAGTGTGTTAGGGTTCGAGCCCCCAGGATCAACATCCCTTCAGGTTTGCCATTCGCAGACCATCCAATTCATATCCAACAGGTTTTTCTTGGACTGTTGCTGTGCAAGTACTTCGTACGTATCGTACCACAGTATTGCACTGCGGGGCCAGGGTATCGACCCCAGTCTCCAGGTTGGGCAGCGCTGTCCATTCCACGCCTGGCACAAGGCCGCCATAACTAATGACTCCCCATTGTCCCTTGCTCGAGCAAACGGCAGCATCAGATGTGACTTGTGTCTCGAGACTTGAGTTTCGTTTTTCCTTGTCCGACCTTCATTCTGCAGAGACGCAAGGAGGAAGAAAGCTCGCTCATGTTTCTGCTTTTTGTTCGGCATTTCAAACCCGCCCCATCATCGCACCACTTTCACAACGGACACCTCGAAAATAGCCGGGCTTTGTGAGGCTTCGGCCCGTGGCGCGTCGCTTGCTTGGGACCTCAGCTCTCAGGCAGCTCGAGAAAGAAGAACCCCTGGCCAGCTCGCCTCGTCACGCCACACTCTCAGAGCCTGTCGTCTGCTGCTCACCTGAGAGCCTTCCGGCCCCGTCGCTCGTGCGACACCCCGACACCGCACTGCTGACCACTGCACGGCGCAAGGCTTCTCCTGTCTCTACCCGGCCGTGGTGCCCGGGGCTAATATATGGCGCCAATGCTTCCGTTCCTGGAGGTCGAGCACCTCCCCGCCTCGTCGTCTTTCTACTCGGCCATCATCCAACCCCTCGGTCTGCGCTACTTCTCAACCGAAGACGGGCATTTTCCCTCCATCGTCTACGGAGACTCTTCACGGACTGCCCCCATTTTCCAGATCCGGCAGGTAGTCTCGAGCAGAGACCGGCCCCTGAGGACATCGCATATTGTGCTCAGCGCTTCTTCGGCGGCCGCGGCCGACGAGGCCTACGAGTTTGCATTGCGGGCCAATCCCGACTCGCGGGACACGCACCACCCTCGCCACATCGCCGAGAGTCACGCTGCGGCTGCGGCCAGTGGCGCGTCGGCCCGCCGGACGACCACCAGCGGTGGCGGCACTCGCGTGCTTATAACCGACTTTGTCGGCAACATGATGGAAATTGTCTACCAACCGCCTCCAGACTATCCTTCCCACTACAACGGCTCCACCGTACGGCACACCAGGTCGACCAGCGAAGAAGCGTGCCGCATCCTCGATTGGAACTACGACGTTGCCGGCAGGACGGCTCTCCCGGGCCTTGCCGGTCCCAGCTCCGCCTCGACTGCGTCGGTCCACACCGCCTCGCGTCGGTCTCAGGCCGCCCGGTATCCTGACGACGACGACGACGACGGCCAACCGCATCCCAACGTCAGACGGAGTGTCACGACGGCCGGATCCTCGGTTTACGAGCCAGCTACCTCGGCACGAGAGAACTCCAACGGCCTGAGCGCCGGCGCCGTCGTTGGGACCCTTCTCGGCGTTGCTGCCGGTGCCGCCGCATTGGGCGGCGTCTTCACGTACAACATGGCCAAGAACGATAGAAGCCGCTCTTCGCGGCTGCAAGAGTACGACGCCCCGCCGTCGTTCTCGCGCCGCTCCACTTACCCAGAAAAGTACGATGGATATCCGTCGGATCGCAAGAGCCGTTATCCCGACGTGGAGCAAGGAGTCGAAAAGCTCCGCCGCCATCACAGCGACTATCCGGGAGCGCCGACCTCGGACTACCGCCGCCCACCTCCCGAGTACATTGCCCGGTACAGCAGCCAGGCTGACTCACCACCACCACCACCACCACCGCCACGACGACGGAGCAGGAGCAGAGAGGCGGACGACCACGTCGTCGTCTACGAGGACTCGCGGGGCCGCCACTCGTCTTCTCGGTCTTCCCGAGCGCCTTCTGCTGTCTCGAGGCCCCGCAGCGAGTCGGCCACCCACAGGGAGCCCTATGGTGGCCTGGTCGAGAACAACCCATGGGCGACAGATTACCATCGCGGCGGCGGCAGCTATGCGAGCTCGAGGAGCTCGACAAGGCACCGTGACCACCACCCGCCCATCGTCCAGCGCAGCTACACGTACGACACCACCCCGGACCGCGAGAGCTACGTCTCGGCCAGGAGCTACCGGTCCAACAGCACGGTGCGCGGCGCCGCGGCGCCACCCCCGCCTGCGCCGCTGGACCCTTACATGACGAGCTCGAGCTCGAGACCTGGCGGTGGCGGCAGCAGCCGCGTGACGACGACAACAACAACGAGAAAGACGTACAAAGTCGGCAACAGCCCTCGGAGCTACATGTCATATGGCAGTGGCCGAGACAGAGACCGCGACCGTGACCGCGACCGCGACCGAGACCGAGACAGAGACCGGGACCGGGACCGCGACAGTTACATGTCGGCGCGCCACGTGCCCCTCCCGGACAGCCGGGCGCCCAGCTACATCTCAGCGCGCGATCTCCCGCTGCCCGACAGCCGGGCGCCGACCTACATCTCGGCGCGCGACGTCCCGCTGCCTGCGAGCAGGCCCGGCACGTACGTGTCGGCGAGGCATGTGCCGCTGCCGGAGAGCCGGGTGGGCGGCACGTGGGAGGAAGATGGCGGGGACGGTTACGACGACGATGATGCGGATAGTGTTGCGCCGAGTGATAGTATTAGTTGTGTGGGGAGCCGGGGGAGGGGGCGGTGAGGAGGGTGAGAGTGAGAGTGACTCTGGAGATTGAGAGAGGGGATGGGTGGGGGGTTGGGTTCCCGTTGTGGGTGGATGTACTTGATGGCGTGTTGATTGTTTTTCTTTGTGGGGTGGACTGTTGCGTTTTGAATGCTATGTTGGGGTGGAATAGTTGTTTGTGAAGAGATGGTCACGGCGTATTCAGGCTTGGAGCTACATTAATCATGTCTTACAACGAGACGATGACTCGGGAGAATTTGGCCGTCGGGCTCTGTGGTGATTATACTGTGACACAGTAGGCTCACGACATCAGAGCTTGTAATTCATGATGACGCGGATCCGACGTACTCTCATATAACAGCCTGTCGAGATTCCTATTATCTCGCCGTATCGGCAGCTGCCGGGGCACCAGGGGCCTTCGCAGGACACGAGATGGGAGTAGATGCTCTGGTGTCCGTGTAAGAAGAGCTTTAACGCTGCTACTGCCGCGTCTACTGCAGGGTATGCGACTCGGGCGTGTAGGTTGCAAGCCGCCAGAGGGGAGAAAGAGTGTGACTCGATGTTGCGATGCTCACTATACCAATGCTTGCTATACACTGATGCAGCGGCAGTCAGCGAGTGTATATACCGTATATCGACCCACAGGCAATACGGAAGTGTCCGTTCCAAGTACCGAGGTAAGTGAGCTCCCCAGTTACCGGACACTCTCTCCGGCCCGGCACCGGCTTCTATCCGGCCGGCACGGAGTACGGGATCCTCAGTCCAAAATCCGGCTGCAGCCATGTTTGGAGAAGTGTATAACCACAATCTACCCCGCCCCATGCAGCACTGCCCAAGGCAAAGTATTTTCTATACCGCGTGGGGGAGCGTCAATTTTATTTAATCGGGCGTGGGCGCCTGGAATATCGCTGTTTTTTATCTTGGTCATTTTCTTACCGAGGGCGTGAGATATCGTAATCGTACAACCAACACCTCGAAGTCAAGGTTATGCACCCTTCGAGGTACTCCCGTAGGTAAGTAGGATGCCGTCGTCCATCACTGCAGTGGAAAGGAAGTGAGTGACGCAGTGGCACTGGCACCCACCGCTGCTGTCCCCATATTTTGTCAACTGTGGGAAGTCGATCTGCCTCCGATCCTCGGAATGGCCCGCATCTGCTGTGTATCAATTATTCACCCACGCACTCTACCTCTACACTCCACACTATAACCCATCTACGAAGAACGTGACCGTGGGTGGTAGGACGATATCTAGTACCTGAGCTCAGGTAGCGTAATCCGCCCACTGCTCACCATACTGCTTAAGGCCAAGTTTGCGGATCTAGCTCGGTATTTCAGTGAGTCAACAAGTGACCACGTCCCCAAAGCAAGCTCCCACCCCTGATCCTGCAACTGCTCGAAAGAATTCCCAGCTCCAGTCTCGGGGTTCACATACAGAACCAGAGTTGTTAACGACCGGAATTATTGACAACAGGAATTGAAATTGTGCCGCTCCAAGATGCTTGACTTCAGGCTGGACCTCGGGGAGTCAATCCCCCCGCATACAGCCCATGTATGTGAGAAGCATCATCGTCACCACATGCCCCCCTTAGTTTGATTCCAAACTCAGCTGACGCGCCATGCGCAGGCCGTGAGCGTCTCATTACCAACATGGAAGTCAAACATTGGCTATGAGGAAGGAGAGGACTGGGTTGTCGGCCGCATGACGACCGGTTATCCTCGGTATATTCCTGCCTTGCCATGTCCTGCTTCTAGAACTCCATCGGCTGACGCTCCTCCTAGCTTCTTCATCCACAGAAGCATTCAGGCATTCGCCGCAGATATTGCAACAAGGTTCGGCGCCAAAGAATCCAAGGCCTTTCTGTTTCCTACTCGCCAGATCGCTGTCGGATGTGTGTCTTTTGTCAAGGCCCGCGCCCCTCCCGCCGTTGCCGCTTCGCTCGACACGGTCCACCTCGTCCTGGATGCCACTCATCCAGGCGCCGGGGCTCTGGCGTCCCTCAACCCCTCCATCTCTGCTGTCCTCGGGTCACAGGAAGCCTTTCCGTTTCTTAAGGAGTACTGGCAACACACGGGCGACGGCGTGTCCAGCCGCAGGGCCGAGTTCTGCCACGCCATTCTCAAGGATGGCCTGCTCCGCCTAGACGACACCGCCACGACCCCTGTTTCGCCTTCGAGCCCCAAACCATGTAGAGGCCCCAAGCGCTACCAACGCCCGTCGTCCATGGACACCACGACCAAACGTGTCAGCCCGGACAGAGACGACGCCGTCGCCCCAGATCTCCACGAGACATCCCGCTTCTTGGAGGAGCGCTTCGGCCGGAACCTCGACATCTCGTTCGTCCAGCCCGCCAGGTCCGCCATCAAGCGGAGGATCGCCGGCGCGCTACGCACCAACGGCGAGCTCAGCAGGGCGCCGCGGCCGGACCACGAAATGGAGGCCAACTCGCGCGGCGTCATCAATCTCCGCGAAGACGACATCTACCTCTTCCCCTCCGGCATGAGCGCCATCTCCAACTCGCACCGTGCTCTGCTCAACACCCGCGGCAGCATGAAGAGCATCAACTTCGGCTTCCCCTACGTCGACACGCTCAAGATCCTCGACAAGTTCGGCCCCGGCGTCGTCTTCTACGGGCACGGCTCCGAGTCGGACCTCGACGACCTGGAGAAGCGCCTGGAGACCGGCGAGCGCTTCCTCGCCCTTTTCTGCGAGTTCCCCGGCAATCCCCTGCTGACCTGCCCGAACCTGTCCCGCATCCGGCAGCTCGCCGACAGGCACGACTTTGCCGTCGTCGTGGACGAGACCATCGGCACCTTCGGCAACGTCAACGTGTTACCATTTGCCGACGTGGTCGTCAGCAGCCTGACCAAGATCTTTTCGGGCGACGCCAACGTTATGGGCGGCAGCGCCATCATCAACCCCAACAGCCGGTACTACGCCGCCCTCCGAGAGTGGGCCCGCGCCCCCGGCGGCTTCGATGAAGACACGTACTGGCCCGAGGACGTCATGTTCCTCGAGCGCAACAGCCGCGACTTTGTCTCGCGCATCGACCGCATCAACGCCAACGCCGAGGCCATCTGTGACGTCTTGCGACAGGCCACCGCCGTGGTCAAGAGCATCTTCTACCCAAAGTACAACGAGACCCGGCCCAACTACGAGGCCTGCAAGCTGCCGAACGCGGGCTACGGCGGCCTGATCTCGGTCGTCCTGCGCCGGCCCGAGCAGGCCGTCGCCTTCTACGACGCCATCCAGACCGCCAAGGGGCCGAGCCTGGGCACAAACTTCACCCTCGCCTCGCCCTATGTGCTCCTGGCGCACTACCAGGAGCTCGACTGGGCTGAGGGCTTTGGCGTGGAGCGCAACTTGATTCGTATCAGTGTCGGCCTGGAGGATACGGAGCACATTGTCAACGTCTTCAGGGGCGCTCTCAAAGTAGCCGAGGAAAGTACGGCGGCAAGTCAACAGGTGTAGTTGAATGGTTGGAAAAACAAAAAGGCATTTGAAAGATTAGAGAGTTTAACTGTCGCTCCACCCGTGGTATCATGTTTGTGCCCTCTGTAGGCCTTGCTTCAGCCCATAATGCAAAACCAGACCCCATAAACACACCAGATCGCCACCACTCCAGATCATCCATTAAGACTACATCACGGTACACTGAGGACCGCCGGGATCGGCCGCGTAGATCCCAAACAACTCCTTGCGCCGCTCAACTTCGTTTTGTCTTTGCTTTTCCTGCGTTTCTTTGGGGAACCATTGCTCGAGGTACCGCACCAGCTTCTCGTCAACGTGGCCTACCAAAGTATCGCGTCAGTGATCGAGGAAACGAGATGTACAACAAGGTTAGAGGGCAAAATCATCCGTGGGGCGGGGGCGAGGGCGAGGGCGACACATACTCTCGTTGGCCCGCTGCACCACGTCGGCTCGGCAGAGCGGACAGAAGCGCTTGTTCTGGTTCTGGAGCTGGATCATGCACCGGATGCAGAACAAGTGGTCGCAGTCGAGCCGGACAGGCAGCCAGCTGATAGAGTAGCAAATCGGGCATGTGTAGTCGAGCAACTGCGGGACCACGCTGACCACCTCGCGGGCCAGTTGCGCGCAGATATCCTTGGAGATGGCCTCGGAGATGAAGTGGGCCGAGTACATGGCCTTGGGGAACGCTGTCTTGACCCCGAGAGACGTGCGCTTGTCGAATTCTGGATTTGGTAAGAGGGTTAGTCACATAATCAGGAGTGATACCAAGAGAGGTCAGATATTTTCCATCCTCTGAACTCACTCTTGATGATCTTGGTGACGGCCGTCTGGTTCAACTCCTGAAACTGCAAATTCTGCAGCAGCGTCGCGTTCAGCGCCAGAAACTGGTTATACGCAACCGCACTCGACTCGATCTTGAACCTCTGCGGCAGCCCCCGCTTGTTGACCTCGTCCTGGAACCAAACCAGCTGCTTCTGCGCCTTTTCGCTCTTCCTCACCCCGCCGGCGGCCTCGTTGGTCGAGAAGAAAACCTGCGCGGCCAGGTACAGCTCAAAGATGTCACGCCAGCGGTACAGGTCCGACTTAGACAGCTTGATAACCCCCTTGCGCGGCTTGGCTAGACGCGCGATCCGGTCCCCGAGCGCGTGGATCTCGTCTTTCATCGACTGCCGCTCCAGGCTCTGGAGCGAGTCCAGCTCGGCCAGCTCGGCCTGCAGCAGGCCGAAGAAGCGGGCGTCCGAGTTGAGCGGAATCTTGACCCAATCTTCATTGTCGCCCCTGCCCCTGCCCCCGCCCCCACCGTCGTAGTCGATCCCGGGTTCATCGCAACCGCTGACGGGAGGGTCGGTCTGATCAGACTTTGAAGAAGAAGAACGAGATGCCTCGGCCTCCGCTAGAGTTCTGGGTTCCGATGTCGCCGCCGCCGTCGCCGTCGGGGTCGGGGTCGAAGTCGTCGCGTGGTGGTCCGACAACCCCGAAAGTGTGCGTAGACTGGGTCGCACCACCAGCTTCGGCCGTAGTAAACTAGCGCTGTCGGTCTCGAGGCGGTATTCGGCGTTGTGGTCGGCCAGCAGCTGGTGGAGTCGGTCTGGGTCGTAGCCGTTGCGGATGAGCTCGTCCCGTACCTTGGCCAAGATCTTCTTGAGCTGGCGGTAGTGAATCGCCTTGTCCACCCAGTGCTGCGGATAGCTCTCCGAGGCCAGCGCCTCGAGAAAGGCGTGCCCGAACTTCATCGTGTGGTAATAGGCTACCTGCTAGGTACTCGGAAGAGTATTCGATTGTCTTTGCTCTTCGGTAACACAAACGACTGCCTTGGTTCATGCGCCGAGATGTGCCTGTGCATGGCGGGAGGCGGGATGCGGGATGGGTGCTTCACCGCAGCAGACCGGGACCGGAACAGAGTTCTCTGCAGATTGGATGTGACGTCGTGGCGGGATGCATGTGCAGGTTACTGAGGGAGGGATGGGTGGGTAGGAAAGTTTAGATTAATAACCCAAGGGTTATGGCCTGGCTCGTCGGAGGAAGTACCTCAATAAGTACCCTGCATAGATGCGCCGCCGTGGTGGAAAATGGCTCAGAGAACTTGGATGGAAGAATGGCTTTCAAGGTCGGTGAAGACTTCGCTCTGGCTCGTCAATCTTGGTCACGGGCCAGTGGCTTTTCCATGTTACCTAATGATGTTAACGGCGAACATGCCCCGCCATACTGTGTACATCCAAGGATGCAGTGCTTGTGACCTGGCCCATGCAGCCGGTTTCTTCCCCCGGATTGGGTCGTGCCTGACACTAACGTTAGCCTGAGAATCAGAGCAGTCTCGATCGAGTGCGTAATGGCCAGGGAGACCCGGAGCCAGCGGTTTGGACCTGGGGGCGAACATTTGTGCTCGCGTGACTCCTTGCTGAGTTTGTCGGGCTGCAGCATGCAGGCCTGTCACTGGGCGGGGATTTCCTATTGAGGGAAGGTACATTACGGTACGTCGTATTCAACCTTCCACTTTTCCGAATTTGAGCGTGTATGGTAATACACGGTACGGAGCGGTTTTCGCTGGCTGCCCCGCCCCCACTACAATTTTTCCACGACTCCACCAGAACGTCGAGGATATCATTCCGGGTGTTCTTTTGACCCTAGTCTGATGGCTTGTGCAGGCTGCTATCGGTTTTGCTGTAGCCCTCCAAACCCACAAAGTTCTCGACCTGTTGGTGTAGCGGAAAGATGGGAGCCGAGCAGTCGGCCCCTCGGGGGAGTGGTAGTCAGGCCACGGTTGAGCGCAAGACGTGCTATTACGAAGTGCTCGGGGTAGATCGGCAGGCGCCCGACGAGGAGTGAGTGTGTTTCTCCTTTATATGGGCCATGGGTACCACAGCGGTTCAGATCCTGATTGCTTCAGAGTCCGACGAGCATACAAGAAGAAGGCCTTGGAGCTGCACCCAGACCGCAACTACAACGACACCGAGAACGCAACCAAGCGCTTCGCCGAACTCCAAACAGCGTACGAGATCCTCTCCGACCCACAAGAGCGCGCCTGGTACGACTCGCATCGCGATGCTATCCTCACCGGCGAGGACGACGCTGCGGGCCCTGCGCCCACCGACCAGTCCGGGAGTGGCCACACCTCGGTCATTGCCATTTTCGCCCTCATGAGCCGCTTCAACTCGACCGTGCCCATGGACGATAGCCCGAGAGGCTTCTTTGGAATTCTCAACGACTTCTTTGACCAGCTGGCCGCCGAAGAAAACGCTGCGTGCGACTGGCTCGGTGTTGCACCGACCGAGTACCCGCCGTTTGGCCATGCCAGGGACGAGTACAGCCCGGTGGCCAAGCGCTTCTATACCGCGTGGTCAGCCTTCTCGACGCGGAAGACGTTCAGCTGGAGAGACAAATACCGTCTGTCGGATGCCCCAGACCGTAGGGTCCGCCGCTTAATGGAGAAGGAGAACAAGAAATTCCGCGACGAAGGAATCCGCGAGTTCAACGATGCCGTCCTGTCCCTGGTTGCTTTCGTCAAGAAACGAGATTCTCGCTATGTGCCCAACACGCAGTCTGAGGCCGAACGGCAGCAAGTTTTGCGAAATTCGGCCGCTGCCCAAGCCGCACGATCCAGGGCCGCATACCAGGAGAAACTCGCCGAGTACGTCGTGCCGGAGTGGGCGCAGTCCCGCGATGGAGAGGAACACAACGACCACTTCTCCGAGTTCTCCATGTCGGAAGAAGAAGACGAAATCGAGGTGCTTGAATGTGTCGTGTGCAACAAGACCTTCAAGAGTGAGAAGCAGTTTGAAGCCCACGAGAAGAGCAAGAAGCACATCAAGGCTGTGCAGCAGCTACAGCGGCAGATGAGAAAGGAAAACGCCAATCTTGATCTCGACGGCCTGAAGCCCGATCTTTCGCCGTCACCCACTGGCGATGGAGAGGATCCAGAGGAGGAGTTGCCGAGGTACCAGGAGGGAGACACGACAATTGGTCCCGCTGGTGGAGCTCCTGGGACGGAAAACATTCGGGAGGGAAACAGTGAGGCCCCAGCATCACCCAGTCAGGAAGATTCAGGCAAAGGCACGCCGTCCCAATTGGAAGCAGAAGACGATGAATACGCGCCCCGAGCAGCTGTCGAAAACCGTATAGCGAACGGAGGCTCCAAGGGACAAAAGTTAGCGGTCACTGGCGATACGCCCGGAGCCTCGGATTCTTTAGCTGTCAGCCTGGACGACATAAGTCTCGACAGTGACAGGACACAAGCCAGAAAAATTGGCAAGGCCAAACTGAAGCGGGAAAAGAAGGCCGCTCGGCAGGAGGCTCAGGCCTCGGCTTCTGTAAGTCTCTCAATCAATCATGTTATGCAATCACAGTGTGGCTCTCGAGTCTGACATGTCCAACCACAGCATACATGCGCCTTTTGCAAAGAAACCTTCACGTCCCGAACCAAACTGTTTGACCACATCAAGGACCTTGATCACGCCGCTCCTGCGCCTGTTTCCAGCGCCAAGGCGGGCAAGAAGAAGCGGCGGTGATTAAATCACGCGATAGAATGGACGCCCGGAGATGTCCCTTCCTTTCGAAAGACCCGAGACGGAAACACATCTTCATGGCCACCGCCATGGTACGCAGTGGTGATAGTCTCGCGACCCCGATTTCCAAACAGGAGCACAAAAGGCCCGGGCGAGCCCGCATGGTTTACGGATACCGCATTCGATGGTCACTTCTCGGCTAGCGGGTCTCGAGACCTGATGCTAGAAACCCCTGAACGCCAAAGCCGTCAAGTAGAAGCTGCACAACACATATCCAGCACACGCAACCAGCAGCTGGTACATATGATGCGCAATATCCCTGGTACGTTTATGCTTGAAGAACCGTGTCCGCATCATCGTCATCATCATCACTCAGAGTCTGGACTTCGTCGATGGCCTCGGCCCGCCCAGAGCCCATACCTCGCGCAGGGTCGTGCGGAGAGACGGTGATGATGGATTTCCCCTGCACGTGCTTCACCGCGCTCTTCCACGTGTCCCAGTCATCCTCATTGTTGATCAAAAAGCCGATCAGCATGCTGGGGTCCATGTCCTCGACATGGAGATGCCGCAGCCGCCGGGTGTGGCAGGAGTCCAACTCCTCTTGCGTATAATCGGCAGGATTCTCGCGGTATGGGAGCGTGGGCCGTGGGTGGTGGGGATCGAGGTAGAACAGCCATTGGCCTTGTACGCCGATGAAATAGTGGGATTGCGAAGGGCGGCCACTAGAGGATTGTCAGAGAGCAGATGAAAAAGCCGGTTCAGAGCAATGCTTACCCTGCTATACCAATGGACTGCTCCATCTGCAGAGTGGAAATCAGGGCCTCCTCGTAGACTTTGTTGATCTTGTCGATGCCCAGCCTCGTGCATACTAGAATCAGGGTCGGGTGGAACGTCTCGCCGTCAGGCTTCGCAGTGGCCATAAAGCTGTCTTCATACACATCCGGGAGGTCGCCTGTCGAGTATATCCTCAACGATTGCTCATGCTGCTTTGCCAGATCCCTGCAACTTTGTTAGCGACAAGACAACACGTCCCCCCACGACCATCCACGGCCCTCCCCCCTAAAACAATATTCAGATTGACGTTCGGTGTGACGTACTGGATGCATCGCGCTGTGGCCGACGGCCCGAACCACTCGCCCGGGTACTTCCCGCACGCAACTGTTCCGTGTCTGACGAAGTTGTGCAAGGAATAGGGGGCGTGGGGATCATCGGCAAACAAAGCCAGGATCTCGCGCTCAGCATCGGGGTCGGTAGATCGTCTCCAGTCTATTGCAGCTTCCATTTAGCATATACTTCAAGGCATAATCGAGGGGCAAGGTAGTGAACGACATACCGCGTCCGAGCCGCGAGATCAGAAGCGCGTTGGCCAGCAGGCTCTGGCCCGACCTAATCATGCAGCCCCATCCCGTGTCGGACGAGAACCCTGTCAGATCCCCAAACGATGTCTTGAGGCGCATAGCCAGCGACAGCGCCGAGGCGGCCTTGGGGTCGGTGGACCGCGGGATCAGCTCGAAGCCGGTCCGGTACGTCATCCATATCCGGGACTCAAAATCGTCCAGAAACGCGGGCGGCCAACCGCTGTCTTGTTGGCTGGGCTCTTCCGAGGAGTACGCGAGCGAGGAATCGAAGCTGCTTGCGACAGAATCGGGCGGCGTGTCGAGGACCTGCTGCAGCTGATAGCTCGTCGGCCCTGGGGCGGGAATGGGCGTTGGTGTTGTTGTTGCCGTTGTCGCGGCGGCGATATCGGCGTTGGATTCGGCCGGCGGGGTGCTGGCGGTGAATAGTGATGGGGTTCCCAATGATGACGATGCTTTGGAACCGACTGCGTATGAGCGACCCAGACACCAAACGGGTTCGTTGGGGTTCCGGTTGTTGGTCGGCTCCGGATCCCAAATCTTCTGCAAGATCCGGCGGCCTACACGGCTGACTTCGGCACCAGCGGCCATGGCAGCCTCCACCGCGCCGGCTAGCTTGGGGGATGTGCTTGAGACGGCCGACTGCCAGCTGCTGTGGCCCTGCCGTTGAGGACTCATTAGGGTCAGTCCGTCCAAGCTTCTGCTACACAGCAATCCAGTACGACCTAGGGAGATGAAATCTGTCTTTGCTGTGGTGCGAGATGATGGAATGGCCGTTGGGACTCAGCAGGCTAGCCGCCGACTCGGAGCAGAAAGGCGAAACGATCCGCAACAGGCAATGCAGCGGACGCGACTGTACAATACCGCGGAATGGTGGATGGAGGAATAGCGGGGAAATGTAGGACCCAACAATGTCCAGACCGAGAAAGTGAACGGATACGTAGCGAGAGGACGAAGGTTCGCGTCTGGGGGATGGATGCGTCGTTGCTGTGTATGGCATGTGTCTGTGAGGTCGGTATGTCATAGGCACGTCCCATGAGCGCCCCCACTTCTCCGCAGGCTCCCGTTCCCGAGGACCCACAAAAGTCAATCACTTGCGCAAGATACTGCCTTTTGGGGTTAGCGCTACAATGATTTAACTCGAGTGTATTTCGTACAGAGTTTGGCATCGTATCTTTTATGCTCAGCGCCCCAACTGCGCAGCACGAAAAGACCATTCATTAACTACATCCGGATGTCCGAGGGCTACAACTGGCGCCAGTATTTCCAGCTTGCAGCTGGAAAGGTTTATCTTACCGGCCCGTTGTTGCCCTTCAGGAAACCGTTTGACTCAGACCGGTGGAGCCACTCTTGGGGCGGTTGTAACCATCTTCCACTGCCGCTTCCTTTCCTTGCCCAAGACTTTCCAACTTTGGCCACCTCAAGATCAACCAAACAGCCGGGCTTTGAAGATCGCCTGATCGCTCCAGCTGCTTGACATTTAGCATTCAATGCATCGTTCCGGCTGATGCACAAGTGTTTCCGAGCAACAAACTCTCACAAGACGACCTGAGATTCGCCCCAGCTCTCCGATTCTGGGCGTTTGCAGGCCACGGCGACCATGCCGCCCAAGAGGGGGAAATGGGCTTCTCCGGGCGCCAGGGGATCCCGAGGTCGACCTCCGGCTCCCCGGGGCAGGTTCCGAGATTTTGTTCCCGCAGCGCACATGGGCGCACCCTCAAACGGTATGATTGATATCCGCCCGTGGCGAGAACCCTCGTGAAGTCTCACTTTTATAGCATTCTCCATGAGAGATGAGGCCAAGAACACGGCCTCGCACTCGTCTTTGGCCTGGATCTCTGGGGATGCTAAGCTCCGGCAGAAGCCTGTCACGTTCGTCAGCGCCGGTGTCATCGAGCCTCTGAAAGAAGACAAGCCGCTAGACGAATCAGCCGTTCCCAGTACGGTTGAAGAGCCTACCAGAGATGTTCTTGACACTGGTGCCATCGAGATTCTCGAAGAAAAGAAGCCATTGGACGACTCGGCCGATCCCAACACGGCTGAGAAGCCAACTGGAGGTGTATTGGACGCTCTTGGCAAACCCGCCGACGTGAAGGAGGCCGAGGTTTCAGGGATCGTGACCATCGACGTCTTGGAAACCGAGACGACAGTACAAGTCCTTGAGCAAGAATGTTCGGTTACCAATCTTCCCCTTCGAGCGCAGGGTGCCGGCGATGCGGACCTGCCGTCATCTGTTCAAGGAAACGAAACGAAGGATTTCTTCTCCATCGACCTGGGAGAAGATGATGAGCCCACAATCGATATCTGCCTCCCTCGCCCAAAGGTCCCCAGCCCGAGGTCTTCATTTGGCGGGTCGGATTCGAGCGAGGAAGTTATCCTTTACCGAGGACGGAACGGTCTTGCCCAGGGAGCTGCCCCGAAAGATGTCTTCTGTTACCCCAGCACGGCAGCCGGCCCTTCGAAGGCAATGCTCCCGCAGAGGCCCAAGCCAGCACCGCCAACGTCAGAAGAGCCTACCTCACTCCCTGCCAAGGCTCCCGTTGGAGCTTCTCAGAAGAAATCAGAAGCCCGGGGCCGACGTTCGCGGGCTTCACAAGTTATGGGCGACCATGTGGAGGACGACGATGAGGACGCGGTATTGGCAGATTACATTGCTAACATGGCCGCAAACTCGGAGGATGACTTCTTCGCACATCTACTTCAATCCTCCTCCAATCAGAGGGACATCGGTGGTGACCACGAGGCAGTCAACTTTGGGTCCGGAGACGAGAAGTCGCCCAGAGGCGATAACATGTGGGGTGACAGAGAGTCCATTATTTCAGGCACTAGCGATGCCGAAGAGGATGATATCAAGAGCGATGGTGAGGACGAAGACATGGATGCGGACATGGACGACGAGACATTGGCCCGCCTCCTTGCCAAGCAAGAAGAGCTGGGCCTGGGGAGTGACGGCCTGCTTCTATTCTCGAGCTCCTTGGCCAAAACAGGAACGAGAAGGAAACAAGGAAAACGACTGATGAAGCCGGGCTCGAGCAGCGATTTGCGTGGACCCGCCAGCGCTACCCAAGCTGCCGGCGCATTCGACATTTTGGATCTTGCCGATTGGAGTCAGCTCACGGGGCAGTCGCGCAAACGGCGGAGCAAGCAGCCACCCAACTTCAATGTCTCTGATTCGGAGGTTGAGTCAGCTTTGAAGAGTGCCTGGCAACGAGATAGAGAGAGAAAAAAGAACCGTAAACTGGAGCGTGAAACCCTCCGTGCTGAGGGCATGCTAGGTAAACATGCCAACCCGGACGACCTGCGTGTTCGGTATCCGTCAGGGATGAAGTTGGACGACATGAAAGCCGAATTGACCTCGTTTCTCCTCGGTTCGGCTGAACGGTGAGTACTTGATCTCTTGCATTCTACAAGGAGCACCGCAGCAAACTGACAACAACCCGCCCAGTCTCGACTTCCCCCCGCTCGACAAGCATGCACGCAAGGTCCTCCACGAACTTGCCAACAAGTTCAACATCAAGTCGCAATCCACCGGCAAGGGCGATCAGCGCCGTCCCGTCCTCTACCGGACGAACCGCACCGTCCGCTATGCTTCGACCCGAGTCGAAGACGCAACCACCCACGTTGATCAGGCGGCGCTACGCATTCATCGGAAGTACTTCCACCGCGTTGACGTTAAGGTCCAGAAGACCGAGACGCCCAGAAACGCGGGCGGAGGCCGGGGCGGGGCCGGACACAAGGCGCTCAGTCTTCGGGAGGGAGAAATCGTGGGAGCGTCGGTTCCGGAACTTGGTCAGGAGAACAAGGGACGCAACATGCTGGAGAAGATGGGCTGGAGCAAGGGAATGGCTTTGGGCTCGCTCAACAACAAGGGCATTCTCGAGCCCGTTGCCCAAGTCATGAAACGTTCCAAGGCCGGGCTCGGATAAAAGGGTTTCTGGGAGCTCGGTTTGCTCTGTATGTGTAAAGTCATGTTACCGCTGAACAGCAGCAGAACCATGCGCTAGTTTCCATCAACATCGTGCTTCAAATATTGACTTTGAAGCCATCCACACAGCCAATTTTGGTAGTGCCCACGTCGAAAGTGCCCTCGCGATAGCTGTCGGGTATCTCGGGGGAACCGCGCTGAGGTGGAGGTCGCGCGCAAGACGCGCTTGACGTGGATTGTCGCGTCAATCGAGGGCCGCTGCCATTGTCGTCGTCCCCGTTTCCCTCATGCCATCGCTCTCCATGTCAGCTAGAGCACGTAGTTTCCGGGTTGTTGTCGGCAATGTGGCCGTGAAAAAAGATCGCCATCCAAGTCCTCTGATCGGCCAGCATCACCGAGCTCGCATCGTCCGCGCCAGTTGTTTTTAGTCATATGCACGAGTTCATTTGCCTGAAACCCTGATGTCAAGGCATGTATTGTACAACCGCAAACCCCGTAACCGTGAAAAAAACATTGCCCCCAAAAGCCAGACCATCCGTAACGCATTGCATTAAGAGGCTCCCCAAGAGGCGCGTGTGCCAGGGGCCAAACCTCGTCATGACTCCCAAATGCCAATCAAAACCCGGTGCCCTATGAGAAAAACGCGAGAAAAAAGCAAACACCCAAAGAGCCGCGCTTATTTCGTGCTCGACGAGTACTTGGTGACGGCCTTGGTGCCTTCCGAAACGGCGTGCTTGGCCAGCTCGCCGGGAAGGATGAGGCGGACGGATGTCTGGATCTCGCGAGACGAGATGGTCGACTTCTTGTTGTAGGCGGCAAGCTTGGAAGCCTCGGTGGCGACGCGCTCGAAAATGTCTGAGAAACGCGTCAGGGAAACGAAAACGAGCCAGACAATGGGATTCGGATGGGGCACTAACCGTTCACGAACGAGTTGAGAATGGACATGGCACGGTTGGAGATACCAGTGTCGGGGTGGACCTGCTTCAGGACTGCGGTGGCGTGTTAGCGACCGATAGATGCGAATGCGTAAAGCGCGTCAGAACTCACCCTTGTAGATGTAGGAGGAATAGGTCTCCTTGCGAGCCTTGGTCCGCTTCTTCTTGTCGCCCGAAGGCGCTGTCTTCTTGCCAGCATCCTTCTTCTCCGCCGGGGCCTTGGCGGCACTCGCGGGGGCCTTGCTGGCGGGCTTCTTGTCGGCGGCCTTGGGGGGCATTTTGAAGGTCTGGAAATCGGGTGGAAATAAAGAGTATGTGATGTGGTCTGATGGGTTTGGATGAGCCTGACAATGGTTTGCGCGTGGTGGGTGCAGAAGAAAGAGTTGGTTGATGGAAAAAGATGAAGTTGGCGAGGGGCGGTGGCCTTTTTGTAGCTGGACGCGACTGGCAGCACCGGGCCTGCTGATTTGGGGTGACCGCGAAGGAAAGTGGGGCAAGCCTTGCCGGCGCCCGTGATTTTAGCGAAAAATACCGCCAGAGAAAAGGTAACAGCCCGGAAGGTAGCGCGATGGCCCAAGCGCCACAACACGTCCCAAAACGGAAACCCTCCAATTGGCAAAAAGGTGAGTGACCTTGAAACCATTCCAACCAAACGCCCAATCAGTCAGTGGCTTTCCCGAGTGACGGGAACAAATCGTGAGCATCGAAATCAGACTACCTACATCCAGCGGGACCGTAGGCTGCGATTCGCACCTCACAACAGCCAAGCCTCGAGGTAATCATCCTCCCAAATCACATCGGCCACGTCGAGCACTGTGATTAGCGTGGGTCTCCGTAGCTCCCTCGATACTGGTAGAAGACAAAGACGCCGCCATGAAAGTGCAAGACACGATCAAAGCGTGACGCAACTGAGTACCCATGGCGAGAGCTCATCGGGGGTGGAAGTGAATGTCTACCGGGAATCCGGTACGTACTACGTAGGGCATGAACAGATACCGATCGAGACATTGAGAGCAACATCTTCCGTGTAAAGAGGCGCTTCACACCGTCAGCGCTACCGTCCCCAGGGTACACTCTCCCTCGCCTCGATTGGTCCGAGGAGCCTCAAACATATCGCCATCTGCTCCCAAGACGTGGGACTGGGGAAGAGCCACCAGGAAGCTGGGTGTCACACGTCACAGGCCGGCGAGAAGTGCCGGCGCGACGGGAAGAGCCGCATGGAGAGGTACCTACCCCATACACTCCAAATCTGCCCGGGCGTGCTCCCGAGGTCCAGAGCCCCGGTTCTGGCTTGCAGGGTTGACTCGGAGGTTCAGTCATCAACGTACGGTCAGGTCAAGGACCGAGAACTTGAAACTACTTCTAAGCTGGGGCCCCGGGTGCCGATGCCGAATGCCAGATGACCCGAGTCTAGACCCCCTAGGTTTCCCGGAGCCGTCTGTTAATACATTCTTACTTTACCTTCAACTGAGAGTCAGGACTGTTCCCTTGAGCTTCGTACCCCCAGAACTCGAGCAAGACGGAGCGAATTGACCAATGTACCCTAACGTTCGGGTATCATGGACCAAAAGAGGTGAAGGAGATGGGAACTGCATCAGGTAAAAGGGTGATCACGCAGACCATCGTCGAAACTCTGCCTGGCAGGCCCAAAAACGGCGAGTTCTGCCACTCCAGAAGCAAAGAATCATGGAAGTCGGAGGACAAGTCGAAATTCAGCTCGAGAGGGCGTCAGGCCACATCTAACGATCCATCATGGCCCACAAATAAGAGACGGAAACGCGGCTTGGTTGAGCATGAAAGCCAGACTGAGCTGCAAACGCTTGACATGGGAGCATCGCGTCGAGGCACGACGTCGAAAGGGCTTGGTTGGGTCAAGAGACTAGATCAAATCAGTCAACTATCCGTCCTTGGTGACCGAGGTGGAAGAGTGCTGGTGTGATTGTGTTTTGGAACAATCATGCTTGCTGGCCATCATTGTTTTGATGGAAAACCGTGGCTGAGTCTGGAAAGGCAAGGTTGAAAAAGGCGGGTTCGAGCGAAAAGCTGCCGGGATCATTTTCCGGCCTTCATGGGCGAGGAAATGCTGACCGTGGATTTGCGCGTGGGAGGGGCCGTTGATTTTTAAAGGTTTCAGGCGGATCATGGCTGCCAATCAATGGCCTGACTCTTCCTGACGGTATTTTTCAAGCAGGCGCGCAATCGCGCGCCATGCACGCACCCGCTTTGGGACTAGCTCCACAAGGTCCCGATCAACAACCAAGCGAGGCGCGAGGTGATCCGTGATCTTGCCCTCCTACGCGAAAACTACTTAATTCGCATCTCCCCCACCAACGCTCATCACTTCAACTCTCCATTAACAAACTTCTGCTCTTCCATCGATTTCTACCGCCCACACGTCGAGAAACTCTCGCCCTTCCACAAAATCAATTTACCCGTTTTTTCAAAACAATCACATCCATCAAAATGACTGGCGGCGGCAAGTCCGGTGGCAAGGCTAGCGGTTCCAAGAACGCGCAATCGTGAGTTCCGTCTCTTTTCGCGTCGGCCGACCGCACCATCCACTGTCGTGTGGTCTGGAGTCATCGGGATCTTTCAGACGCGTCTGTCCTTCGAACGCAAGTTGCTAACCCTTTCTAGCCGTTCCTCCAAGGCTGGTCTGGCTTTCCCCGTCGGCCGTGTCCACCGTCTCCTCCGGAAGGGCAACTACGCTCAGCGTGTCGGTGCCGGCGCGCCCGTCTACCTCGCCGCCGTCCTCGAGTACCTCGCGGCCGAAATCCTTGAGCTCGCTGGCAACGCTGCGCGCGACAACAAAAAGACCCGTATCATCCCGCGCCACCTTCAGCTCGCCATCCGGAACGATGAGGAGTTGAACAAGCTGCTCGGTCACGTCACCATCGCCCAGGGCGGTGTCCTCCCCAACATTCACCAGAGTACGTTTTCTCTCGCTCGTCCATCTGTGTCTCCTGCGCCGCGCGTCTCTAACATATTTCCCTCCAGACCTTCTTCCCAAGAAGACAGGCAAGACTGGCAAGAACTCGTCTCAGGAGCTTTGATTTTTCGGGTTTGGTTCTTTGCTTTTTTCTCTGGTCGGCACGTTGGGTTCATGATATTAGGGTCACGGTATTGGGTCATCGGTTGCGTTTCCGCGGTTTTCGCGTGTTTGGGTTGTACATTAATTCCATGATGGGCATGGTCATGGTCATGAATGAGAATATCCTCTGAAGAACTACCTTACTTGTGCCAATTGCGCCGTCAACCGATTGGCTTTCTGCCTGCAAATGATGAAAACGATTTGCGTCCTTCGCGCCGCCTGGATTTTTGTGTTGAATATTTTCTCCCCTCCCCCTGCCTTGGATGACAACCGCGTCAAAAAAGAATCGAGCGTCGGAAATCATGGAATCGGGCAGGAGATGCAGTCTCAAGATCGTCTATTCCACATTGCCCTCTAGACCATATGTACAGCCCAAACCCAACTCTCAAATGGCCATCAAAACTTGAGCGGCGGGGGAGCTACGAAGCCCGTGTCAGCCGATATTTCCGGTGTGTCCCAGAAGCCGCAGGGACTGGACTTACGATCTAAATGGGGAGCCGGGATGTTTCTCTCGTACTTGGAGCCTGCACAAGTCGTTTGTTAGCTCTGTCTACCTACCAGGTGACCAATGCACGACAAGAGGATGCAGGCCGAGATCATGAGGGGGGGCTGCGCACCTCCAGGAGCCGTCGGATGGCAATAAGGGTCCGGGTGCTTCCACTTCTCGAGCAGGTTCTCCGTCTCCTTCAGCAGCGCCTGCGACACGTTGTTTCCCATGTCAGCCTCTTATCCCAAGACTTTGATCATCCCCTTCTGGGCCCTAACGCAATAGATTGGTGGAAACGCACCCGTTGTAATCTCGGATCGGTGACATTCCGCTTCGCCTCGAACAGAGAGCGGATGTAGAGCGCCTGGCCACGCCAGAGGTGGCGGTGGACTGACCAGTCGAGGGCGAGCTTCAGACAGCGGCGGTAGAGGGATCTGAGGTCTGGTGTGTCAGCAAGCGGACGGTGCCTTGTTGTCGAGCTTCGAGGAGCGGGGGAGGCTGACAGCGCTGCCTGCCTTGACGACATGATGGGCGGCTTGTGAGGGTGTAGGTAGAATGGGCCCGCGTCGCGGTTTGTTGTCGCGGGTGAGGGGCCCTTCGATAGCTGGGTGGGGTGTCGGGCCGGATGGGGGCAAACACCAATTCGCGCCAGTCCCGGTTGACTTTCTGTGGTGGTGGTGCTGGGTATCTGGCTTGGTGTCGCGACTTTTGGACCTTGCTCCTTGGGTGAGCTCAATTGCGGCAGCGGATTGGAGAGCTCCAGCAGAGTGTGGCTGCCTGAGGCCTCAATTCTTTTCGTCCAGCCAGCCAAGGGTGCGCAGCTGAGAGCTCGTTCTCTGTAGCGAGGTCCCCAGTGTTTGCAAAGTCACGGGACTTCGATGAGCCGAACGTCAGCTCCAATGCACTTATATGAGGCAAACAGCAGATCCCGCTTTAGCTGCTGAAGATGGGACGCTGAACACTTGGAGAACGTAACCTCCAAGACGATCTGCTATCAATCAAGGCAAGAGGCAAGGTATTAGGAAGCTTTGCGCAAAGGGCAACTCATAGGGCTTGTGCGAGACCATGGGAGAAGCGGACGAATCGTATGTAGTTAGCGTGCCAAGGCCCTTTAGGCTCAGTGCCTCCGGGCGGAATAAAATCCATCCATCCATCTATATGAGGCACCGTTATATCGGGGTCTGCAATGAAGTACCTTATCCGTAGCTCCTGAGGGAGAGTACACGCTCGGTACATTCGATTCCGCCAGTCGTCGCTCGTGTTTCGTTCCATGTTGCCGAGCCCTGCGATATCCGTGTACCGCCTGGCTTGGCAACTCGGCAGGGTACCTGAATCCTTGAGCCCGAGCAGCTTGCAGGTGAGGTCACCGGACCAGTGGGTGCACGATTGAATCATTGCGCCGGCGGCGCCCCTGGCCAACGCCCCTGGCACGATGTGAGGCCGGGATTGTGTTTTGCCAACGAGCTCCCGTTGCTACATTTTTTGTTCTCTCCTTGGGATTCTGTAACGGCGCCTTTCAAATCGGTGTTGTCTCGTGGTTTTTTCCGCTTTCTGTTTTCTGTACGCATATATCCAGCTCAAATCGCCTTCCTCTTGCAGGATCAATTGTGCCCGTCTTTCCCCTACTAGGTAACGTTATCGCCAGCCTGCGGGCCCTGTTTTTTGGTTGCGCAATTGCCGCTCGGCAGCCGTTCCATCTGACAGCTGCGGCAGATCTTGACACCGAGCTCCCCACCACGAATTCCCGCAACGAACCTGCAACTTAGCAACAGACCTTGCTTAGCCAGCAAACCGCCAGCATCATGTATCGCGGCCTCCGTCTTGCGGCCCGCGCCGCTCCTAAACTCTCGCTCTACAACACGAGCTCCGCACTGCGGCAGCTCCCAGTGCACTTCCAACATGTACGGACCTACGCCGACAAGATCGTCAAGGTGCCCGCAATGGCCGAGTCGATCAGCGAAGGCACATTGAAGCAATGGAACAAGGCTGTTGGCGACTTTGTCGAGCAGGACGAGGAAATCGCAACCATCGAGACCGACAAGGTGTGTTCCCCCCGCCTCTCCCCAGAATCGCCACGGCTATCCATCGCTTGAACCGGAGCTTACACGCGCTGTGCACAATTTTAGATTGATGTGGCTGTGAACGCCCCAGAAGCGGGCACTATTAAGGAGTTCTTGGCCAACGAGGAGGACACCGTTACCGTCGGCCAGGACCTGGTGCGACTCGAACTCGGCGGTGCGCCTTCAGCCGACAAGCCGGCCGAAGAAGCGCCCAAGGAAACTCCCAAGGAGCCGACGCCCGAGCCGCAGGCCGAACAAAAGAAGACTGCGGAACCCAAGCCACAGGAGACGAAGCCGCAGGAGACGAAGCCTCAAGAGGCCAAGGCGGCGCCGCCGCCGCCCGCAAAGGAGGAGGCTCACACAAAGATGCCGCCGACAAAGCCGGCCGAGACCACCACCCTGGGCAGCCGGGAGGAGAAGAGGGTGGGTCCGCTGGCGAGGCTCGCGTTTTGTCACGTACCTGTCGCGCTGACAAGTTTTTGCAGGTCAAGATGAACCGGATGCGCCTGCGCATCGCGGAGCGCCTCAAGCAGTCGCAGAACACGGCCGCGTCGCTGACCACGTTCAACGAGGTCGACATGTCGGAGCTCATGGCGTTCCGCGGCAAGTACAAGGACGAGATCCTCAAGAAGACGGGCGTGAAGCTGGGCTTCATGAGCGCCTTTTCCCGGGCCTGCGTGCTCGCCATGCGCGACCTCCCCATCGTCAACGCCTCAATCGAGGGCCCCAACGGCGGCGACACCATCGTGTACCGCGACTACGTCGATATCAGCGTTGCTGTGGCCACCGAGAAGGGTCTCGTCACCCCCGTGGTCCGCAACGTCGAGTCCCTAGACCTAGTCGGGATTGAGAAGGCCATCGCCGATATGGGCAAGAAGGCATGGTTCCGCAAACACCCTCTTCACCAAAGTTTGGCCTGGCGGCTTCTGACGCGTGACAATGATGCATATAGGCTCGTGACGGCAAGCTCACGATTGAGGATATGGCCGGCGGCACGTTCACCATCAGCAACGGAGGCGTCTTTGGCTCGCTGATGGGCACCCCCATCATCAACCTCCCGCAGACGGCTGTGCTCGGCCTCCACACCATCAAGGACCGGCCCGTCGCTGTCAACGGCAAGATTGAGATCCGGCCCATGATGTACCTCGCCCTCACCTACGACCACCGTCTGCTGGATGGCAGGGAGGCCGTGCAGTTCCTGGTCAAGATCAAGGAGTATGTCGAGGACCCGCGCAAGATGCTTCTGTGAGCGGTGGCTCGAGCCTGAGTCTATTGGGTGGGAGGGACTGGGGTAGCTTGGATGTCAGTGTTGGAGAAGGGGAGCGGTGACATAATCGCCTGTATAATACCGGAAGGCCGAGGGGGCTTTTTCTCTTGATACATTGCATCCCCGGGGGGCGTTTCCAACTAAATTAGACATGGGCGTCTTCTTTATATTTCTCCGGCGTCGTAAACGGCATCGTTGGTGCCGCTGACAGAGGGGAGGGCGGAATGAGTGTCCTCCGTTTCGCTACGTGGTGTCCCGCCTCGGGTTGGTCTATGGGTGAGTTGATACCGTACGCGATAAAAGAAGACCCTATCTGTTACACATTGTGTGATTCTGGCATGGCATGGCAGTGCGTTCCGGTTGTCTTCCTCGTATGCGGAGTTCGGGTGTCCAGGTGGCGAGTCTCTTCATAGTTTCCCACAACTACAATTAGCTTCCGTCGGCGATTGGGAGTCATCTGTATGGTAGCCAGGCTGATCTGGTGCCACTGTCCAGTGTGTGGGATTCTGTGTCATTCGACTGTCTTCAGCTCCCGTCTCATAATATTATGCCGTGTGCCGCTGATGTAAAAGCCCCCGTCGTGCGTAAGGTATCGACAATTAACGCCTGATTAATGTGCAGAAACCCAGACATGTTGAAAACATTGCCTCCGGCTTTCGGTCTCACACGGACAAAATGCATGTGGCAGGTTAGTGGTAGGTAACGGCTTTGATATCAAGTCAGCGTGGTCCTGACGGAGAGTGTACATGTAGTAGTCAACTCCAATGGTGAGTTTCGGAGCAAGAAGTAGGTATAGTTCCGCACTATCTCACATATTCCGCTGTGAAATAACGGCAGTCCCTGTTGAATACCATGGCCGTAGTGTGTCCGCAGTTGGACATCACGTTATTTGTGCTCGATAGGTTGTACAAGAACTTGGGCTCACTATCGGACTTGTTTTTCAAACAGAAACCAGTAAGTCGGTAACACAACGCACCACTCCCCGTCATCAGCCAATACAACCAGCCTTTGAAATCTGGGTACCGAAATCAGCATCCTCAATCATGTCCGGCTCGATAGTACCATTTGAAGAAAGACAAACGCCTGTGTTGCACTCTTGAGTCATTGCCGGTATCCATAGGCGCTGTTGTCGAGAAAGGATGTAAGTTGCTCTCCGGATTTGGGTCTAGTTCAAATTCTCACCTCCATTGTGCCGTATGCTTCTAGCCTTCACACCGAGCCCAGGGTCTTGCGTATACGTCAGCTACGACTACACTAAGACAGGAGCGGGTGTTTGTATGTCTTAGTATAAAAACCCCTGCCACCCCCACACCAGATGGAGAAGACACAGTGATGGACTCTATCACCGTCTTAGAAGACGAAGTGTAAGATCCTACTCTGAAACACTGAAGGAAACAAGCAAGCGTTGGAAGTCCTGCTTGAGGAAGCCAGGTACGACCTTTTTGCAGTGCAAGAGCCGTGGATCAACAGGCAAACAAAGTCGACATACTGCCCCCGGAGCAGCAAATACCACCTCGTGTTTAAACTCGGGGGCCGGGCAGCGATATACATCAGCAAGCGCTTTGACGTCGGACAGTGGGACTTTGAGGCGTCGGAAAACTGGTCCCGGGTGTGGTTTTCTGACATGGATTTCGGCCAGGGAAGCCGGGGGTTGGAGCTATGGTCTATCTACAACCCTCCAAGCAGCAAGGAAGTACCGAGCGTCCTCTCCAGCCGACCAAAGCCGAGTCATCCAGTGGTCCTGGCAGGAGATTTCAATCTGCAACATCTACTGTGGGACAGCTTCGAGCGATATGAGAGAAGAGCTGAGGACCTTCTGCAGCTGAGCTCCCACTGGGATCTCGTCATTCAGACACCAAAAGGAACAGTCACCCGAGCTCCACAAGGACGGCAACAAGACCACACGTCAACTATCGATCACTTCTGGACTTCGGCGGACCTACACACGGTATACTACGGCGAGGAGTGCCGTGGCAAGTCAGACCATTACCCACAAGTGCTCGAAGTGGGAGAGGGAGACAGACCGACCCCAGCCCAGCCAGCCGGGAGGGACTGGAAGAGAATGAATAAGAAGAGGGTAAAAGCAGAATCAGAGCTTCTTTACAGGGTCATTGGCCTCACAGACCCAGGACCGAACCGCTTGATGGTCAGAATTCGGACAGTCGATGGGCTGGGCAAGGCTTTTGATGATCTAACTGGTTGGCTGACCTGGGTTGCGGGTGAGAGCACCCCCCAGAAAAAGGCGAACTGTGGCTACAGCTCCCCTTGGTGAACTCGGGAGGTGGAACAAGCCACCCAAGACGCAAAAAGAGCCGAGAGAATGGCGAAAGAGGCCCGCACAGACTACTACCGGGAGGAGCTCAAGGAGAGGCTGAAGAAGCGTGCCAGAGCAATTCAGGAAGCCCGGACAAGAGCTTGGAGGAATGGGGTGCAAGAGGCAAGCGAAGCGAAGACGCCAGACAAGATGTGGGCCTTAGAGAGGTGGGCCAGGCTACGGAGCTTCCTGCCACCAGAACCCCCCAGGCTGCCTGTATTCACAGATGCTTCAGACAGGCGGTGGCTGCGGACCATGACCAGAAGGCTGAGGCTCTCGCCAAAAGGTTCTTTCCAAGCCCCCCAGCCAACCTCGCCGACGTTCAAGACCAAGGCTTCCTCGACGACTGGGAGCAGGGATTCGATATTCAGCAGAAGGTGACGCTGGCCGAGGTGGCAGAGGCAATAAGAAAAGCGATCCGGCTAGTAGTAGCACAGGTCCAGGAAGCGTGGAGGCAGGAAGCTGCAGCATCGCTCCTCCAGCTGGACATCTCAGGGGCCTTCGATACAGTCAACCACGTCCGACTGCTGGCTACCCTCCGAGAAATGCGCTTTCTAAGGTGGCTAGTCCTCTGGACGAAGAACTGGCTGACCGACCGGGAGGCCACCCTTCATTTTGATGGACAGGCAGCTCAACCAACGACGATAAGAGCTGGTGTCCCCCAGGGTTCCCCACTTTCCCCAGTCCTCTTCATTCTCTACATCCCCTCCCTGTACAAACAGCTGAAAGAAAAGCATCCCAACCTGGCGATCACAGGGTTTGCAGACGACACCAACCTTTTAGTCTTTGGCCGGGAGCCAGAAGCCAATGTTCGACAGCTGGAGGCAGCGTGGGAGACGTGCCTGCAGTGGGCAGAAACCCGGGGAATGTCCTTTGCCCCAGAGAAAAGCG
>MU863646.1:1077-170885 GCA_033575675.1 Parathielavia hyrcaniae
GGCTTGAGGATAAGAACGGGGGCGTCCGACAGGCAGCAGTCGAGGCGCTTCAAGGCCGCGACCTTACCGAGGAGATGCTGCAATGCATCGTAGCACGGCTTGAGGATGACGACTGGCTCGTCCGACAGGCAGCAGTCGAGGCGCTTCAAGGCCGCGACCTTACCGAGGAGATGCTGCAATGCATCGTAGCACGGCTTGAGGATGACGACCAGAACGTCCGACGGGCAGCAATCAGGGCGCTTCAAGGCCGCGAACTTACCGAGGAGATGCTGCAAGGCATTGCAGCACGGCTTGAGGATGACGACCAGAACGTCCGACGGGCAGCAATCGAGGCGCTCATAAATCAGACGGCGCTATCGCGAGAGGTCCTCAGTCAATATGTCAATCTTCTATACAAGGCTTTGCTACAGGAAAGTTTCGGGGAACATCTATACTGGCTCGCTTCGGATTGTAGTTTCATCGGTGTCGGTCTTAGGCGCGTTTCATTGCGTTGCAAGCATGGTACTCAACTCAGCGATGACATTCGGAAAATCTGGAACAACTTCGGAAACTATCCCTCTCCTTGACTCTCAGCATTTTCGTTTAGCATATCTCCAGGGATATAAGGCTCTGTTTCTCTTCCTCTCTCCATTTCTGTCCCCCTCTCTCTTTCTCTCTCTTTTTATTATAGCGTGCCACAGGAAGGGTGTGGGAGGAGCGGTTAATGTATACTTGATAGTTAGATTCTAGTACCTTCCAGATGGGTTCGCCCTTCCCGTCCGATTCTCGTACCGTGAT
Organism: Parathielavia hyrcaniae; assembly: GCA_033575675.1. Taxonomy (NCBI): domain Eukaryota; kingdom Fungi; phylum Ascomycota; class Sordariomycetes; order Sordariales; family Chaetomiaceae; genus Parathielavia; species Parathielavia hyrcaniae. Next base: position 1,855 of record MU863646.1, read on the forward strand.
GTAAGGGGTCAGAATCCTTCCCACGCATAAGGTATAAATTCGATGCCGCTGCTTGCCCTCCGTAGCTCTAACTGATATAACGGAAGCGCCAGAGAATACCACCTGTTATCTAGTGGACGAGACTTCGGGAAGCCCGGCACGAGACATGGCCGCACAAATCAGACAGCTTTTTGCTCCTTTAAACTAGTTGGCGAATACATGAAGACCATCAGTTTTCCTTCACGCTCAAGGCTCCAGAGTGAAAACTTCATAGGAAGTAGACTTTGCTCAGAGCTTTAGTAGTTCAAGCGCAGCCTAGGGCGTTAACGTGTCCCGGCGTATCGTGGCCGGGAAGGCATGGTGTCAGCGTGGCCTACGTGTTGTCTGTGGCTTGTGATCCGGGTGTGGCTTGTGATCCGAGTGTGGCCTGGGGATCGAGATTTGGCGCAAAGCTAGAAGCAGAGCTTGCTATAGCCTCAGATGAGCCCAAAGATATGAGCTGCTGACCCTGGATATTTCGCCCGATTCACGATGTCGAATAGTCCAGAGACCAACGCGTTAGCTGAAAAAAACGTACAGTCTCATCCAGGTTCGAAGATCATCTGTCTGACGAGTGCATACATGTGAAACTTGGCGGCCTAAACCTACTCTCCTCCTTCTCTCTTCCTCTTGCCTAACAACTTGCGTGGCTCCAAGAGCGAGTCCATTGTCTGCCCATCATGCTTGTGTACCTCCGCGACATGCTCCATCCAAGCTTCCCTACTTCCAATCATAATAACGCTACCATCCTGCCTACGGCATTCAAAACATGCGAAGGGCTCCTGAAAAAGGTCTCCGTGCTCCTTGTTGAAGTGTCGCGAGAAGCTATTCCCTGGAGAGAACATACCTTCACAGACCAGGCAACGGGCGGATCTCGTTCTGGGCGACTGTTGCCAGGCTGGCGGCTCGGTCCGGTTTCGGCTTGGCAGATTTGGTGTAAACAGTATACCGTGGCATCGCTCCACATGACTGCTCCATTGCTCAACCCCTTTCACCATGAATTTTTCGTTTCCTTGGCGAGAGCATTCCGGACATGAAAATGGATAGTTGAACGCACCCTTTCTGAGATGGACCTTGTCGTTGTGACGCGTCAAGCCCCCACGGAAGGGAAAGGGAGCACGACATAGTAGACACATGTATCCTTCGGGCTTTGACTCAGTGATGTCGCTCTTCGTATCTTCCAATGAGTCCATGATCGTCACGATCTCCGTACAACGCTTTCCCAGATACGCTAGAAGTAGCTGGGAGAAGAATTGTGCTCGTCGCGCCCCCCCCAGATGTTTCTCGTGGAGGAAGCGGCCAATATGGGTAGCAAAGCGGTCTGTGACCCTGGTGTGAGTCTGTGGCTTCGACAGTTCTGCCGTTGGTGTGGCCAGGTCGCTGGTTGACTGCCCAAGAGCCCTCCGTCTATCTGCCTCGACGAAGTACTCCTTTCGCTTGTGGTCCAGCAGGAGCTGTTGCAGGGTACGTCGATATGCCGCGTAGGCACTGAAGGCTCGTTTTGCATGTGGATGTTTTTCCCCTTTGGCGTCCCGTTCCGCCCCGTACTCCCGTTTCAGCTTCTGCATATCACGACGCTCCTCGAGGCGCTGCTTTTCCTTGATGGTCAGGTAAAGTGGGGCATTCTCGTCTCTCGTCACGGTCGCGCGTCGTAGCATTGTGTAGAGCTCCTCATTTTCCCCGGCCGCTTCTACGCCGAAGACAATCGGCATGATCTCTTTGCGGATATGTTGAGGGAGGTATCGTTGTTGGAAGACCTGCTCCGAGTTGGCCATGAAATGTGAGCGTAAAGCCGGAGTGAGGGGACCTAGAACGCCCAAGAGTTAGCCGCGGTAATCAACTATGGTTGGAGGAAAAGGGATATACCGTCGAGTTTACCACCAGCGCCAACACGGAGCGAGTACGGCCGCCGAGGATCTCGGTTGCCGGCCACTTGCCACAAAAGATTCCACGATTCCCAATACTTGTTGTAGCTGATGGGAAATATTTCGCGTTCCATTATGTCTTTGCGCCAATGGAACTCCAGGGCGTCGGTATGCTCGAGGTTCGGTCGGTTGAGTATCTCGTCTAGGGATTCGAACGGGGTGTCGAACGCACGGTCGGCTATAGCCTGCGTGGCAATCAGGCTGACAAGACAGAGCAATTGGCAGGGTACAAAGAACACTGTAAAGCCAACACTTCAAGTGAGAGTTAGTGATTTGAGTCAACTAAGCTAGGACGAGCACAAGGACGTACGTTGAGTTCACGTATTCGGGTTCTTGCCCACGGGGATCTGCCTTGTGACGCTTGTCGTGGGTAACCTTGATCGTTGCAGCGAGCGTTGTTCGTCCATTCTTGAGGTCCCGGACAACCGAAAGGCGGACATGCGTATAGCAAAACCTCATCAACGAACCCGGTCTGAACCCGAGACCCGCGAGGATAAGCGTCCAGTGAAGCGCGATGCGGTATTGGGGCTTTCAAGGCACATCTTCGGCCCGTGTCCATAGCGTATCGAGGAGCATCAAGAGGTCATCACCAGTGGTCTCGACTTTCTCAAAGGTAAGCTCCGATTCGCGTATCAGGCTGAAACGTGCCGCAAGATCTTTGCGGATCCACTATGATTGGTTGGCTTCCACTCGGCTCCTGTGGATCCAGTTGAGAACTCCTACCTGGCTGATATCGGCAACAGGCCGATCACTTCATTCGCCTCGATCCCACCTCAACTTCCACTTCTGCCAATTGTCGGGGTCGTCTCGTCTCATCGGCCGCAGGATCATATTGTCCGCATGCGCGACCAGATTTTTCCAATGCGTTATCACGGTCGTCGTGGAGGTGATTGTTTGGACGTACTCGAACTCCTGTGCGCCGAGGACGGGGCGGGTTGTCTGAGAATTCTCGACATAATCGCGCAAGTATGATCGTACCGCAGCCTTTGCCTCCGGGTCATCCTGGCAGAGATCGAGCCAGATTTGGTTGAAGTCTCGCTTCTTGTAGGTCTCGATGAACCTAAGCCTCCTATTAATGCCAAACGTACTAAACGCACCGTGGACAACAGTATCGCTGCTGAAGGTACTTACAGCCGCATCGACTGCCATGCACGAACCCGTTCTTCTTGTTCCTTCCGGCATACCACCCGTGTATCGTCGAGCTCGCCGTCCAACAACAGTTCGTCGTCCTCTTCCGCTCGACGCTGCCGTTCGGTACGGTTGCCTAAGCTAGCCGGTCTACCGAGCACAACACCGCGACGCTGGGGCATCTTTGCTCGGTAGGGTTAACCTTGCAAGGAGGTCGAGTTATCGCAGGACAGGGAAGAGTCGCGGGTTTCACGCGCCTGATTACTTGTGGTGGGCGGCCCAGCCTTAAGTGACTGGGCCGCAGCTTCGAAACAGGCGCAGCAAGAACGGCCATGCTAACAGACGACGGCGAGGTCGAGGCCGTTTTGTAGCGTTTTTCCTTACCCCCTAGATAGTCCGGCCCTTGGCAGCTTATCTAGGGGAGAGCGGACGGGATCCCGAGTTTTCTGCCAGGTATGGTCGTATGTGACAAGAAACCGCGGATTTCAACATTATTAAGAAAACCATACGGTCAAGTTATCAGGGATAATATGTGACCGTGCATATTCCATCAGGTTGCAATGATGATTATTAGGGACCTCACCCTACGACGTACCCTTTTCTTCCCCTTGTTTCCTTTCTTTTTTTTTTGGTTCGGCCCGACCTTAAGTCCGAGCTGACGTACAGCATAGAGAGTCGTCCCGTGCCACTGTATGCTCTTCGGTCCTTCTGTTTGAAGAGAGACCGGCTTTTCTCTTCTTCTACCGTGATGACCGTGACAGGATTGATACACTGTGGGAAGCCAGCCATGACGGACACACTGCAGATGGGACGATGCCATACTATGAGGCAGCGGCTTGCAAGCAAGAACGCCCTCTGCTACCCAGAAGTGTCACAGGTTGCGTACTGAAACAACACACTCTTACAGAATGTACAGTATAATGATAACAATACTCCGCACCGGCTTCCGCACCGGCTTCGGAAACCATGCGCCACAGCCCATACCCTTTTCTTCAACTGGTCATCCATGCCGCTGCCCTGCGGGCGCCAAAACTGCTTACAAGGCGCAGCCCGCTCGACCCCATAGGGAAGTAGCTCACAAGATACCATAGTAGAGATGCGAGCTGGATGAGGCCCGCAAACAGTGTGAGAATCGTGCTTTGAAGCTAGAAGGGAGTCAACATCCCGCAGACCGGGAGAATCTTGGCGGGGCAGGCCTGACTTACACCGATGGAGAAGTACAGGGTCAGACCCAGAGATCCAAAGTAGGCAGCTGTGAAGGGCAGCCTTGGCGTGGAGGCGAGGTGTTGTACGTAGGCCCATGGACCCATGATGGCGGCAAAGGATGACAAAAACAGCACTGAGCCCAGCGTCCATCTGTTTGAGAGCCGAGTAAGCCAGTGACAACCTAAGCTGGCTCACATAGGAAGCTCGATGCCACCACATGAAGACAAGTTTGACACCTCGTATTCACCGAGATCCCAGCAGAAGGAAGCCCGGCAACCGAGTCAGTCGAATCTGCGAGAACAAGTTCACGGCCGGATTCTTCGTGGCAGTGTCCAACAGGCCTCTGTGGCAGTGTATCAAGAAACTTTTGAGAGAAAGAACTTACAGAACGACGAGCTTGCGCGGTCTGCCGAGCGCTATGGCCGGGAAGAGGGCGAAGCAGATGACGAAGCAGGCTAGGGCGCCCAGATTGCAGGCACCAAAGATGAGCAGGCGATCCCACCGACTCACTGTGTATCGCCATTTAGTCCATGTTGCCGGATCAAATCATCCGACGAGGGTAAAACACAAAGTGATAATCATGGAAGCAAGGACATGATGCAGCCACGGGGCAACCTGAGACATGGCCATGCAGAGCCGGCAAATGTCCTGCATCCGCGGGGCGGCTTGCAGTGGCCACAGGGAATCTTGGAGGGAAAGCCCAATACAGGGCAACGGGGCGTGGGGGGAGGCGGCATAGAAACGCGCTTGACTCACAGGCAAACCACGCGTCCTCCTCTTCGCGGCGACTAGGCGCCGGTAAGGGGGCACCTGGGCCCTCGGTCGTTGGGAGTTGGACATAGCCACCATCACCGAAAGGGTTAAGCGATTGGAGCGAGGATAGGAAGCCGCCTTGTCGCGAGGTGTTCACCGGGAGGTCCTCACTGCGGCGCGACCAGCCGAGCGAGTTGAGTGAATCTCGAAAGGATGCCGAAGCCATCGTATGTCCACCTAAGCGTCGTTACCCTGCCCCCTGTTTACCCCCAACTCCAAATTTTGTAAGGTTAGGCGAGGCTCTTGAATCGGGGGCGCGTTCCGGGCGCGTCGGGCAACTGAATCGGGAACTCGGCAGGTGAGAGCAAATCTGAAATCCGGCAAGGCTGACGAGGTCCCGGTGACCGCACTAGAGGCCTGCCTGGTTTGGTGTGTGAGCAAGGACGAGGCAGAGGGAGCTTGAGGTGACGTAGACGAGGGACAGAGGTCGGCGCGAAAAGCGTCGTACACGGCCGTGGAGGGTGGGATGTGTAATCGGTTGTTTGACACCCATCGACGGGCAGGAAGTCAGGAGGCGAGCCCACGTACAAGCGGGAACGAGGATGTGCCGGGGGTGTTCAGATGATTCGGATGTTGCGGAGCTGTGTTTGTCCCGTTCCAGGTTTCGTTGCTGGCTGTTTCCCGGTTTCCAAAGTTCAACACGGCCTGCAGGCCCAGCGTGCTGTGGTAGATATGTGTAATAGTGGATTCGTGGATGCCGCTATAGGTAGTGGTGGAGTTCTCGGGATGTCGCGCGTCGTTTGCAGGCGGTGCCTTCGATGAACTTGAACCTGGAAGTGGAGGCAGCGATGGAAGTTGGCTGGGGTTGACGGCTTGCGCAACCCTGGAGGAAACGGTCCTGACCCCTGCCGATGGGGCTCGGGAGAGCACCCCTTCGTCGATCCTGCACAGTTGATTCGTTCTTCTGAGCGCGCTAGCCCCCGGCACCTGGTCACGGACCACCTGTGGAGGGTGTCATCCAAATTTGGAGGGTTGTCTCTTTTCACCACATTCTGGTTTCAAGCGACTTCTTGTTTTTTTTATGCCTGCTTTCGAGCTCCTCTGGATATCACGGATCCGTATCAGTATCAGCACGTGGAGACTCATTTGACCACCCTTTCGAAGGACTATGACGCGGGATGCGGCGAGGAGCGGAATGCCTTCGAGGTTCTTTCTCGCTCGATAAACGACAGTAAAACAGACACGAGGAAAGCCTGGACATTGCCACAGCGGCCGCACTCCTCAACCGCATTGGTGTGGAGGCCAGATTTGCAGGCCCATGGGAATGAGAACAGAAGCCATCAGGGACCTATACCGCCCAAGCCATGTCTGGAAGGGCAGGTGGGTGGCTCGAAGCTATCGATCAGATAACTTTGGACTGCTGTATTCGTACAAGTACGAGATCTGGTGGTGGATGGCGCCCACTTACGTCTCTAGGGCTACCTCCATATAGGCTCCCAGACCCCGGCATATCCCCAGCAATCTACGAGCGACCATGTCTTGTGTATCACACGGGCCGATCCCTCTCTGCATCGTGCAGTGGAGCTCGATGCCGGCATTGCTGCTGCAGCAAGAAGCACCGCCGTCAGGCCGACGGTCTGGGGTGCGGCTGCTCAACTCGGTCCCGCGTTTCTTGCTATCTCCGAAGCTGGATATCTCCAGACATTACTTACGTACCGCCTGCCCAGCCTGACGTGCAGGATGGCTGGTCTTCTCTGTTTGGTGTGCCTTGATGTCTCAGCTGCGAGTCACACTGGCCGCTGGGCTGATTGCGCACGCCCATGTGTTTGGCCAAGTTTCGGTGAAGCCCCCGGAGCAAGGTGGGAAAGCGAAGGCAGCTTGGGAAAAGAGTCATTTGCGAGAATGCCTTTTATGCGCTCCTTGTCTCCATTTCTCAGCACACCCTTTTCTGGCACGGCTTGTCCAAATGTCAGACGACTTGGCTGGGTCCAAGGCATGTTGGACGGTGGGTGGGCGGTGTTGTGAGAGAGGCTCGCAATATAAAACGTCCTCACCGTCGCCACATGCGTGCAGTATGCCGAAGATGTTGATTTTCTTGTTGTATCGTTCTCGCACATAATCGTGGCTCACCGTTACCTCTCTCGTTTCTCAAGCTGGATATTCCAGCTTGGCGCCCTTGCACAAGGCATCAGCGATTCATCAACCAACACAGTCTACACATCAACTTGGCATCCAAACACAGGCAAGCGACACTCTACCTGCAACTCTGATTCTCCTAGTTCGCGTCTCGTTGAACCTCGACCTCGGCGAAGCATTTGAGCAAAGCAAAGTCCCCCCATCATCACATTCCATTGAGCCGTGGAGTCGCACCGCAGGAGCAACAATAAGAGACTGGACCGTGTGAAGTGACAGTGCCACATCGAAAGCCCGAACTGTCACCCCCAGCCAACCCAATCAGCAGCACCAGCCGAATCACGACCATCTTGGGAAGGAGGGGCATCTTGAACCTTGCCGCATCTTTTTACAGGCTCGGAGCGGAGCGCTGGATACCACCGCCGAGAAACCTCAAAGGTACATCTCCTCACTTCCAAGCAAAGAGGGGTGGGATAAGTCAAGTCCTTGGTGTTGAGCGCTCATGAACTCGGTCAAACCCGCAGCATACTCTCACACTCCATTCCCCCCATTCTCACAGTCACACACCACTTCCTACCTCCCGTCTCCTCGAAAAGAGGTTCTCCGCGAAAGCGAGGTTCCCGTCTACTCAGCCTCAGCCGCCGTCCGCATTCCCCGTCTTCGATACGGCGTCCCGTACTTATTTCCATCCCTCCCTACCTTGCCCTCCACACCGCTGGAGTGTTTGGCGCCTTGCCTTTGGCTCTCTCCATCCCAGCTCTCTTTGTGCTCCACGAGTCACAGGTTGTTGGTTCAGCCTTCGAAGACAAGCCTCTTGTTATCTCGTTCATCCCAAACTCGAGATCTCGCCGTTCCACCCGGCGGAAGCCCGCGATCTTACGGAGTACCGGCCTCTACAAAAGCAGGGAAACCCCACCATACAACCCCCCCCATCTCCTAACCCCCCCGCAATCGCCCTCTTTTCCCCGCCCAATCCGTTCACCACCAAGCAGAGTTCCAGGTTGCATTCACTGCTACCATATCGTGGTTGCGGCACTCTTTCCCCATTCGAGAGTGAGAGCTTTTGAAATCCGAGCGTTTCTCGGTGCGACCTTTGTGCGCCCCGAGATCGACTTCGACTTCAACTTCTTCAACTTCTTCATTCACCAACTTGATTGGCAGTTGCAGACGCTCCTGCTGCTGTCCATCCCTCGTTGGAGTCGGCCGAGCAAAGAACAGAAAGCCTTTTTCTCCTGGTGGCTTTGTTAGGAAGCCCCTGTTGCTCCCTGGCAACAGCTGCGATCTGAACTCACTGAACAAGCCACTTCCCCAAGCAGGTTAGCCGAGCGCGTTGTTTAAGCCCAGGCCTCCCCACTTTTCGTTCTCTCAAGTCTCTCCCACACTCTTTCGCAGCTTTGACTCCTCACACAAGTCGCCCACCAGATTCACTCAACGCCCGACCTGTCACATCGGACACGCCTATACACAAGCTTGCTTTGAGCAATCGTCATCGTGTATCCTGCGAAGCACAGGGAACCCAAGGCCCTGCCTGAACCCTTGTCGACCTGCAAGCAGCCTCTCCTCAGTGCTCGCTGTTTTCGGACTGCGACCCATTCCCGCCCTCGACACCGCATCTCCCGCCTGCGATACCGGCATCGCTCCGCCCCAAGCATCCTATACTCGATCGGTCGCTTCACCAGCTTTCTCTTCCACGCCTGATGGCCAGCAGCACAACACAAGCGAAACACAAGACATCTTGCATTTAGGTACGTGCCCCACGCTGCCGGCCCTCGCCATCTCACCGCTCCCCGCTGGCCGGACACTCTCCCGGCCTGCTTCGTCAGTGAATGAGTGACACCAACGGCCGTCTCTGTACCACTCAAGCTGACACTCATCCTTGCTGCGGTAGACAACCAGCTATATATCACACCGAACGTCACAGTTTGCGTTTGCACTGTATTCACGAAAATCAACTCCAAAACCTATATGCGGGTTCCAACGACGCACAGAGACCAGCGGCCTCTTGATCCAAACTTCCGAACCATGGCACAGCATGGATTTTCGATGAGCGGCCATGGTGCGATCGACCCAAACGATCTGGCCATGGCAGGCAACTATCCGACCTCGTTTCAGCACGGCTTCAACCCCGCCAGCTCAACAAACACCTTCTCGAGTGGCTCGGCCTTGTTTGGCGATGATGAGCTTCGCGACGGGCTCAACGGCCCAATAGACACCGGCATGCAGGATTTCGACAACAACATGGGCGACATGAACATCAGCTATTCCCATGGAGTTTACGGGTCCCACCCCCACGGGCTGCCAATGGACCAACGCGCCCTGAATGGGTATTCCAGCACACCAGATGGCGATCCCATCCAAAGCCCGTTCGCATCCAACTTTGCTCGTTACCAACCTATCCAGCACGCACATTCCTTGGGCGGCCTCAAGTCGCCGCTATCGTACGCCGGTTCCCCTCTCGCCGCTTCGGACATGAACGACAATGGGCCCGATCCGAACTTTCTAAACGCGCAGGCCCAGGCTCGTGCACACCTTGCCGGGAGCATGCAACGCAAGCAGTCGAGCACCAGAGGCTCCCTGACTCCCAAGACTGCGGCCATGGCTGGGCTGTCGGTACCTGCCGAGTCGGGCTTCGGGGCCCAACCGATCAGGGCGACCGGCGGACATCACGAGAAGTCACACTCCGGGCAATGGATCCAGACGCCCAATAGCATGTCTTCGTTCCCGGGTTCAGGCTTCTCGTCCCCCCTCCAGGCAGGCCTCCAAAGCAACCAAATCAACGATATGATCCTGAAAGGTGGCGTTTCGATGCCTGCCAAGCTCGGCACACCGACCACTGCGGCAACATCCCAAGAAGCGAGGCGAAAACGCCGCCGCGAGTCGCACAACCTCGTCGAGCGCCGTAGGCGCGACAACATCAACGAGCGCATTCAAGATCTCAGCAAGCTTGTGCCATTGCATCGTCTCGATGATGAAAAGGTCAAGAAGGCGATCCAAAACGGGACCCCGTTGTCGCCAACGCTTTCTGGCATCGGAGCGCCCTCGCAAGCAACATCGGCTCTTGCCGGCCCAGGTGCCCGACGGGCAGCGGGCGGGAGCACGGGCAACATCACAACAGGGTTGCCAGTGGAGGACAAGGACAAGGGGCCCAACAAGGGCGACATTCTCAACGGTGCCGTGAGCTGGACGCGGGATCTGATGTGGATGCTCAAGGTCAAGCTCCAGCAGCAGGAGGAGCTCGTCAATGCTTTGTATGAGCGGGGCGGCCAGCTGCCTTTCGAGATCACGGACGACGAGCGGCGAATGCAGAGCGAGCTCTTGGACGCCATCAACCGGATTGACGAGGCTACGGGACAGGCAAAGTCCTTTTCGTACTCGCGCACTGCGGGCTCGGGCCTTCGCGTGCCTCACCACACGGACTACAAGGGCGAGCCGCTCAACGGGAACGGCAACGGGATGGACCACGGCTCCCTCAGCCCCGACGTCGGCGCTGAACCATTGAGCTTGGACCATGGCGACTTGGTACGCTTTGACGATGACGTCGATGTGTTCAACGAGGCGGACGAGTACGGTATGGACGAGGACTAGTGGCTTCGTCCATCTGACGGCGTCGGGGACGTATGCTCTTGCACTCTCTTTTCCTACCTTTTCCCTCTTTGGACCCCTTCCATAGCACCGGTCTCTGGGTTTGCATCTATATCCGGTCTGCAGTAATCAGGGGTCATTCTGCATGTCAGGGTCATTCAGGCGCGGGCAGGTCACGGCGCAGCGGGGTTGGGTTGGACATGGTGGGCTCAACAGCCGGGAACACGCATATACTGGGCTTGGGTTTTTTCGGGATAGTTGGTCATTTGCCTTTGCATCTATTTCCTTATTTATTCTCTTTCCAGCTTTACTTCTTTGCTTATGGACGATACCTGGAGAATGTGGCACAGGAATGGCCCCCTTTTTTTCTTTTGGTTCACGGGGGCTTTTGTTATCCGCTTGTTATTTGCATGGGCATGTTCTTTTCTCCCCCGCTTACCAATGGCGACGAGGTACGATTTCACACAGGACTCATGGTAATACCCACTGTCACGCACCAATACACAACTTTCATCTATTCCAGGTTACGGATGTGTATGTCCGACTTACTCAGAGGGGACAAGGTATCTTTGTCGTATGGCATTCATTCATCCAGCTGGACGGAGAACGCTGGGAGAGATCGACCCCGAATGCGTGTGCACGATCTTGCGCCAGCTAGATAAGGTACCTTGGTTAGGTATCTCTACCTAGTTCCTACCAGTGACGGACGCAGAGTAGGTACTCGCTCATGGCCGTCAGCAGGTTCCACACGTCCTTGCGCTTCATGTCCTCCTGCAGGGCGATGCGCTCCAGCGCCGACCGCCCGTTGAAGTACTTGCAGAAGTCGGGCCATGCGCTGGCCACGCGCTCCTCCCAGTCAACGCCGTCGCGTAACCCTCCTCCTATCCCACCGCTGCCGCCGGCACTGTCACGATGACCCCTGCTATCCCTGTTGTGGTGGTGGTGGTGGTGGTGGTGGTTGTTGTTGTGGTTGTTGTTGATATTCCCACCCTGCCCCTGCGACTGCGGATGTCCCTGTCCCTGCCCTTGCCCTAGATGCTGCTGTTGCTGTTGTTGTCCTCTTCCCATTCCCGTTCCCGGCGTAGTATTATTATTCTTACCATCACCACCACCGCCAACATCTCTCCCATCTCTCCCATCTCTCCCATCTCTCCCATCCCTCCCACCCCCCCTCACCAACCGCCGAAACCGCTCCCCAATGGCGCTCAGGTACAGACTCTCCTTCCCCGTCGCCTTATTGGCGTCGAGAATGACGTGCGGCGCGATGCCGTCCAGGTGGCGGGCGTGGTTCACGCTCGGGTGGGCCGTCGGCGAGGGCGGAGCCTTGCGCGCGTGGGCCGTCGCCCGCTCGGCCAGCTCGCGCGCCGCCTTGTCGGCTATGCGCGCCAGCCGGGCCTGTTCGGCGGCTTGTTCGGCTGGTGTCGGCTCTTCTGGGTCTGGGTCGGGGTCGGGGTCGAGGTCGTTGTTGTGGTGGTGGTGAGGGTGGTGATGATGCGGATGATGATGAGTGTGGGGGGAGTGGTGGTGGTTTCGGCCGGAGAGGGGTGAGGTGGGCTGGGAGGTGCCGCTGGGTGGGGGGTTGAGGGAGGAGCCGTGGGAGAGGGACAGGGAGGAGAGATCGCGGAGGCTGGTGGTGGACGAGGTGAGGGGGAGGAACCCCGAGCCGAAACCGGCTACGGCGGCGTCGCCTAGGGCTGCTAGACCACTACTGCTTGGTGCCGCTTGGAGGGTGGCGGCGTCTTCGCTTGAGACGCTGCCTGGTTCGTTGCCCTTGTGTTGGGCGTTTTTCACGCGGGTGATCTCCTCAGCCTCGAGGGCGTGCTCCACCTCGTAGATGATCTCGGGCCAGACGACAACGTAGGCAAAGGTGCACAGCTGTGTGACCCAGCCACCGCGCATCAGCCAGGCCAGCATGGCCATGTAGACTGGGCGGTGAGCCTTGCTGGGGCAGTGGAGCTTGTAGGGCCGCGGGGCAACGCTGAGCTCGGCGAGGAAGTTGGGCAAGCTCGGCGAGAGGGGGAATTGGCGCGCCCACTGGGTGGCAGCTTGCGGCAGCTTAGTCAGGTTGCAGTTGGGGCTCACAATGTACATGTCCCGGGCGTGCAGGGGCGGGATGGCGATGGCGCGGCGCCAGAAGATGAAGTGCTGGGCAAACTTGCGCACCTGGGCCGGGGTGAGGATGTTGCTCGACTGCTGGCAGACCTGATAGAAGGAGAGGGTCGGCTTGCAATGGCGCACAAACTCTATCATGGCCAGCGTCGTCTCGTCCGGGTCGCTCTGCAGCTCGGCCGTGACCCTCTTTTCGTCCATCATGAGCAGCAGGGCAAAGTTCCTGTCCAGGAAGCCGGGGGTCTCGGCGGCCTCCTCGGCCATGAGCGAGTTGGCTGTGGTCAGCCAAAGACCCGGCTGGCCCTGCTCGCCGTCTTGCGGGAGGTCGGACACGTGGAACGGAACGGGAATCTGGACGGAATGCGTAACAGCGCCCTCGATCGTGTCCAGTTGGAGGGCAGCAATCCTGTTTTGGGAGACGGCCTCGTAGATGTCCTGCATGGAGGCCGCCAAGGAGGAGGCAGATAGTATCTCGTCCCACAAGACGCTCATCTTGCTCTCTACGGCAGGCTTTGTCAGTCGGTGGCGACATGGGCATCCGGGGGCATGTGGTGTGTGACCTACTGTCTTCGCGGCCCTTGTCCTTGAGGGCCAGGATCCGCTTCGACTCCTTCCAAACAAAGTCACTCCGTTGCTGGCAGTACTTGTAGGCCTTGTTGATCTTCCTGATGATATGGCTAAACATGACGTCGACAAGGGCTCTGGCCTCGTGCTTCTTGGGTTTCAGGAAGAAGACCAGGTTGAACATGGTCATGGAGCTCTTCTTGTCTTCGGCCTCGTCGGCCGGTTTGGCCACTGGCTTCAACATGTCCCTCGCCTGGATTCCCTCTGCATCGCTCAGAGCCTTCTCGGCGGCACTCCTGGCCGGTGCTCCGGCGTCGGTCGGCAGCGGGTCCTCGTCCTCTCTCTTGGGGGCGCCGGGCTCTCGTTGCGGCTGGCGTTGCTTTTGCGGCTGCTTGGTCTTCTTCTTGCGCCACACGCCGTTCTCAGGCACGTAGATGGGATACGACACACAGTATATCGGGTCCAGGGACACCTGAAACAGTTTCTTGTGGTAGGCCCTGGCCGGTGTGAGGATGTTTGCGAGGTCCTTGCTCGGGAAGCCGGCGACATGCTCCCAGGGGACGATCTGGGTGCCGCTCTCGGTGACGATATGGTCGTCATGGTTCCACTGGGCCAGCTCGGCGGCAAGCAAGGCGGACGAGGACGCACTATCTAGGCGGGCCTCGCGCGAGGGGCGGCCGAGCAAGATGTCATCGTCCTCGTCGACGTCGTCTCCCCGATCGGCATTACCCCCGGCGTTCTCAGTCGGGAGCAGGACGGGCGGGTAGTGGAAGACGAATCTTGGCCCGTCCTGCGAGCGCTGGATGACGAGAGCGACGCCCAGGAAGTTTTCCGGGTTGGGGAGAACGGGGAGTGCCATGGTCCGTGTGTGCTGGACTCACCCTTCGGTGATGGGTCGACTTGACCGTTTATTTGCAAATTGCATGCCCAGGCTCAGTGACCGCCTGCATGCATGTACCTATTTACAATGCATGTACATGGAATTCATCCAGACGACCTGGGGTCTGTCCAGTCGGCAAGGTCGGCAAGGCCAGGCACGAGGTCGCGGCAACAATCGGCCGCGATCTGGTGCCACGAGCAGTTCCAGGATTGAGCGAAGGTGCAGTTCAAACAGCGCCGAGAAACCGCACCGAGCTCGATAAGGAAAGGGCCCACTTCCAGGTTGCAGCCCGTCGGGTGACTCGGGTCACCGGGCCACTGCCCTACTGTATGTTACCGCAACATACATCGTACATACAGTACTGTACACCAATCCTAGACTGCGGGGTTGTGATGGCGATGACGCTTGCCCACTTTCACAAGCTCAACGACGAGAGCCCCTCTCTGGCCCCTTGAACCAGTCGACAGGGGCGTCAGTGCCACGAGGGTTCCGCTCAGGCTCTGGTGAAAAAGACACCAGACACGTTCCGGCAACTGATCGTGTGAGCCAACCCCCAAAGCACGAAACGGCGACACCCTCTCTGCCGGTCCACGCAAGTGTTGCGCAAGCGCCGCCCTCCTGTCCTTTTTGTTCGCTCATTCCACTGTTGCATCGTGCCTCGCATTTCTGCGCTTCCGCACAACACCCGAGCAGCATTCCGGCCCGCTTCGTCATCGTGCGTCCGAACTTCGCTCCGCGCCGCTTTCTTTACCACCTGTATCAATTTGCTCTCTTCATTAGGGGATACTACAACAAAACAAAATTGCTGTGATTACTGTCTGGACACACGCCTGCCAATCCCGATATCTCGATATCACCTCTGTGCGCCTTCCTGGCCACCCCCGTACCATGGCTGTCGGCCGCGAAAATGGAGCTCAAGAAGACCACAGCCAGCTGAACGGAGAGGACAATCGCATCCGCTATGTTCCCCTCCCCTACGACAGTACCAACTCGGAAGAGTCGGCGCTTCGCCTCGTGCTGTCTATCCAGCCTGGATGGAAGGAACCCGGTTCCAAGGTCGAATTTGTCCGCTTCACCGACGGCATCACAAACACATTGTTGAAGGCGGTCAACAAGCGCCCCGGGCTGTCCAAAGATGAGGTCGACAAGGAGGCCATCCTGTTGCGCGCCTACGGCCAGGGCACCGATTTGATCATTGACCGACACCGCGAGACGCAGAACCACGAGCTGCTCATGAGGCACGGCCTGGCCCCCGAGCTGCTTGCGCGCTTCGAGAATGGCATGATGTACCGCTTCGTCCAGGGCACCGTCACCCAACCCGAGGACCTGCGCAAGGCCGCCATCTACAAGGCCGTCGCCCGTCGCCTGGCCGAGTGGCATGCCACCGTCCCCTGCATAGCTGGCCGGACGGGACACAGCCGCAAGGGCTCCAGGGTGGATGGGCTCACGCTCTCGACGCTCGACGGCCACCTGGGCGATGCCGAGTTCCAATTGGCGATTGACGGCGTCGCCCCGGGAAAGCCGCCACCGAACGTCTGGACCGTCATCCAAAAGTGGATTTATGCGCTGCCCACCAACACCGACGCGCAGAGGGCCCGGCAAGCTTCGCTGCAGCAAGAGTTAAAGACTCTCATTTCCGAGCTAAGCCAGCGGCCGGGCCTGGGTGCCAATGGGGTAAGTAGTCCTGGACGCTCTTCCAAGGCCGCCGAGGAGCATGCTGACGCCTTTCTCCAGCTCGTCTTTGCGCACTGCGACCTTTTAAGCGGAAACGTCATCGTGCTGCCCAACTCCCAGGCCGCCAACGGCGACAAGTCGCCCGAGCCCATCGTCACTTTCATCGATTACGAATACGCGACGCCGTCGCCTGCCGCCTTCGACCTGGCCAACCACTTTGGCGAGTGGGGCGGTTTCGACTGCGACCACGGCGTGCTCCCGACCCGCGCACAGCGGCGCGAGTTTGTCGCCGAGTACGTCGGCTCGTACTTTGCATTCCTGAACAAGAAGAGTCCCGGCGCGGTTGCCGCAGTGGACAACGAGGCCGAGGTCGACAAGCTGCTCGACGAGGTGGACCACTTCCGGGGCCTGCCCGGGTTCTACTGGGGCATCTGGGCGCTGATCCAGGCCGAGATCTCCGAGATCGACTTTGATTATGCCTCGTACGCCGAGACCAGGCTGGGCGAGTACTATGCCTGGCGGGCCGAGGTGACGGGGGAGCGGCAAAAGGCCGGAAAGGAGATGCCGTTGCGAGAGAGGAGGTGGGCTCAGGAGGAGTAACGGGATGACGATGGACGTCTCCGAGAATATTATTTTGTCTTGGATTTGACGCTTTTATGGCATGTTGCTGTAGGAGCGGTAATGGCGCACCCTCAGTTTCAGCATTGATGTTCTGGGACATGGCAGGCATTCAGCGTGGGTAAAAGGGCGGTCATTCAACATGGGCTCGGATACGTCCTGGTGGTTTTTAGACATGGTAGTTGCGTTAGTTACTGCTTGCCACTGCTGTACCATAGCAGTCATTGGAGTTCGGTAATACGTTGGGCGAGGAACCGGCTTCCTCGGACTGATAGAGGGGGCAAGGAAAATATGATACTTTTCAACAACATAGCGGCCGAGAAGATAGGTGTCTTGTATACCCTTGAAAAGATGATGTTGAATATGCGCCACACAACATACGAGAACCGATCCCAGCATCCATTTGGCCTGATCTCTATATAAACCCCCCTGACCATTCCCAATTTTGAAGTCTCCGTTTCCGTCAGACCAAGTTCCTGGTATGCGCAATTCCACAAGTACGGTGTTGAAAACCATCATCCCCGTTTGACCCTATTTTCCTGAATTCCCAAGAGAAAAGAACTGCATAGCATCGGCTTCCATGTTTTTATCTGCCTCATGCCTCACCCTTCCAGTACTTGGTCGGGACAAAGGGCATCTTGACCACGACCGCCTTCCTCGGCCGGCCGCGGACAAGCACATCGACCTCGGTGCCGGCCTTGTGGAAGCCGTCCTTGACGTAGCCCATGGCGATGTTCTTGCCCAGGCTCGGGCTGGGGCACCCGCCCGTTACGGCGCCCAGCTTGACCGGCTCCTTCCCCTCCTCGGCGCGGCTGACAATCTCGGCGCCTTCTCTCGCCGGCGCGCCCTCCACGATCAGGCCGACCCGGCGGCGGGCCACGCCCGTCCCGCCTTTGCTCTTGGCCACCAGCTGCTTGGCGATGACGTCGGCGCCGTAGAAGCCAGCGTCGGCCGTGCGCCGCTCCTTGGGGATAATCCAGCTGAGCCCGGCCTCGACGGGCGTGGTCGACTCGTCCAGGTCGTGCCCGTACAGGCACATGCCCGCCTCGAGACGCAGGCTATCGCGCGCCCCGAGGCCCGCCAGCTGCACCTTGTCCGGCCCGGCCGCGAGCAGTGCCTCCGTCACGGCAACCGCCTCGTCCCCAGCGACGGAAATCTCAAACCCGTCCTCCCCGGTATACCCCCCGCGGCTGATCAGCACGGGACAGCTGACGCGCGTCCCACCACCCAAGCTGACCCTGGCATACGCCGACTGCCCAAACAGCAACTTCCTCAACTCCAGCCCGACCGCCCCCTCCCCCCCCTCCCGAGCCAGCACCCCATCCAACACGGCCTCCGCCCCGGGCCCCTGCAGCGCAACCAGTCCGCGCCCATCCAACCTCTCCTCCCTCACCCCCAATCCCTCCCCACCCATCTCCCCATTCCACCTCTCCACCTCCCGATCAAAATACACATCATCCTTCTCCCGACACGCCGCATTCGTCACGACATAGAACCCCTCCCCCAACCCCCCACCATTCCCAAGCCTAGTAATAATAGCATCATCCACAATCCCCCCACTCCCATCCCCTTTCAGCAAACAGCTCAGCGTCGACCGGTGCTCGCCCAAGCTTTCCACCCCGCTCGGGCTGACGCGCTGCAGGAAGCGCGCCGCGCCCGCGCCGCCGAACACGCGCTGCACCATGTGGCTGACGTCGAAGACGGAGGCGCGCGAGCGCGTGAAGAGGTGCGACTGCGCGACGCTGAGCGCGGCGTACTGCACGGGCATGTGGAAGCCGCCGAAGGGGACTAGCTTGGCGCCGTGGGCGAGGTGGAGGGGATGGAGGGGGGTTTTTTGGAGGGGAGTTGTTGTTGGTTCTGAGGAGGAGGCATGGCGGGTTTGGGTGGTGCCGGTGGTGGTGGTGGTGGTGGTGGTGAGCAGTTGGCGGATGAGGGTGGGTTGTCGGGAGCGAGCGGTATGGTTTGAGAGAGAGGTCGTGGTGAGTGTGCGGACGGTGGAGCGGCTGGCGGTGTGCGATGACGGGGTCTGGCACGCGCCCCGGAGAGCGCGGGCGAGCGCGGGGGATCTGGAGGACTGCATTGTGCTAATTGAGGTGTCAATCCCGCCGAGTGGAGAGGAGATGCGACCCGGTGATGGTGGAGGTCGGGTCAAGAATTGATGGAAGGAGACGAGGATGGATGACTGTGACTTGACACTGGTGAATGGGATTCCAAGATTGGGGAGCCGACAATGGCCGAGGGTGCGGGCCCGGGATCGGCCCGCACTTGGCATTGGTGGGCAGGGACGTGAAGATCAACAACAGTTGGATTTTTTCATGCTGTGTTCGAGAATGTTTTTGTTGTGTTGGAAAGAACGAAGAATGAAGAAAAGAGGGAAAAGAGGGAAAACGAGGGAAAAAAGATCTTCAAAGGTTGTAGAACCAACCCTTCTAAAAGCTCAGCAACTACCCACTCCTCGCCGGTCGTCACCGGCGAAGGGGGCTGTCGGCTACGAAAATTCCCAGGGGCGTCCCCACCGGTAGTTTTACTCAGACTCGAACGTGTGCCCTTCCCGAAGGAGAGGGCTGTCCGGCCTGCGTGCCCACCGCTGAGCCATGGGGTCTTCATGGCTCAGGGTGGGCGTTAGGAAATGTGCGCGAGAAGCCGTTTATAAACTGCCAGTGTGCTGCAAGGTACTCACTACCTGGCACTGTGGGGAAAAGTACGCGTTCGGATGAAAGCTCGCCATAACCATAACCAGTGCCGTGACCCAGATCCTCAACTGGAGAACTGCTTGAAGTGTCCAACAACATATGGGTATCTGCTCGCCATTGACAACCACTAAAACCCCCTCCCGGCCCGCTTCCGGACCGGCTTCACCACCGCCCCCGACGTGACCGTTTTCTTGTCCTTGGCCGGCCCCGTCTTCTTGACCAGCTTGAACTCCTGCTCGGCCTGCCGCTGGTCCTCGAGCCGCTTCTTGTCGGCCGCCATCTGCGCCTCGATCTCCATCCTGCGATTGAACTCGGTCTCGGTGATGCGCTTCTCCCGCGCCGAGTACCCCTTCTCCTTGACCGAGTAGAAGACGCCGCCCAGGTCGGCCAGCCAGTGGGGGTCGACCGACGTGACGGTCGACATGTACTCCTTGGACGTCAGGATCAGCTCGTGGTACACGACGTAGTCGGGCAGGAACCCCAGCCCGTACAACGCGCTCGTCGGGTGCAGCTGCACCGTGACGCTGGTGCGCAGGTTGATGTACTCGCCGATGCCCTTGACCTTGGCCGCCTGGTGGTAGTAGCCCGAGCAGATGCACTTGCGGATCACGTCCCAGTCGGTGCCGCAGCTGACCATGGCCATGTTCTGCATCTTCATAATGTCCAGCAGCTGGTCGCGCACCTCCTTGGCCCGCCGCAGCGACTTGGCGTGCAGAAAGTGCCGGACGCACCACCCGTCGCTGTGCCCGTTGGCCCGCCACTGCGTGTACACGTGCAGGTATGTGAGGTGGTCCGACTCGGGCACAAAGAACTTTTCGCGCGCCGCGTCCGACTCCTCCTGCCGCTCCTTGGGCCGGTAGAAGACGTTGGGCACCGAGAGCATCGACACGATGGTCACCATCTCCTCGCTGCAGCCGTACTCCTCCGACATGATCAGCAGCTTGGCCAGCGACGGGTCCATGGGGAACGCGTTCATCTTGCGCCCGAGCTCCGTCAGCTCGCCCAGGTTGTCCAGCGCCCCGAGCGCCCACAGGTCGAAGAGCGACGTCGTGATGGTGTCCTGCGGCGGCGGGTCCATAAAGTCAAAGTCGAGCAGGTCTTTGACCCCGAGCGACTTGAGCAGCAAGACCGTGTTACTCAGGTTCGTCCTTTGAATCTCGGGTATCGTCTGGATGTACATCTCGTCCCGGAACGCCTTCTCGGTGAAGAGCCGGTACGCCTGTCCGGGCCCCGTTCGCCCGGCACGGCCAGACCGCTGCGACGCGTTGGCCTGCGAGATGGGCGTGATCTGCAGCGTGTCCATGCCCATCCGGGGGTTGTACACCTTGAGCTTGGAGTACCCCGCGTCGACCACGTACATGATGCCGTCGACGGTCAGACTCGTCTCGGCGATATTGGTCGCCACGATGCATTTGCGAACCCCGGGCGGCGCGCGGTCAAAGATCTTGGCCTGCAGATCGGCCGGCATCTGACTGTAGATCGGGAGGATGCTGAGTTTCGGAGGGTCGTTGAGCGCGTCCAGCCGCTCGCGGACCAGTTCGCACGTCACCTCGATATCCTCCTGGCCTGTCATGAAAACCAAAATATCGCCGGCCGCCTTACCGACGTGAATGGCGAGCACTTGTTGTACGGCCTGGTCCACATAGTCCTCGACTGGCGACCGGTGGAACATGACATCCACGGGGAACGTGCGCCCGGGGATAGTGAACTCGGGGGCGCCCCCGTAGAAGTCGGAGAAGCGCTTCGAGTTCATGGTGGCAGAGGTGACGATCAGTTTCAGATCGCGCCGCCTCTGCAGGATCTTCTTGAACAAGCCCATCAGAACGTCCGTGTTGAGCGCTCTCTCGTGCGCCTCGTCCATGATGACGCACGAGTACCTGTCGAGATCCGGCTCGTTCAGCGACTCGCGGAGCAAGACGCCGTCGGTCATGTACTTGATGACCGTGTCTTTGCTCGTGCAGTCCTCGAAGCGGATGGCGTAGCCGACGGTGTCGCCCAGCTTCACCTCCATCTCCTCGGCGACACGCTTGGCAACGCTCATGGCCGCCACTCGGCGAGGTTGCGTGCAGCCGATCATGCCCTTCGTGCCATAGCCGTCCTCGTAGAGAAACTGGGTGAGCTGAGTCGTCTTGCCGGAGCCTGTCTCTCCGATCACGATGACCACCTGGTTGTCTCGGATGACGCGCAGGAGCTCCTCCCGTACCGCAAAGGCCGGGAGGAATTCGCGCTGCTCCTTGAGCGTCTTGCTCTGGCTGAAGCTGCTCGCGCCCTCGGATTTCTTCAGGTGGTCACTGAACTTGTTTGTGTTCTGCGCCTTGGAGTCATCTTCGGCAGCGATGGGCCGCGCACTGTCGGTATCCTCCTCTTTGACGCCCATCAGGTTGCCCAGCGCCGTCCCCGCCACGTTTGTGGCATCCTGTGCTTGCCGGGCGCGCTCCCGCTGCTGCCTCCGGTCCCTGACAACCTTGCTCCCTTTCCGGCTGAACACGGCCATGTCGCTCTGGGCGTCTCGTACGGCAGGCACCGGGTCGAGCTGTTTGGTGAAGACGGTCCGCCCATCCAAAAAAGGCGGCCGCAGATCGTGGACCAAGAGATGCACGCGCGTGCCCTCCTGGTCGTCGTCAAAATTGGCGCCCATGTCCCTCCTTTGCGCGACGCCAGACGTCAGCATGCGGTTCGTCTCCCAGGCATCGACATCCTTCTGCTTTTGCACTTGGCGGGCGCTCATCCCCCGCGAGTACTGGCTGATCTTCTTCTCCACCATGGCCGCCTCTCTCTCCTGCGCGGCCCACCCGCTCTCGTCGCCGAACGGGTTGTGCGTCTCGTCGCCAAACGTGTGGCCGCCCAGGTCATCGTCGCCGCCGTACCAGTCGCGGTCAAGCGCGTTGGCGGCATTGTCGTCCAGTCCGGGCTCGGGGCCGTCAAACTCGCGCTGCCGGGGCGTGGCGGCGCCGGAAAGACGCGACCCGGCTCGCGGCGTCGAGCTTCGCGAGTTGAAGCTGCCAATGTTCCTGTTCTGGACGCGTGATGGCAGGTCGCCGAACCGGTCGTCGGAGCGGAGCGGGTTAAAGTCGAGCTTTCGCCGCTTGCTGGAGCGGTCGTCGTCGTAGTCGCGAACCATGGCACAGGCTGATGGCACGAATGCTAGCTGGTGTCAGAGCCTCCGAGGTGCCTGCAGTTGTTGATTTTTGAGTCCAGGCCCCAGCAACAACCAGCCAAGAGGAAACAAGTGGTGCATCATTTATGTGTGTGAGATAAGATAAGCCCCGCAGCTCCCCACTAAAAAGTTGAGTGGACGAAATCTTCGAGTGAAGAGTTCGGCCAGAAGCATCCGTCGGGTCTCCCCAGAAACTTACTGCGGCCAAGCGTGTTGCTTGTTGCCAAAATGTCTTCCATGATTACAGCTACCGCCTGGGTGCCGCGCGGCTTTGCGGCACCCTTCCCGACAAAGTACAACTTTGACGAGGATGAATTCGAGCGCATCGCAAGCCTGGCCAAACTGCACCTCGACGACGCCAAGGAAGACCTCGAGGATGCCCAAAAGAAGGAGGCTGAGCCGGAAAAGAAGGCAAAGTCGGCAGCAAATGACGATGATGCTTCAGAGTTGGTGCCTCTTCTTTTGCATCAATTCTGGAGTCTTGGTTGACACAGCTTTGCAGCATTGAGATCGACGACGACCTAAAGGAATACGATCTAGAGCACTATGATGACGACGACGACGACCAACAACAGGACGTGGGCCAGTCCATGGGCATGTTTGGGAACGTCAAATCACTAGCCTACTACGAGTCCAACAAGGACGACCCGTACATCACCCTCAAAGATGACGCCGAAGACGAGGACGAAGATCGCGAAGACCTGCAGATTCTCGCGACAGACAACCTGCTGTTGGCAGCCAAAGCGGAGGACGAGCTTGCCCACCTCGAGGTCTACGTGTACGAGGACTCGGCCGACAACCTCTATGTCCACCACGACATCATGCTGCCCGCGATACCACTCTGCCTCGAGTGGCTCGATATCCCCGTCAGCAAGCCTGGCGTCGAGAAAGACTCGGTTGGGAACTTTGTCGCCATCGGAACGTTCGACCCAGACATTGAAATCTGGGACCTGGACACTGTGGACTGCATGTACCCGAACGCGATCCTGGGGCAAGGAGGCAACGCCGAGGAGGACAAGAAGAAGAAAAAGAAGAAGAAGAAGTCAAAGAAGGCAAACGACGAGTACCACGTGGATGCCGTCCTGGCTCTCGCGGCGAACCGCAAGCACCGGAACCTGCTCGCCTCGGCCTCGGCAGACAAGACGGTCAAGCTCTGGGACCTGCACACGACCAAGTGCGCCAAGTCGTACAGCTACCACACCGACAAGGTCTGCTCGCTGGCCTGGCACCCGGCCGAGTCGACGGTCCTGCTGAGCGGCAGCTACGACCGCACGGCCGCCATCGGCGACATGCGCGCGCCGGGCGAGCAGCCCATGAGGGTGGGCGTGGAGAGCGACGTCGAGAACGTCCGGTGGGACCCGCACGACGCCAACTTCTTCTACGTCTCGACCGAGCGCGGCATCGTCCACTACTTTGACGCCCGCCGCGCCTCCAAGGACCCCGCGGCCAGCACGACGGTCTGGAAGCTCCAGGCCCACGACGAGTCCCTCTCGTCCTTTGACCTGAACCCCGTCATCCCGGGCTTCATGGCGACGGGCTCCACCGACCGGACGGTCAAGCTGTGGAACATTGGGCCGGAGGGGCCCTCGCTCGTCGTCTCGCGCGACTTTGACGTCGGCAAGGTCTTCTCCACCAGCTTCGGCCCGGACAAGGAGGTTGCCTTCCGGCTTGCCGTTGCGGGCAGCAAGGGCACCGTGTCCATCTGGGACACCAGCACGAACCCGGGCGTGCGGAAGGCGTTTGGCCAGAAGGTGCCGGCCAAGGCCGAGGGGGGAGACGGTGCGGTCGAGGATCGCCTGGTGGGGGTGGAGGACGACGAGAGTAGCAGCAGCGAGGAGGAAGGGGAGGGGGAGGAGGAGGATGAAGACGAGGATGACGATAGTGCTAGGCTAAGCCATGATGGGGATTCGATGGACGAGGATGAGGATTGATGAGCAGGTCTGGGCTGAGCGACCGCATCTACTGTTCTGAACTATCTACCTAGTACGTACGTACCTTGCCATTCTGGAACGAGATATGTAGATACCCTACCTCTGTCCTCGTGGTTCAGCATTTCACAGTAGAGCCAGGCTGAGTCAAGGTTGACGACCTGGAATGGCGCGGAAGTTGCACACGTGAGTCCCTTATGTGTGGACTCTTGAATCTGGCTCCGGTCCCAAAACGGATGTGCAGCGTGAAAGCTCCGGTACACCTCCACCATACAGGATGGATGTACACATTGTACAGTTGACCCACGGCGGGGCCAGTTTATGCGCTGCAGCGGCCCATCATCGCCTTGTTGCCGCCCGAGTCCCGGCGTCGGGATTTGCGCCTCCGGCACTGTCCATGTTTGAAGCTCATCAAGCAAGACGTGGAGTCCCACAAAGGGCATTGTCTTGGCGGATGGGTGTTCGCGCTGAGGAGACTTCAGTCCGTCCACGTG
This sequence comes from Parathielavia hyrcaniae, assembly GCA_033575675.1. Classification (NCBI taxonomy): domain Eukaryota; kingdom Fungi; phylum Ascomycota; class Sordariomycetes; order Sordariales; family Chaetomiaceae; genus Parathielavia; species Parathielavia hyrcaniae. The sequence goes on from MU863646.1 coordinate 26,717, forward strand.
GAGCCGGCGCGGCGGCTCGGTTTCCCCCGCTAACAAGGATCATCGCCAGGACCACGGGCGCTTGGCTCTGGTGTTCAATCGGCAGGCGCTCATCTTGATGAGACGATGACGAGGTCCGAGGTTGATGAAAATGCCCCGTGCAAACGTTCAACATCAGCCGCGCGCATGGCAGGGTGTTGACACGCATCCCCTCATGGTGACTCTCGAGAAGCTTCGGTTTCATAATGATGGAAATGCCGCTCGAGAAGCAAGGCCGAGCATAAACCTCAGCCAATCAACGCCTCGCTGCGGGTTTTTAGCTCCGTTTCAACTGCAGGAACAAAACCGAATCGCAAGCCTTGATGCCCTTGGGAAGTAGGAGAGGTTCGTCACCTGGCCCACAGACCGGATGCGTGGCCTATTAGATCCTTTAGCCGTGGTTCTGTGTAAAACGCCGGCCCAGGACGATTCCCTTGGAGAGCCACATATGGCCTCCTCTTCAATTGTTTTTGTGAGTGACTTTTAGGGTTGTTGACGTGAGCAGGCGGTTTCCATTTGCGATCGTCCGAATTGCAGTGCTCAGGGCAGGTCCTGTCGTCAGCAAACGTGGAACCTCGGTTTGGCGGCCACGTTTGTGTCTGCTTTTTTTGGGCTCATGATCAATGCAGGTACACGACACTCATGCAGACCACGTCGCTGCCCGATCTGAGGCCTCAGTCTATGAAGCGGGCCCATCGATTGCAAAATCCGGGCCAACCGCGCGGTAGTTACGGTAGTTAATTACTCTCCACTAGCTGACAGCATGCGATGCTCACTTCGGCGTTGGAAAACACAGTCTTGAAATCGCATGCGTTCTCCGCGGCTGTAGTTAATGATTCTCGAAAGACACAGCCGTAGCTGAGGTCTTGCGCTTCTCGGTTTCAAATCGTGCCGCCGAGCCAAAAAGGGGAGATCTGGAAGTGTGGGTGGTGGTGACTGGGGGGTCATCAACTCCCATTGGTCCAGTCAAGCCGGGCTTGAGAGGCTGGCCAACCAGGACGCTCGCAGGGACAGAGAATGGAACTCGCAGCAGGGATTTGCGCATCAGGGCCGATGGTGGCTTAGCCGGGCTTGCGCTCTGGAAACGGCGCGACCAGGGCAGCCCAGGCCTGGCCTCGCTGATCACCACCCTTCTGTTCGGTCTGGTTTGTTTCTCTCTGGCAGACTCGGCCGGACGAATCCCAAGGACCGCCTCCACGCAATGGGGGTGACATTGATGTATCAATACCCGCTGCGGCACCCCTGGATGGCGGCAGCAAGCGTATCCGCTACCTCCACCTCTGCATTTCCCCCCATGTGCTGGAGTTACACCCAAAGTCCCAAACCTCCCATGCCCTTCTCTTTAATGTTTCGTTCCCTCCCGTCTTTCCCTGCAACCTTTCCTTTCTGAGCTTCCCTCCGATCTTTTGCAACGGCATTGCACACTCTCCTTCAACAAGTTTCTTTGCTGCTCGGAGTTCCTCATCGCGGGCCCATTTGGACTTCCGGAGCAGTAACCATTCCTTTCTCCTTCATCCACTCACATTGAGGCTTTTCCTCGACTGGAAGCCCAAGAACACCATCTCGACCACGAGAACCACGACTGTGTACTCCGTACAACGGTCAACACACGTTCCCTCTGCGAAAACCACGGCATCAAAGACCGTTGACTGAAACATCACCGGACTGGATCCACGCGCACCCAAATCCCTCGAAATTGTTTGCTGGCCTTTTCTTTGTGGGAAGCCACCGAGGATTCTTTCATTCTCCGACTTTCATTCTTGACTCGCCTTACAGTCACAATCCGCCAGTACGGAATTCTTTGACTCGGGTCACACATCCTGCCAACTGACCTCACGGCTGGGTCACACAGTGTACGGCATCCTAGGGGCTGATCTGCGAAAGGGTGTGGCACCGACCGCCGTGACGTTCATCAGGAGGCGTGCCACGAAACGCACGCAAAATTCCATTCAGCACGACGTCACACTGGCGTTGAACCAAGAACCTTAGACGGCGCCCCTGCGATTTCACCGTCTTGAAAAGGCCCTCGGCTTGACGTGTTTCAGCACTCGCCCACTTCCTCGTCGACTGAAAACACCGCGAACTGCTGTCTACGATATCTGGGTTGAGCGACCTCGACGTGTATCGCTGAGTGGAAGGTGGTTCGATACTCGGCCTCTGCCTCGATTCCTACTTCGGGGCTGAGGACTATCTTTGGATTCACCATTTCCTTGGGACTTCCCCGTGGACGTTGGTTCAGCAAAAACAGTGGGAAATTCTGACTAGAAACGATGTCGCTCGCTCGGGCATTCACGACCCGAAGGGTCAAGCAGAGTTTGGACGCGGCCGAGGCAGGAAAGGGGCCCCATCGCAGCAACTCGACCAACCTGAAGTCGTCAGTCGGTTCTCTCCGCCACAAAATTTCGAGCCCTATCGAACTCATTCACACCACCAATATGCTCTCATACAACGCGCCAGACATCAACCCCATGTCGGCATCCTCGGCGGGCTCTTCCCACAGATCCGACGACGACATGTCAGACAGCGCCCTCACGAACGGCACCACGCCCCCCACAAGTCCCGACGTCGAGTCCCCCTCGAAGCGGTCTCTCTCCCCAGAGCCAAACCATCTATCCAGCTTTTTCGCGGCCCCCGGCCAGCACCGGGCGCCCGCGCCCGCGGTACAGCCCAAAGCGCCAGCGTCTCGGATACCACAGCGCACCGTCTCGCACACCAAGAAGCCGCACACCAAGAAGCCGCACAACACCCTCGTGCGGCAACGGTCAGCGTCGACACTGTCGCAACAATCCCACCGCACCGTCTCGACGAAAGCCAGCCTCAGCTTCTCGCGGTCGTCGTCTACTAGCACAAGCACTAGCGTCAGCTCGGCCCCGGTGCACCACCATAAAGCCAAGCTCTCTAACGTGCCATTCCCGCCCGCCTCGCCACCCCGGCCGCAACCTCCCAGCCGGTCGCAGCATCATCAACCACAACCGCAACAACCACCAAAACCACAACAGCAAAGGCCACCGCAGCACAGGAAGGAGCACTCGTCGTCGGACACACTACGCGCGCTCATTCAGCACCAGAACCAGCACCAGCACCAGCACCAGCACCAGCACCCGTTCGGCCCGGAGCTGGCGCAGGTTTCGGAGCTCGCCGAGGAGTACGGCGTCAAGGAGCAGGTGACGACGGTCGGGACGACGGACGCGGGGGCCGACGACGACGCCGAGGAGAAGGAGCTGCTCGCGCGGGGCCTGCGCAAGTTCAGCGCCGACGAGTACCTGAGCGAGATCCGCGGCCTATTTGCGAGCTTCATGGTCCCGATCCCTGCGCCGAGGCTGGTTGCGGCGGCTTGGATTTGAGGGGACGGCACGGATCGGGACTCAACTGAACTGAACGGGGCGTGGTTTGGGTGTTGGTGTTCATGGCATGGGTGTATCTGATCTGAGATATTGGCTCGTCGACTGCGGTTCTTTATATGTTTTACGGGACTCGGACTTTGGGGAGGGTGTGCGGTCGAGGCGGGTATGCCGAGGTGGAAGATTTGATCTCGGAGGGAAAGAAGAGGTGGCGGGGGGCGTATCTGATGTTTTGGCGGTCCATGGTGTTACGATTCGACTGCGCGGGGAGCAACATTTTCATTTTCTCTCTACTGGCTGAGAGCCTAATTGGGGGGGTGATGGCTACATCACTTTACATTCGCTCATTTTTTGCTACAGTCTGCTGCCATGGGGTGGTGGACGAGATAGCTACACATATCACGCGCATGGCTTTTGGGGGGAAGGAAAGGAGCCACAGCAGGACGCAGGTACACGGCGGCGTTGGGAGATGGAAAAGGAGGGGAAGCCATTGGAAGGTGCTCCTTGTCTTTTTTTGTGGCTTAGTTTGCGTTACTGAGATACTCCCTTGCGCCGATTTTAGATGGCGACAAAACTGTTGCTATGTTCTATTCTCATTCCGTTCTGGTCCACGTTGCTCGGGGTTGGTGTCTACGCGAGGTGGTACATACGTGGTGCTTTGGAGATGACGACAAGTCTTCGTATGAGTGAGACGTCAGAGAGGGTACGGCCGTGAAGGGGCCGTTTAAGGGGCCTTCCTCGGCCAAACGAGGGTGGCCCCATAGAACAACCGTTCCGCTGCGGTCGGGACCCGGATCACGAAAATAGAAGCATGGACACTTGGAAGGCGGCTGTTGATAAGCCTATATTGGGCCACCACGGGGTTGAGGCGAATGGTTGAGGGAACACTGGGCCATGCATAGGTCAACGTTGTGGCCGTCCCTCGCATCGAGAAACAAGATGTCGAGCAGGAACCTTGCTGCGAGATCTAATCACTAGGACCTGGCTCATAGTTGATAGCATATGCAGGGAGCCGCTGGTCCCATGATAGCACGGCATTGATGGATATAGCATGGTTCCACGGGTCGGCACGGCACTGCAGGTGCCAGGTGATGCAGAAACGTTGGGATCAAACTCCCTGTTCCACACGGACGGATGTACTTTCATCCTAAAATACAATGCCACCGACCACCTAGGGCTATTAGAACAAAGGAGAAGCGAGCGAGGACGTGCAAGCGCCTACGAGGCATCTCTTGACGTACGATCACACCCACGTCGTGCCGAGTGAAGGGGTTGTTGACCTCGGACCCGCTAGCCGTCGACAGATGAGGTATATGCTATCTCCACACCATCCGTTTTCCATAAAAAGAAAACCGTGGTCCTCTGCTCGGTCTGGTGTCTTCCTTTGCCCTGTTGGCAGCTCTTTGAGAACTGGAAGTCGGGAGTTTGTCGGCACATCGGGGGAGAACAAGGCCGGAAAAGTGGGCCATGACCGCCGGCCGCGGCCGCGCCCGGTCGATCACCCGGGTGTGGTCCGCCGGGCCCAGATACAAGAGCTGGCCGGGCTGGCCGAGGGGCTCGAGCATAGGTGGTTTCGAGAATATTTGGAGGTTTATGGGCCAACAACTGGTCTTGAAATCCGAGGCGTGTTGGCCGTTGAATCCGGGTTCTCTGGATCGGTGATGGTTCTGATGTCGGCGGGCTGCTAGGCAACGGCCATGCTGTCGATTCGATGACTAGGAAGCCATCAATTTTTGGAGACGAGGACTAGTGCGCGCCTCGGAGAGTGGTATCCTTCGATGCTTGTCAGACTCGATCGGGAGATGACGGTCGGTTTCTGGCACTATCGGTTGTTCGAGGTCAAAGTTTGACAGAAATTTGACATTGTTGGTACTGATCATATCTTTGCTTGACAGCGCTGGTTAGAACGCGAGAAGCACTTTCCAAGTAAAGCGCAAAGCTCCGCAGTGCACGATTCTTACGCCGCTGGGTGAAATTTGGAAGTGTTGTATCGCTGCGGTGATGTGCGGTTGGAGTTCGGTTCGAGGACCTGGGTTAGAGCCCGCGGGTTAGGGTTGGAGGCCTGGATCAATGATCGATAAGGACCCGCAGCAACCTAGAAGCCTCAGCTGGTCCTGCACCCTGCTAGAACTCTTCCATTCTTCCCACAACATCGCCCATACCACCACCGTCACAAACGTCGCTCAACAACAATGGCGGCGGTCAACCCTGAAACCGAATCTACGCCTTCAGTGGTATTCCGCCCTGTCAAAAAAAGAAAGATCCTTCGCCAGCGGGCGGAAGAGCCGGAAAACGCCAGCAGCAGCCGCGAGACTCCGACCACGGCCGCCCCCGTCGCATCGAGCACCGCGCCCGCCATCCCCGCCGAACGAGCCGAAGATGAAGACGAGCTTTCAGTCGCCGAAGTCCTACGGCTGCGAAACGCCCGGAAACACAAGCATGGCGGCGTGGGATTCCGGGCGGGACCACGGGGTCTCGACGACGACAGAGAAGCGAGCGAGGAGAACGCAGAACAGGGCCTCGTCCTCCACGGCAGCGCCAACGCTCAGCAAGCGTCCGAGACTGCCCTGATAGGCGGCATATCAAAGCGCTTCGCGCCGCAGACCGGGCTCGTCGGCGAACTGGTCAACAAGCACATGTGAGTTCGCCTCTTTTCCCCCCTCTCCCCCGCGACCGACCAAAACAGGAGCAGCGGCTGATCAAGCAAGGGAGGAATACGTAGAATCCGAGTTGGCTAGACGAAAGCGGCGCGCCGCAGAAGCCGCCGCCGCGCTGGAGCAGCAACAGCTGGAGCAGCAGAGGCGCGAGGAGAGCAGCACGTCTACGGGGGACGGCCAGCCGGGTCCGAGCCTCGGCGCCACCGGCGGGTTGGGCGATTCCCAGCGAGTACTACACGGACGGCTCCTCGAAATTGACCTCGGCGACGAGGCTCGCGCGCGCAACATCGAGATGACGGAGCGCGCCAGGAGGCGATTGCAGGGCCAGATCGACGAGGAAGAGGCTGAGGAGGGCAAGGGGCGGCCGAGGAAGGTCCGGCTTGGGCGGGACGGCAAACCCCTCCGGCCGAGGAACCGCCGCGGAAGCGACGATATCAAGCGAGACCAGCTTGTCGAGGCATTCTTGAGCGAGAACAGACGTAAGTACTTCATCTACTTCAACCTTTTTGGCTTCCACAGGACGCTAACACGTTCGTAGTCGACATTTACGACACACAGTCGGACCAGGCGGCCAACACGGTGGCAGTCGAGGCGGAAGAGGGTGCTGCCGACGAGCGGATCGCCGAGGAGTTCAAGCGCGATTTCATGGACGCCATGGCGCAGCGGAACCGGCGGCGGAGGACGGCCCATGCCGCCAAGCCCGGAGCCAAAAGTCAAGAGGAGATTCTCCGAGGCCCGAAGCTGGGCGGGAGCCGGAATGCGAGAGCCGCCATGCGGGATCTGCTGCTCAAGGAGCAGCAGGTGAACAAGCAGAAACGATGATGACGTCTTTGAAAGACGCTGGGGCGGTGCGCCTGTTCGCCGAGACTGCACTGTAACGGCAGGTTGGGCAACAACTCATCAGGATACGAATACCTTTAGATCATAAATCATCAGTTTAACTTACACTTGTCCAGAAGTTCGCAACACTTGCCTTTCGTCTCCACGCACCCCCATCCTCCCCATCCTCTCGCGACACTATTGACTAGTCACGTGCAGGCTAGATGGCGACAGGCAGGCTTGGAAGGTGCCAAGATCGGACGCTTTTTGCCCTTGACGCATGCGACGATCAGCCGCTCTCCACCAAAGACGATCTGTGCCAGAAAGGGATTCAGCCGCCCCGTGGGCTTGCCGACCCCACCCCCATTTCAATCTGTTTGGCCGTCTGACTGTCTCTGTGGGAGTGTGCGGCTTGTTCAGCGGGCAGACGCAAGAGCAGGAACGTGTGTTGCACTGCTGCTGGATTGCGGCTGCTAAATCCGGACAAGGGCGGTTGGTTGGCTAAACGATTGGGCGAGCCTTGTTACCCGTAGGCACGGGGTAATCATGGCATCCAGTGCGAAACACCCGAGTTCTTTGATGAGGCTCTGCTCGGTGCTCACAAGAGGGGGAGCTCCACATGAATGCCTTTGAGATTTCTCTTGTATTTGCGATGAGAGGATTGTTATCGGATCAACCATGGCCCTCTCTTACTCGGATTGACAATTGCCTGCTTTGCGTGGGCGAGCGATTGGCAACGAAAAGAGAGAGAATGCAAGCCCTCGAAAATGTTGTGCCACTTCGGGTTTGGTGTACATGCCGGAACAGGGGGCTCTGGTTGGCGAACCTGCGCCTCTCAGCCTTTGGGCTATGCAGATGGCACCGCGCACTCCTTCCCCCCCAGCTGAGCGCTTGGGTTGGGTGTGGCCTGCGGAGCGGCAGTGGGTTGCTGAGAATGCTGACACGAGGTCGGAGCCTCGCCCTCGTCCTCGAGATGCCGACTTTGAGAGCTTTTTCTGCCATCCATCCATCCATCCATCCATCCGTCCATCCCCTTCTTGAACGACACGGCCTCAACGACCGGGAACCATCCGCTGCCGCCTTTGCCGGACCGACAACAGCAGCACCAGACGTCCGTCGGACGATGAATTTCCGATTCTGAGCGACTGAGAACCAAAGCCACTAGGGTGGTCGACAGCAGCAATGAGGATATCAAATGGAAGGGGTGGCTGGCTAGCCGCGGTGTCGCTGGCCCTGGGTCTCGCGAATGCCGATTTTGTTACCTTTACGACGGGGTTTGAGAACGGGGCCGTCCTCAATCTCGATGATCCTTCGACCAGTAGCCGGGCCTTTGGCTGGATCGTTAAGACAGGATTTTCAATCGTTGTCGACGAAGTCAAGTTGTGGGGAATTTCTCCAGGGTCTGTGGATGGCATTGAGCTCGCCTCTGGGAAGAACCGAGGGCAAGTTGGTGACCAAACACCATCCGCTGCGCCAAGTACACTCCCGGATTCGAATTCTCTGCCCATGTCGCCCCCTACCCGGTTCCAAGCATCTCGACGACAAAATGGTAATACGAAAGACGTTTCACCTGACCCGGAGATTGCTGAGGAGAAGCTGGAGGGTGCGTATCGCCACGTTTCGCGCGGTTGGAACCGTTAGGGATGCTGACGAGCGCCTGCTCAGTTCGTGCCGACGAAACCGGAGGCCATGTGACCTTCAGCGGCGATCTCTCTTGGTTTGTTTCCGACCCGAGCCAGTCGCTCTTTTTCGAAGCGAACTGGGCCGACGGCTCCAGCTACAGCAGGGCGTTCATCATACTCCCGTTCCACCTGAGACCGGACAACGCCACCATGTACACCATCCCGACCCCCCACAAGGCCGAGTCGGGCGCGCCCCCCAAGGATGACCAGGACGATGGTGGCACGGGCGTCATATTCGTAGACCCAGGCCCAGCCGCAACAGAAACAGCAACCGAGTCCGCCGAGCCGAGCCCTCCCGGCGGGCTCCCCCAGGGCGCCATCATCGGCATCGCCGTCACCTGCAGCATCATCGGCCTGCTCCTCATCGGCGGCCTCGTCTGGTTCCTGCTCCGCCGCCGCCGGCAAGCCCAGGCCATGCACGCGGCCGGCCCGCCGTACGGCTCGGGCAGCCGCGCCGACGAGCTCATGGCCGAGAAGGAGGCCGCCGCCGCCGCCGACGTCGACGCGTCCCCCCACTCGCCCTACTCCGACGACGGTGCCCCCGCGACGGCCGGTCCCAACGGCACGTACCCGAACGGCGCATCCCACGGCGGAGAGGCGGTCGCTGCGGGCGCTGTCGGCACCGCCGCCGCCTCATCCCCGGCGGCGCATTCCCGGCCCCTTCCGGATGCACCGCGGTCGTTCACACCGTACTCGGACCGCCCGGGCGCCGCTGCCGCCGGAACACCCAGTGTGCGCGCCGCGTCGGTCGCCCAAGCGGACGAGCCCCAGGTGACGGTGCCGAGCGCGACGCCGGGGCGGGCGACACCGCGGGTGCCGATTGCGCACTTGGTGGAGGACGGGATGACGGAGGATGAGATTCGCAGGCTGGAGGAGGAGGAGCGGCAGCTGGATGCTGCCATCGAGCAGGCTGGGAGACGTTGAGTCGTGTCTTGGTGTCGTGGGGGCTCAGGGGGCTAGCAGGGCGTCGGGCGGGTTTCTTTTTTTATTTTCGTGGTATGTAAGTTCGCTGTCTCAAAACAGTGGTCTTCCGCCGAGCCTCGGAATGCCTAGGGGAGTTGTGGATCGGTCGTTGTCTACTACCTAGGAGGGTGACTGCAAAATGCATCAAGAGACACTTGTTCCTACCTACCTAGTTGCCGTGACACTACACCGAACGAGAATGACCCATTTTGTGAGTTCGCTTTGTTGCCACCCCGGCTGAGTGCGCAAGCAAGAGGTTGGCATCAAGGGAACCATTTCAGACAGAACGCCAGCAGGCGAAACATGCTACCCTTCGGTGCTGTCTGGGTCCGATGTACTTGACTTCGTGTTCTGAGTGAATGTACACCAACCAGGACAGGTTAACCCAATGCTTAGCAACTCCCAACTAAACGCCGATTCCCGCCAAACCATGATCATACAGAAGCATAGCCTTTGTCAAACCCATCACAGTCCGTTCTTGGAGATCACATTCGGGACTCCCCAGTCGCCACACCTCCCTCTTTACGAGCTTCACCTGGGTACCAGGCAGAGCAGCCCCTCACACCGTTCGAGCATCCCTGCGGACATGGTCTTCACCTCGAGAAGAACCTCCCCACCATATTGCTCGCAATGCTCCCGGCAAGGTTGCCGCCGCTGAAGGCGCTCCCCGCCAGGTTCGACGCCTGGCTGAACTTGTCGCACCGCGAGAACGCCAGGGAGTTGGTGATCGTCAAGACGAGCGCGATTGCTAGGGAGAAGAGAAATCACAGTCAGCCTGCATTCCTCTCTGCCCAACTTTCTCCTCAATGTCTCCCACCGCCCAACCAAAGCACGGGAAGCGGGTAAAAAAGAACCTACCAACAAGCGGCAGCCAGATAAAATTGAACGTTATCAGGGCCACGAGCGCAAGCGCAATCCAGAGGCAGGGCTGGGCGTAGATGGCGAGCCAGAAGAAGCGGCTGTCGGTGGGGTTGACGACCTTGGTGCCGGGCTCGCTGCTCTCAAAAACCCAGTGCGACTCGCCCGTCGCCGGGTCCACCTCGTTCCACCAGCGCAGGCCGACCAGCCGGCGGCCGGCAATGTTCTTGAGGTAGTAGAAGTCGGCCGCGAGGAGGAGGATGGTGATGATGAAGATCATGACACTGCGCGGGGCGGGGTGGCGGATGGGTTGGTTGGTTAGCGAGGGCGTTTCGATAGAAGAAAAGATGGGGGCATCGCGCATGAATGGGGTCGGGCGCGCGGACGTGAGGACGAGCTGTGGTGTGTCGGGCCCGGGGTCTTCTTACAGGCTGTGTATGACGAGTATGCCGAAGAGGTAGACGAGGAGACTAGCTGTTGGGGGGAGCCAGCTCGTCAGTCCAGTCCTGCACAATACAGCACAACACCTCAAGAGGGCCGGAAAGAGAGCACTGCACATACAGAGGCGAAAAGCGAGAAAGACCAGAAGAGTAATCGGATGCGAGCTCAGGCGCCAGCTCAGAGAGCCCGGCGCAGGCTGTGGCTGCTCCATGATGCGACAATGTGATGTTGCTCGAGCTGGAGACAGCTCTGGCCACGGCTTGGGCCAGCGATGTTGCTGCCGCTGTGAGAATGATACGCAACGTAACCTGCCAAACACCTGGCAGCTCGTCAACCAGCTGCTACCGGCTGTGGGTCTGCCAAGCTGCATCGTCGGCGCCACTTGCCGGACGGTTTCTAGGGTCGGCTTCATCTCAGCTCTCAACTCTCAATTTATAGAGTGCATCGCTTCACACCTCGAACATGAGGGAAGTCAGCTTGTGACAGAAAGGGATATACTGAAAAGTGGTGCTTGCAATTTCTCTGCATCCACGGTTTTGGCTCGAGAATAGAAGCAGCCTTCGTGGGCTCTCACCAAACCATCTCAAACTCAAACAGCTTCTGATCGCACCCTGTAAACAATGGCGTCCTCAGTCGTACCCACGCTGCGCCGGGCGTTGCTCCTCGGTATTATTTTCCCATCAACCATTCCCATTTCCCATTCACTCCAAGTAATACCTTAGTAACCCCAGCTAACCCCCCGCAACAGTCCCCGCCACCAACGCCCCGGCCGTCGCAAACTCCCGCACGGTCGTAGTCGACAGCATCATCTTCGACCTCAAGCGCTCCGCAGCCAAGCTGCCCGAGGCGCGCTCCAACCTCCAACAACACCTCTCGGACCGCACTCAAAACTTCCCCCGCGTCGGCGAGGTCGCCGTGCGCATCAACCCGGTCTTCAGCCCGCACGCCGAAGCCGACATCCGCGCCATCGCCACCATGTCGGCCGTCGACACCATAGTCGTGCCCGAGGTCAAGAGCGCCGCCGACCTCGCCCTGGTCGAGGACATGCTCTGGCAGTACGACTCCTCCATCTCCTCCTCAGAATCAGGATCCCCAATCCCGCGTCGTCACTTCAACCTCCTAGCCATGGTCGACTCGGCCCGGGCCGTCATGGACCTGCCATCCATCTGCGGCGGCGGCGGCGCAACGACCCCCGCGAACCTCAAGGGCCTGCTCTTCGGCGGCGAGGAGCTAGCGCGGGACCTGTCGGTGCGGCGGTCGGCCGACATGCGCGAGCTGCTGTACGCGCGCAGCGCCGTCGTGACGGCGGCGCGGGCGTTTGGCCTCGAGACCGTCGCCGACACGCCCTGCACGTCGGCCTATGGGCGGGGGCCCAATGACCTGCGGCTGCTGCGCGAGGCCCAGGATGCGAGGCAGCTTGGGTTCAACGGGAAGCGTGAGGTCCTTTTTCTTCTTCTTTTTTATCAAGAACCGCCCCTGGAGGCAAGAGATGCTGGCTGACTGACACCGTTCGTCGTCCAGAGTGCCTTCACCGCGCTCACATATCAAGCATCCAACGCGCTTTTGCGCCACCGCGAGATGAAGTATGGTGGGCGGCCAACTTCGTGGATGCTGCCGAGCAGGCTTCTGCGGCTGGAGAGCCTGCCTTCTTCATGGGGAAGCCAGTGGATCCTCGGGTGGTTGAGAGAGCCCGGGTCATTCTTGTCAAGGCGAGACAATGCGGCTTTGATATCGATGCCATCAAGAAAGAGCCTTCCCAGGGCATCAACAAAAAAGGCCGTGCCGAGGAGAGCTCCCAGGACCAGCAAGCATCGTGAGTACGATTCTCAAGCCTCATGCGACACAAACACCGGCATCTCGGTCAGCCAGACACATGTACTATTGCTGTAATCTAAAAATTGTCTCTTTGCTCCCAAAGTTCCGTCTCACGTCCTCGCGACTTGTTTGAAGGATATGGAACTTGCGTTGAAAGTTCGTCGAGATATTCGTAACCAGGTTCCTGGAACGATGGAGCTGGCGGGCTGGCTGAATCGAGAAGTGACAAACCAGCCTCCATTCGAGACCGAGGCCTGCCAGCGAGGACGGTTGTATCATCTGCCCCATCAAGGTTGGCGACATTACAGAGCCCAAGCGGCCTGTGGTCGCGCCAGTCTGACCCACCGAATTCACTCCATGGCAGCGCCCTGTCGTCCTCCCGTTGGCCCAGGGGCATGGCCGCTTCGCCTTCTATTCTTCGGATAAACTGCTCCAGGTTCTCAAAGCCGAAGTTCCCCGGCACGCCTCTACCTTCATCTTGGGGAAAGTTGCCATCGCCGACGAGATGACGATCGGATGAGGCCGTCTGCTCTCCTGGCTGGGAATAAAGGCTCAAGAAAGGCCCTTCATCTCTCTCTCTACCATGAACGAAACTAATTGGTCGAGTCGGCGCTGAGATGTAAGCGGGCCGGCCGACAAAGGCGTATGGTCCGTATTGATGTCTCGCACCAGAAACAGCCCAATCGTCGTCGAATCGACAGAGTTCTGGTCCATATCCATGTTGGCGATAATGCAGATGCGGTTCTGCGGGTACTGCAACCCGGGAAAGTCGAGGTGCTGATGAAATCTCGCCTTCAACCTGACTGCCAAGTCGGGCCTGGCAAGCCATTTGTGTGGCCCCGTCAAGCGACAAGACGGAGCTGTAGGGCCTCTGCATTCCGACGTTCCCGTCTCTTGCAACAAAGCCTGCGTGAGGTCTTACGGGGCGCTTGAGAATCTCGCCGTTTGGTATAGGAGCCAAGTCGGTTTGCGCCGCAGCATCCTTGCGGGCGCCACTCGATCCATCCCGGGTGTCGTCAGGCGAGAGTCGTTTGGATGGGTCGGTTACCCCAGGCTCGGATTCGCGGCGTGAGTGCAGCCTACCCTTTCCACAATTCAAGACACCCCGCTGAGTAGAGCGGTCCTTGACAGAGGAGTGAGACTGGGGCTTGTCCTCAACGAGGCAGTCATCATACTGTTGTGACCATGCAGACGCGCTTCTGTGCTTGTTGCTCGGGCGGCTAGAACGGACGAGTCCGGAATCTCGGCTCTGAATGGCGGGCAGGGAGCTAGAGTACCGGGGGAGTGCGCGACCTCCGTCGACGCTGATGCTTCGGTACGATCGTTGCAAACTGTGTGGTGAACACCGTCCCTCGTGGTGGCTTGAACGGGGATATGATTCTGCATCGGGCAAGCTGTGTAAATGCCTGGCCTGGTCTGCAACGCCATAGCTGCGGGACTCGGGTTCGTCGTACGTCGTCTTCCGAGAGAAGAAGGCGGAAAACTCCTCCAGTTCTTTGTCCTCTTTTTGGCTCTTGCTGAGCTTTGATCTCGAGGCGTTGGGCTCCGACGTTCTCCGTGTTATACTCCGGTGCCGCGAGGGGCGATTTGTTTTAGGTATCAGTTTGCTTGCTGTGGCCTCCATTAGCGACAACGTCTCCTCTCTGTACGTGCTCGGCGGCCGTACCCCGTGGAATCATATGGCTGGTCGCAATTCCAGCATCGCGCTGATGCGTCTGGCTCGGCAATGTTAGCATCTTGTTCACGGTCTTATTGGACACTGAGTACACCCACCAAGTGCTGTCTTTCGGTCCTCAGGGCTCTCTCCTTCCCGTCACCCGTTGCTGTATGTCCGCGATGCGCCTGATCCGAGACACGCTTCTTATCCGCTCGTGGCTTGTAGTCATACTTGTCGTCACGAGTCTTGTGACGAGCTCTCTTCTCAAATCGATGCTCGACTCGCTCCGCTGCCTTTGGAGATGGGGGGGAAGGGTCCGATACGGGCCGTGGCCTTTTCTGATGCTTGCGTATGTGGTCGCTCGCGCCGGATTGCTCTGCTACTTGCAGCTGTCTCCTCTGGCCATCTATCTTCAAGAGATGCGAATCTCGAGCCTGTGTCTGCTGCAACCAAGACTGGATGAACTCGTCGTTCTGTTCCTTGGGACGGGGCGTCGGACCCCTGCCCAGGGCTGCAAGGGGGGCTCTGGTGATCTTGTCTAGATGTGCGCTCGTCTGCAGGCTCCTCGTGCGGTTCTTGATCTGGCTTTCCCGTTCAAGGTGTTCGCGGCTGTGTCGGAAGTCATGGAGTCTCCGAGATGTCGTCGCTGGACGGAGTGACTGCAGTGCTTCCATTGTCTTTCGGTGCTCGGCGACGAGTCGTGAAGCCCCGACGGTGTGAGTGTGCGTCGGTGTTTGCCTTTGCAACAATTACCTCTAGGCAGTGGAAGCCAGGGCCGTTAAGTAGTGATGTTGTTGAGAACCCATCGTTCCTGCCCGTAACGTAACCTTATCCGACGTGACCTAGCCGGTGACCGGAGAAGGTCGGTTGTTCTTCCAGCCTTCCTCAACCCGGAAGGAACATCTTTGTTTTGGTCGATTCGTCTATGGTCCGTTTTCCTTATCGAGTACCTGGGTTCTCAAAGCGCCGACAGTTGGGCCACTGGCAGTCCATGGTGGATTTTCTTTCGGTCGAACTGTCGTGATGTTCCAGTTCGTCAACCACCTAACGACGCCGGTAATCTTCGCCCCTTGATCGATCCGGGACCGATGCCGCTGTTCATGTCAGCCCAGTTGGACGTTGGCTGGTATTTCGCATTCCTGGTGAGAAAGTCAGCTCTTTGCTGTTGCTGCGACCCGGTTGGCATCTCTGTGTGCAGTCAGCGAACAACGCTTGCAGCACAAGCTTGCTGAAAACATGGCTAGAGGGCCAACGTAGCTGTGAGTTGTTTCCCCAACTCCAATTTCGCTCATAGTCCATCCCGAAATCTAGGTCCAGAAACTGACAGTCGCTCAGACAACCTTCGTCGCCCCTCGCTTGCACCACACCCGACTCTTCGGCCCCAAGACGTGCGGCTTTGAGCGTATCCCTGACTCGACATGGCGACGTCTCATTTGGCTTGCCAGTTGTTTCTGCGTCCACAACGCCACGGGCCTGATGGGAACTCAACCTCAACTCTCAAGCCATGGCGAAGACCGTACCAGTGCAGTACATGGCGTCTCCACAGTGTCGGCTGCCGAACAGACGAGATCCTCAAACCCAACAACCATGCGTTTTCTCCAGACGAGCCATGCAGCCGTCTGTCAAGATGCACAAGCGGAAACAGCCACTGGGTTGCATCACCTCTGGCCATGGTTGGAGTCTTGGACGGTAACACCCTCCCTTGCCCTTTTCGGCAACCTGCCGCCATCTCCGGCTCCGCAGATTCCACGTCGGGACGCCTTCGGTCCGCCACCGTCCTCAGGTGGTTGAACTGCTGCACTTTTGAGGATAACATTGCGAGTCCTCTACGCGAGAGACGGGCAATCCCCTTCGGCGTACCTGCTGTGTTTCAGCACCTGCAACCAGGCCATGCAGCTTTCTTGCTGCACTTCGGAGACGACCCGCCGATTGAGGAGGCTCTGTTGGAAGACTCAACGGAGGTCAGATCCAACCCCTATACGAATAGCGGTACTTGTTCCCCGCCTGGCTGTGTGATGGAGAAGAGCGCGGTTGGTACTTGTACACACATTCGGACGTACCGTGTGCGGTGATCGGCAAGCAGCCACCAGTCGCATGAAACTATCGCGGGCCCACATCGCGTGAAGGGTTTAACGGGCGCCTTCCCGCTTATGGCTTAGACTGCTGGAGCGTTGAACCCCTGGAAGGTTGCTATCCATCTCTGGTCCCGCTGTCAAACCGCTCAGCACCATGTCGCCAGGGCCCCATCTCCGTTTGTATGCTTCGCACGACTTGTTCTCCTGGACCACCCGCCGGCGGGAGAAGTCATCAGGCTTCTCATTCCCCATACAACTACACAGTATGTTCGTCACTTGGGCATAACCGGGACCGGGCTGCTGGCTGGCATGGGCGAGAAGGGGACCGCAACTTGAGTCGATGCTTCCTTCACCAGCCAGCAGCTATCACTCATCTTCGTCGGTCGTGCGATCGGCCGTCAAGCCATGTTTATTAATAGTCCTCGGATCATCCGCATACGACATTGTACTGACAAGCAACTGGAGTCCCTGGGCCAAGCAAGCGTTTCATCCCCCGCCTTGCCCTGCCGTCCGATCAAAAGTTGCTTTTATCCTCGCATGATCGCATCCCCCCTGGAATCACAACGTGTTTCATCCGCCTGCGGCAATGAAGCTTGAGTCGATCCCCCGGAGAAGCTAACGGCATCATGAGGCATACCCATGCTCATCAAAAAGGACGCGTCTTCTCCACAGCGAGACGTCCAAACTCGAGTGGGCCTTGCTGCTAAGGTCAACAGGAGGCCGTTTGATGGGCTTCTGTGTTCGTGAAGAAACTTGATGATCCATCGAGATGCGCTTCGCTTTCTCGGCGCCCGGAATCAGCACCCTGGCTTGTCCCTGTTGAGCCAGGGTGTTGACTGGGATAATTACCGATAACTCGATACCCCAGACCTCCATGGCCCTGGTTCGGATCAGCATCTCAAGGTGGCTGACTTACTGTGGTTGCCGGCAAAAGTTTTCAAAGTGGGCCGGGTACCGACCAGGGTCACGGACAGAGGCCCACCCTCCCCATCAATGTACCAACGCGTCGCGCGTGGCCGTCAAGTTAGAAAGGAATATGCATTCCATTGGCATCAATAACAGCTTGTTGCCGTAGAGGCATTATATCTACAAATACTGCATGGGAAGCAGTCCCTGAGGAATTCCTTAGAGAGCGTGTAGATACAATGCCTCTACGGCAACAAGCTGTTATTGATGCCAATGGAATGCATATTCCTTTCTAACTTGACGGCCACGCGCGACGCGTTGGTACATTGATGGGAAGGGTGGGCCTCTGTCCGTGACCCTGGTCGGTACCCGGCCCACTTTGAAAACTTTTGCCGGCAACCACAGTACTGCGCAAGGCCTGAGCCTCGGCCCGGACCCGATGGCCTCGAGATGGATGGTGATGCAAAGTCAGAGGGGCATTTTCGCCGATGCCGGCAAAATCGTCACAATGCCTTGAGCGTGACAGCGTTTCTCAGGTCCCGGGGTCGTGCATGAGCACGGCATTGACCGACCAGCCTGGGAGACTCATGGTTTTTGAAGAGGCGTTTCCTGAACCCTGGGCAAGGGTGTTTCGCCCTGGCTGAACCCGCAACAAAGACTAGCATGCGTGGTAGCTGACGTGTGTTTTATCACGGTAAGCTTCAAGTGCTAGGCCTACGAAGCAGACGCCATGCAAGCTGATATTGCAAGGACCGCGGACTCGCTGGCCAGAGTCTGGGATCACACGTGCGGAGGGTTCATGTATTCGCACGGGATAAGCAACTGAGGCTTGTTGATGAGAGCCCCGAGCCTCCACAGCACTCACCTGCGTTGTGGCGTGTCAGAACGAATGGGGCCACGGAGGGACCGTTCTCGAACCTTTCTAGAGGTACCTTATCCTCCGCCAAGGCGCAGCGCCGCCTCTCATGCAGCAGCCCTGGTCCAAAACCACGCTGGGGCGATGGTTTATCTGTTTGACGCATGTCTGGACCAAACCATGCCAGCGGGCATGACATTCCTTTATGCTTGATGAGACCTTGACCAGGGCAACAGCAAAACACAATATCAGGGACGGGAGCCATCAAGCATCAGGCTGGTACATTACAGGGAGTCCGGGACTCAGTCATGGCGGGGGTTAAGCCAGGGGTTCTATTTTGGTCCCTTCCCAGGGACTCCCCCGCCGGTATATAAGATGGGTAGCATTGATACCGGCGACTCTGGCCCTCTCCAGGCCGAACTCTCTTCCACAAGCCAGCCGGCTTACTAGCACGAGAGAGGAGAATCCTTGACCCTAAGTTATCACATTCGCAGCTTCGTTTGCCGATCTCTGCGCCGTGGCCACTGCCCATCTTCCCTTGTGCCATCCACATGCCAGTCTCGTTTGTTGGGGGAAATTGAAGGGCTACGATTGTAAACTCGAAGACGTGCCTCCGCTCCGGCTGAAGTCGGCAAGCCACCGACTGCCCTGCCCGGGCTGACGACTGATCTGTTCCGTTTGTCGGGTGCAGTGAGAGGAGCTAGTCCACGGCAGTACCCGTTCTCGTCGGACCCCCTCCTTCCTCTTGCTACCTACCTTACTTAGGCAGCTGTCTTAAGCGCCGGAAATCTGGTGAGTCCCCCGCCTTTCTCCCAGCCCAGCACATCAAATCTGGGCCCTTCGTGGTCCTCTTCCAGTCAGCCACCTCGTATTATCCTGCCATTTGCGCCCGTCCTAGCACCTGCAGCAGACGCATGCCAGTTCCCGTCCACAGCCCCGGGCCATTCGTTTCCCTCCAACACGTGGACTTCCAAAACGCCCGCGGATCTGACAAGAAACCATAAGGAATTAGGACGAGAAAGAGACAGCACAAGACAAAGCCAGCATGTCAAAATTGTTCATCGGGTAAGACCAGTCAAAATATCCAGATCCCGCCTTGAACCACCAACAAGGGGGCACCAGCAGCCCCTCGCTGACCCGACACAGCGGCCTGGCATGGCACACCGAAGAGAACACGCTAAGAGCGAAGTTTGAGGAGTTTGGCGTTCTGGAAGAAGCAGTATGTCACGTCGCCCCATTCCAGTCCTTTGGTGTGTTGTTGGCTCTATTGTGTCTGCTCCTCCGGGATGATTGGGAGCTCGAACTTGCCGATGGGTTTTGCACAAGGTCCCTTACCTTAGGAAGAAGCACGACTAACACCGCCGCCAGGTCGTCGTCAAGGATCGCGACACGGGCCGTAGCAGGGGTTTCGGGTTTGTGCGATACACCAACGAGGACGACGCCCAGAACGCCATCTCGGCCATGAACAACGTCGAGTGAGTCGAGCACGTCCCAACCAGCAGCTTCTGCCCCGCCATTCTCTCTCCTACCCCCGCCCTTTGATCTCCAGTGATTGACCCAAACTCCCCCGACAAGGTTCGACGGACGACATATCCGTGTCGACAAGGCCTCAGACACCGGTCCCAGGGGTGGCGGGCGAGGAGGAGTTGCGCAAGGCTACGGCCGAGGCGGGTACGCCGCCGCCGGAATGCCGCCGGTGGCCGGCGGCCCCATGCCCGGCATCGCGTACGGCACCCAGCAGCAGCAGCACCAGCAGCAGCCATACGGAATGCAGCCGAGCCTCTACCACCAGCCGTACGGGCGTGGGTATGCGCCGGCCGCCCCGGCTGCGTATGCCGTTCCTCCGCCAGGTATGCGAATAGAAGAAAAAAGAAGAAGAAAAATTGATGAGAGAGGGGGCCTTTTCTGACCGTGAGACTACCTAGCATGGGGAACGCAACCGTACGGATACCCCGATCCAAGCCAGCAAGGCCAACCGCCTCAGCCGCCGCATCAAGGGCCCGGGCCGGGCGGGTACTAGAGTTGGGAGAGCCACCAGACATCCGACGGAGAGGATTTGACGAGCCTTTTGTTGGCCACCCACGCGCAAGGAGGAGCGCCAGACGGCGAATTGGAATAACGGTGTCAAAGGATTGCGGATCGACGACGACGACGACAACCACAACGATGGCATAAGAGAGAGGGAGTGAGAGAAAGCCATATGCAGTACCTTGAACTCTGGGGAATCTTGTCTTTTACGCGTCGAAGCTAGTGGGGTGCTTGTTTCGTTTTCTTCCTGCCGTCGAGGATGCTGTATGATCAAAAAGTTGTTGCTGACCATGGACGATCGAACTCATGATACCCAGCTGCTCGACTGCCGCGATCTCTTTTGTATTTGTTACTGCGTCATCTCAAGGTTCTTTTGCATTTAACTACCTGCTTTGGTTTCCAGGTTTTCCTTGCTTTATCGGTGGAATAACTGGTTTGGGGAAATAGGGGATCAAGTAACAGGACTGGATGGGCGAAAAGTTGTTCTAGCCGATTCCACGCTTATGGACACTTAGACAGTCGGTCATTTCGTGTCATCTGGTTTTACGTTCCTCAAAGGCATGGGAGATGGCTGAGATGACTGGGTACACACCATTGAACAGGGAATGCAAGGCTTGTCAAGACGGGCAGAGACAAATTCGATGGACTGGACTCGGAGGCTTGCCGATAGCCGACTCAAAGCAAAGGGGGAAAAGGGGGACGGGAACGGGGAAAGGGGAAAGGGAAAAGAAAGGGGGGATGAAGGCTTCGTAGCTGTCGTTTCTGTTGTCATTGATCATGATGATGTTCTGCTGTTTCTCGTCGATATGCTGCTCCCCCCCCTCCCTACCACTTCATCACCAAGTCTTCTCCGTCTCCTCCTGCTCGTCTACGCTGCCGCGCCTCCTGAAGTCGTGAGGCTGCTCATGATGCCGCTGCTCCCGGTGCAACACGTCTTCCTTGGCACCGATCCGCTCCCTCTCGTCGCGCGCCGCCGCCGCCGCGATGGCCCGCACCCGGTTCGACAGGTCCGTGATGTGCTCGTCGCCGCTCTCCGGGCTGAGCTCGTCCAGTGCCGCCTCCAGCCCCCACAGGTAGTCCCGGTTGGCGCCGCTCGGCCCGGCGCTGCGGTAGATGTGCTCGGCGAGCTCCTGCGGGTCCTGCGGGCCGACGAACTGCTCGTTGTCGGGCGTGCCGATGTAGACGAGTGTTCGGATGGTGGGAGAGGGGTTGATGGAGCCGCCGGGAGTAACCGCCGCAGCTGCCGGATGGAAGGGCGTGTGGTGGATCGTGTACCCGTTGATCTCGCGTATGTCGAGGTACGCCTTCACCTCAGCCACGCGGTCGGGCTCGATGCGGTAGGCCACGCCCCAGACCTTGTCCGGGGCCGAGCCGTAGTGGTCGGCCAGCTGCTTCCAGTAGGAGCGCGAGATGAGGGTGACGACGCGCCCGGGGTCTTGTGGGGTGCCGCGGTGGTCTTCGCTGTTTTTATGGGAGACAAGAGGCGGTAAGATTTAGGGTAAGGTATGTGGACGTGAGAGGTGGGGGGTCAAGAGTCGGACGAGACAGACGGTGGGCAACAGGACGGCGATATCCAGTGGAGGTCATGGAAGGGAAAAGTCAGGGTGGAAGAGGAAGTGGAGGAGGCGGAGGGTTCATACCTTGCCTGTATCCAACGGTTAGTGCGTGAAGACATGGGACAGAGGGGAAAGTAGCGGACGAAGTCATGGGAAAGGAGGTACGGGGACGGCTGCAAGGCAACGACACAACGGATCCGGGGAAGAAGTACCTGCCAAAACCTCCGGACATAGCCTGTCACCCAGCCTGGGATTCGCCTATCTGAGGCTCGGTCAGCTTCCGCGGGGAAGGTTGGTTCGACTTTGCCAGTACCAAAGTGAGGTGGAGGTTTCCAGATCAAGCTCCTGCGAAGCCAGTGGTTAGTTCTTGAACTCCTGGCTTGGTACATGCTGTGTATTGTCCATGGAAACGCGGGTACTCACCCATATCCAAACAGCCAGAACTCATCAGCTTGAGGAGGAGGGGCCTCGCCAGACATGGTCTCAAGCCTTCTTGCTTAAGATGCCACAAGGCGGCGCCGAATCCGAATACGGTTTCGGTGTGTTTGTAGGTTGACTTGGCTGTGGGATGAAGTATCCCCTCCTCTTACTGATTTCTCAGGCTGAGTGACCTGAGTCACTCTCGAGTTTGATGTCCCCCCTGGGTCTCGGCGAGTGGGACAAAGCGCGCTCTCACTGGAGGCGCAGGATAGGACTGGGTGGTTGATGTACGAACGTAGGAGTCGGCAAATTGGCTGATAGAGTAATTGTCCTGTCCTCTATTGGAGTTCTGGAATGGAACTTGCGGTCAAGCGCGCTCACCTGAGTAAGGTACCTTTAAGGTACCGATATCCGTACGCTGCAAGTCATCGTTAGTGGAAATGGTTGGTGGAGACAGGAACGCTTGCGGGAGCGTGCTTCGGCCCGTGGATCGCCTCATCGATGCTGTCTCACATATACGGTGCTCATGTCCGCAGCAAGGCTGATTGCGCCGGGCAGCTTAGGTTGTAGCTAAGGTCCTCTTTTATCTTCTTCTCTTTTCTGCTCGTTTTTGGGTTCCAGATTTCTGTCTCTTCTCTTCATTAATCTCCAGCTGGCTCAGGAAATCTGATAAAAGATGACCTCTGAGACTTCCAATAACTGTTGAGCGAGCAAACACCCGACGTCCCCTAGGTACGGATAGGTATGGATAAGAAACTGCTTTAGCCCCTGTGACGTCGAGGTGTGCACCGGGGCGTGCCACGAGGGATGTTGAAACCCGGGACCCATCTCATGAAGCTGCCGGGGACCTTGTCGAACTTGCTGGGCTGCTGGGGTCATGGATGCCCCGTATCCGGATCGACGGCAATTGTCGTACATTACGTTCCGCGTATTGTATAATACATAAAGTACCCAACGTATTCCTGTCTCTGTCGCCGATTGAAGCCAACAAACCTGGGACCATCTACAATCGCTTACTGCCGCCGGTGTTAAAAAACCGCCGAGCCGTCGAAACAGCCATACTCTAGATCACCAGGACGGTGAGATTCTCCCCGGTCCTACCTTGGCTTTCTCGACGTATCCCTGAGGATGCCACCTGATGGCGATTACAGTTTCACTGCCTGCCAAGGCGTAACACGCGTATTCTATCAGCATCCACGACAGCAAGAAAGAACCCCGCCCTCAGGGCTGCGCCATCCTCGACAGAACGCGAAGCTCCAGAGGCTCTTTTGATCCCAAATCGGATTCTCCGCTCCCAGTGTGTATTGCACACTGCCAAGGTGTAGCCGCCAAACCTGCGGCTGAGTCGGCAGGTTTGCAGCCGCAAGACAGCTTTAAGTTGCTTAGGTAAATAAATACCACCGCCTGCTGCCTGTCACTTCCGTTGCGGAGAGCGTCGATCCTGCAGGACCCAACCCCAAACCTGACACCTATTTAAGAGGATAACTGGCGACCATCTCCTGCCCAGTCCCAGCCAGCAAACACGCACACGCGCACACCAGAAAACATGGCGTACAATAGGCCGTACAACCCCGATGAGTTGCCCAGGTGAGTTGCGCAGACACTCCCAGAGTCGCAATCCCCATTTCCCCGGCACCGGCACAGCCCCGCCATCCGGCGACACGTTTTGCCAGTTTACTACAACCGTGACCAGCGTGCCCTTGTTAACGTTGCGCCTAGGTTCGCAGAGCCGGAGCAAGTGAGCTTCAACCTCTCCCGTCGGAATCCCGGCCGCCCATGGTTCTGGTAGCTAATCTTGCCCGTCCTCTTACCCTCCGCAGAAAGGGAACCTCAAGTCACCACTCTCGGCTCAACCACCGCCCTCTTCGCGATACGAGTCCAAGCCTGCCCCGCCGCGTCCCGCCGAGCACAGAGGCTCTACCGACCCATACGGCGCCCACCCGCAAGCACGGCTGTCGCCGAGGAACACTGCCCCGCCGCCGGACCGCTTCGGCATGAGTCCACCCCCTACTGCCTCGGCCGCCCGCCCAAGCCACCACAACCTCCCGCCCGCCAACTCGCGACCGCCGCCGAGCCCTTCCCCGCGCGATAGCTCCGCTGACCCGACGCTACTCCCGCTCTTCAGGGCCGTGGACAAAGATGGTGGGTCTTCTTCCTGTGATGTGTCTCCCACATGCTTGATCAACACCGCTTACACGTTTCTCTCTTTTTTCCCTCTACAGGCACCGGCCAGCTCTCGGAGAGGGAGCTCTCGGCGGCGCTCGTCAACGGCGACTGGACGGCGTTTGACCCGCAGACGGTGCGCATGATGATACGCATGTTCGACAGCGACCGCAGCGGCACCATCGGCTTCGAGGAGTTCTGCGGGCTGTGGTCGTTCCTGGCCTCGTGGCGGTCGCTGTTTGACCGCTTCGACACGGACCGCTCCGGCAACATCAGCCTGGACGAGTTCAGCAACGCCCTCGTCGCCTTCCGCTACCGCCTCAGCGACCGCTTCATCGAGACCATCTTCCGCACCTACGACAAGCGCAACGAGGGGGTCATGAGCTTCGACCTCTTCGTCCAGGCCTGCATCAGCCTCAAGCGCATGACCGACGTCTTCAAGCGCTACGATGACGACCGCGACGGCTACATCACGCTGAGCTTCGAGGACTTCTTGACCGAGATCCTCCGCCAGCTGAGATGAGGTGCTGGAAAGCGATGGGCAGTCTGGTCATCTTTTCCCAGCTTTGCGTTGCT
Organism: Parathielavia hyrcaniae; assembly: GCA_033575675.1. Classification (NCBI taxonomy): domain Eukaryota; kingdom Fungi; phylum Ascomycota; class Sordariomycetes; order Sordariales; family Chaetomiaceae; genus Parathielavia; species Parathielavia hyrcaniae. The sequence continues at coordinate 51,548 of MU863646.1, forward strand.
GTGACATATCCTTGGTCTTAGGAGGCTTGGGTACGGGTGGTTGGATGATTTTTTTTGCATCAATATCTCTATGAAGTCATGTGCTTTCGAGGTAAATTGGCTGTGGCAGGAACTGGAGAGGCAAAATCACATGCAGATGAATGAAGAAGTTGATACCCCGAGCCGAACTGTGGGACCACGGGCCCAAGTCTCTGTTCAGAATAATGGGGTGTTTCCAGTGACCTTCGTAAAGAGATCGTGGCCCTGGATCATCATTATCCTGGTGTTCAAAGACTCTCGTCTACACAGTATTGCCTCCGTCGTCCATTTTCGTACTCCCATCAGAACAGCCTTTCAACGGTCTGTGGGTCTGCGTGAAGAAAGCGGGAGTGTGAAGAAATGGAAGGGTCCTGGCTCCGCCGGGCTGTCAAGCCATGATAAGCACCGCCCCATTTGCTCCACACCAGGATACGGCAGCCACACGAGGACGGGTCGCCGTACGGTATCCGTACGAAGGTACAACACGCACGTGGAAGAGAATCCACGAGCGAAATGGAAGTCGAGTGTGCAAACCAGACTTCCATTGCTAACCGTTGTGACTTTCCCAGTGTTCATCGGCAGCTCTGGTACCTCGAAATCGGCTTTTCGTCTCTTAACTTGGATTTTGACCAGCCCGGAAAGCTTCCCTGGACGGGACGGGAGCTTGCAGCTGCATTGGGGAGCTCCAAGCAACTCCTGTCACTGCGGCAGAGGGAGCATCGGCGACCAGGGTTCGTTCCAATCACAGCGGGCTGCGACATCCATTTCTGGACAGGGCATTGGCGGCCCCCCCCACCTCTCCGTGTCCCCGGGTTGCTTCCCATGCTGTCCGCTTCCTCGCCCGAGTCGGGCACTCCGTAGAGAGACCCATCCGTGACCTTCGCAAGCCCCGTCGTCCGAGTCCAGCCAATTGCTCGCAAGCCAACGCCGCACCGAGCAATCAGGATGTTCAGGGTCAAGCGAATCAGAGATCTACACCCACGTGTTGAGAGAGTTGTCGAACAGGATCGCCCGTTTCCGGTGCAGTGGAGGGCGGGATTGAAAGACGGCTCGAGTCAGGGTGGTCATAATTGTCGGTCGTTTGCCGCGGTCAACCCAAGGATCTTGTGATCCGGCTGACCACCTCCGACAAGGGCTCAAGAGACATCATCATCCATGAAGGGAATCTCGAGCGAGCTCATGTCGAGCTTCGGGACAAGCTGCAGATGAGCAGCTTGCTCTTCGAAGCTCCCCCACGTACCCGCCTACCTGTAATAAGCTGTCATCGTCCCGCTCTTCCCACTTGATACCGATCCTATGACGCCTGTTGACCTCGATTCCTCAGAAAAGGCCGGCTGCATGCCATCCCTCATGCCTTCCCGCTCTTGCACAGTATATGGAAAACGAATTCTGACTGTCTTTGTTAGCCGAGACTTTGGCTTGCAAACAATGGAGGTCCAGTCTTCTTAATAAACAAAAAGTAAATTGACACCTTCTAGCTCCAGGTTCCCAGGAAAACTTAGCTCTCCTGGGTCGAATCAAGACTCATTCACGGTAAAGGACAGCGAGTTGCACTGCGGAAAGCACAGCTACCACCAGAGGTACCATACCACAGTACACTGATCTTCCGTTGAAGGCTTTCGTCGGTACCTCCGAAGACAAGGAAGCTGGGCCGAGTCACCAGCTTCGAGGCCCGGGAGCATGCTTGTTGCTGCCCCCGCTCCCTCCCCGCTCTCCCATTCGAGCTGCTCCGTCCATTGTCCTGTTCTCGCCCGCAGGTCATTGCCACCACCTGCCCTCCCCCATCCTTCGAAACACCGCCCGTTACACCTGCCAGAGGAGCTTGGAGCTCTTTTCTCTGACTGCATCCCCTAAACACACATTTTCCAGCCTCGAGACAGCCAGCGCCAAATGTGACAGTCTTTCGCATCGCAGGCCACTTACACGTCAATTGAGAGTCGCCTTCGATCCCACCACACCCGACGCTGGCTATCTTATCGGATACACCAGCTAAGCTTCCTAGGTATCGCCCACGCCGCCAGCGCCCCTCGACTCCCGCCGTCGCTGCTGCTTGGTGGGGTTATTGTCGTTCGAGACGCCCAAGATGCCGCCGAGGTCGTCCCTCACGTCTTCCTTTTCAATCACAGATGCCAACAATGAGGTTGTCTGCCCGCTGCGCAACCAAGATGGCTCCAGCTGCCGCAAGCGCTGTATTGGGGTGAGTCGCTGTCCGCCAGACGCTGCCCCATGTCGCCACCCGAATTTCTTTTTTCCCAACCGAACTGTTGCAGTGCCTCAAGACGCACAAGACTGACGCGGCACGACCTCTAGGAGAAGCGGTACCGCTCTATGCAGGAGCATATTCGCCGGGCGCACCCCGAGCACTACATCGCCAAGCTGCCTGCGACCGAGGAGAGCTTCCTGCTCATGATCAACACCTCCCCGAGCGAGCGACCCCAGCCCCAACCCACCTCGGTCCCGCCGCACGCACATGCACCCCAGATCAAAGGACCTTCACACGGCTTCCGGCGAGACGAATCCAATGGTGCGGGTACGCCACGGAGATATGAAGAGTATTCCGGGGGCGCCATGTTCCCCGCGGCCGCTGCCCTCGCCCAGCTGCACAACCACAAAAGCGATGCTGGGTGGGAGTCCGAGATAGTGAGTAGCTTGCCCTGTCTAGGTGTCTTCCCCCATCCCGCATCAAGGCTGACTCTAGAGCCATAGGACTGGCACTCGGACACGGAAGGGGCGAGAAGGCCAAGGTCATCCATTGAGCTGCCACCAATACAACTGTCAACCGCCGATATTACGAGTGCGCCACTGCCGAGTCTCGAACCAGGCAGACCCCGCGACCTACTGCCATCCATCATGTCCCACTCGCCTCCTGGCCGCTCCTCGACGCTCCCGCCGCTCCACCGGTCGCTAGGTCCCATCCGGCCGCGGAAACAATCAATTTCCAAGCGGGCGCACCACAGGAGGAAATCCAAGGGGCCTGGTTCGGACTGGCTGCGTCGAATACAGAACGACGGCACCCCCGACTTTCTCAGGCCCGGAAGCCACGATCGGAAAGCTCTCTCAGCCGAGCCGTCCGGAGACTATGGTAAGAGGTGGGAGGATCTGATCGACGCGGCGGCCTCGGCAACGGAAGACATAGATGAGGACAGAACTCCAGTGAGTCTCAAGTTCCCTTCGATGCTCGACCCGCGCCTGACAGGCCAGATGCCGCAATCCCCGGTGTCCATCCAGAGGTCGTCCCTGCCGCCCTTTGCCCAAAACGCTTTCACGAGCTACCAGCAGTCCCCCCTCCAACGAGCTCTCACCCCGCCGACGTACAACCCTGAAGCCCCTGAACCGTTCCCGTCGGTCGAGAGCGGCGAAAGTGGAGACACGTTCCATATCGACTCGCGGGGCCTGTCGGACTCGTCCCCGAGCTACTCGTCGCAGAACACGCAGATCTACTGCGCCGCCTGCCAGGGCATCTCGCTGCTGAGGGAGTCGTACGCCTGTACTGAGTGCATCTGCGGCCTCTGCCAGGCCTGTGTCGACGTCCTGATGGGCGAGCAAGGCGCCCGCAGAAAGTGCCCCCGATGCGCCACGATCGGCGGCCGTTTCAAGCCGTTCCAACTCGACATTCGGTAGTGATTGGGGGACTCCGTCCGTGTCTTGCTCCAGTCATCATCATCATCACCATCATCATTATCATCGGAAGGGTGCTATTCCCTTGCATTTTCTATTGGCTCCTCATTTCCTTTCCTTTTTCCTCTATATACGTATTACGGCACAATTATGGCGTCGTTTATCGGTGGTATATAACGGCCCATTCGGCGCCAACAGTGCATTTTGGGAAGGGGACACACTACGGGACGGTACTTTTGACGTTTACGGCGTTGGCACGATTGGATACGGCTGGAAGGATAGTCTCGACGACACGCATTTGACGACATGTCCTTTTTTCTGCATGGCTCTGAGACGAAACAGAGCCAACATGCCCGCTACGACACATTCACTCGGCATACCCACGGCATCTCGCTAGCGAACGGTTTGCCTTTTTGTTTTTATATAATTGACTCGGACGGGGCGGGGCGTCTCTGGCGTGGTGGGTTTCTCCTCGGTTTTCGAGATGAGAAGATCATCGGAGCTCATACTACTATACTGCTTTGAAGGTTGTTCTTCTGAGTTTAGGGCTGGTGCGGCAAAGGCGTTTTTTCGTTTCGCTTTTCCTCTTCGTTACCTAGTGCCCTATGCGGCTCGCGAGATTCGAATCCGAATTGGGGGCGGCTGCTACATAAGGTACTGTTTTGATCAAGTTCAGCAGAGGCTTTGGTGGGCATAGCCCGTGGCCTCTTGAGAGGTATTATCTCTGCTTCACTGATTAGGGTAGCAGCAGCAGCAAAACCGGTTTGGCTTGCGACCTAGATTTGATATTTGATATATATACACAGGATAGGTTGATAGTTACCGTGTGCGTTTGAATGAATGTCAGTCAGGTACTGCGAACGGCGCTTCGTATTTTTCGATTCATATCGTCACTGTCTTCTTTGTCGCGTGCTCTCTTGGCCGCCTCTGGTAGCTAGATTTGAATAGGTGACGGGCTGTCTTGTCTACTTACTTACCAGCAGTCGGGATCATGGGAAGGTTCTTGCTGACTGGCCTGGCGGAGAACGTCTGCATGTCCCCGGTGTGTCTCCCTTTCTAGGGTTCTCGGTATGAAAGGATGACGGAGATTAGGGGAGCGTGGGAGGTGTTGGTTGGAGTTGAGGCCTGTGAGGTGTGTTGGAGTGGTCTGCGTGTTGGTCAGCAGTGGTCGACCAGGTTTGGGTGAATAAAGTAGGTTGACCTAGGTGAATATGTCGGGGGTTTTGCAGGTAAGTCTTTGAGGTGGAAGCCTACTTGGTGAGGGCATGCTGTGATGTTGGAGCTGTGGTTGGCGGCCAGTGGGATGGATGCCTGATGCAACGTTCCCGTCCCGCCAACATGTGAGTTGACGTGACAAAAAGACTCGTGGTGGGTTTCTCACTAGGAGCCATTTGGCGTCTTTGTCACAGGCTGACATGGTCTCTGTAACCCGAAGATGGCCGGAATTCAGGCAGGTGCAGCATCTGATGCGGGGTCTGGCCGCCAACACGGCCAACAGCAAACTTGAAGTTAACCATGAGGTGCGTTGACGGCGCGTTACCTCACGCAGATGGTAAAATGTGAATGGACTGCACATGGTGGCTGTATGCCTTGTGCCTTGGACCAAGACGGTTGGGGGGGAATAAAAAAGGGCGTCGTCCAACGTAGGAGGCTGCTCGCACCTTCCCGTCTGCTTTTTACTTACCTTCCCTTCAACCCTCCAAGGCACCTATCAACCTTACCTAACCAAGGTCTTACCTTGAGATAAGTTCGAGGCACACCCGCAGTTTGACAACAGTGTTTGCTGCTGTTCCGACTGAGAATCTACCTTGGCAACACCTGGATTCTCAGCTGCAAGCAACCTCGTAAGACACTTTTCCACCCGGCCGAGGATATTGTCATCATGGGCACTCGCCACCTCATCTGGTGAGTAGATTTGCAAGAATAAAACTTCATTTCTAACAGCGCTGCAGCGTCTTCTGGAAGGGAAAATGGGTCCTCGCCCAGTACGGCCAGTTCGACGGCTACCCGGAGGGCCAGGGTGTCAAGGTCTTCAAGTTCCTGTCGGTCGCCCGCAATATCGACAACTTCAAGGCCGGCCTGGAGCACCACATCTACGAGCCAAACCAGGAGGAGCTGAACGCCATCTGGGCCGAGTGTGAGGCCTGGGAACAGGCCCGGCCCTGGCCCGAGCGCTACGAGTCGGCCGTTTAAACACCTCTACCCCAGCCTGGCTCGCGAGACCTCGGCAGGCATCCTGGGCATCATCGCCCGCGCGAGCCAGCCACAGGAAGATGCGGATAGCGCTGAGCTGAAGCCCAAGAAGGTTCCCGTAAACCTTCAGCTGACATTTGCGAACCACACCCTGTTCTGCGAGTGGGCCTACGTCATCGACCTCGACAAGGAGGTGCTGGAGGTGTATGGCGGCGGCGAGCACAAGCATGACGGCCATAGGTTCAAGGACGTCGGCGACAAGGACGCCGACGTGCCTGCGTTTGTGTACTCGTACGGCTTCAATGAGTTGTACTTGACCGAGTCGGAAAATGAGTTTTTGGAGAAAATCAAGCAGGCCTGTGACCAGAAGAACGATGGGGACGAGGCAGAAGACGACTTCTCGTTGAGGGAATCGGATGGGGATGATGATGAAGACGGAAAAGATGCGGACAAACAGATTGTTAAGGACGAGACCAAAGACGAGGATGCACAGCGCAGCGCAAAGGGCAGCCCCTGAGGGAGCAGATTGCTGGGGTTCCGTCACCAATTCCTCTACAACTGGTTTGGGTGTTGTTGAAATGCCATTGGGACACTCAGGGTTTTGTGGCGAAGTCCGCTCCCTCCGGTCGATTTATAATACCTAGACCTAGACCGCCTAAGCTGTTGGAAGGGGTAGTCGAGAATATGATTTTTGCATACGAGATGTTGGGCTGCACCAACCGCCTGGGTAGAGCGGTAACTGAGAGAGCATGTTGTCTGTAATAAGACAGGTCCTGCTCCTCCTTCAAAGTCGAGCTTGGAGAAGCTTCACTTCCCACAAGAATTGGTGTTCAGGGGCGTTGCCCTGGTGATCAGCCAAACAAGGTTTCCTTCATCAATGTACTTCAACACCGTAGATATCACATCCCGCCTACCTCCAGCTTCTTTTGGCTATCTTCGAGCTTTTCTCATCTTCCTGGTCGCAGTTTATGGCGCGTCTCTAAGTGCCCGGCAACGAGACACCATTGAAGAGAAGTAAATTTGCCGAGCAGCAGCAGTAGCAATGTACAAATTTGATGGAGCGAGTAATCTGGATGAATGTTCAAGAGTTGGTCAAGTACCTAACTGCCCAAATGCATACCAGCTCACTAACGATGGCCTGGAAGGCACGCCATGTGTCGTGATGCTCGCGGTCTATGGTTAATCTCCACCCCTTGGCCCTTGCTGGCTCCATGCCGATACCCGCTAGGGGCGTCAACTGACCTCTCCGACCGCCACTTCGCCGGGCCGCTTGGTTGGCTTTCGTCGTTTGTCTTTTCCTGCTGTCGAGTGAGAGAGACACACATCCATCGCCCTGTCCAGTTCGTTCGTTTACAGGCCGAACACGGTAGTTGTGCCACCCAGCAAGCCACCATGAGATCTGTTTGACTTGGTGTGATACCTGACCAACGCCGCGGTTCTCTCCTCTTGAATGTCTCACAAAGAGAAAGATTTCGGGTATGGGCCTAGCGGAAGCACCAGTGCTGATAATGCAGGTATCCGGCTTCGCCGAACATGAAAGAAGCTCGTTTTTGTAACGGAGCACCATCACGAGGCCGCTGTCACTCGTTACACATCTTTCGTATCTGCCGGAGTCGACTGATGTAAACCGGCCGCTCGGAACGGTCATCCCTGCGCAGAGGTTCGTTGGGGCTGGAGTTGGAAAAGTAATTCGAGATGGCGATTTGGGGCCAGGACGGAGGCAACAACACTTCCGGCCAACTCGACAGCAAACGGAGGGACTTCCCATCCTGGTTTTGTCCAGCGGTCGACTTCAGCCGAGTCCAGAGCCATATTTAACTGTTGAGGCGAGGCGCAAAGGACTGTCCATTAGATACTGGCCCAGCCCACCATATTGACAACTCTGACCTTACATTAGCGAATTTCGTTCGCGGTTCTGTCCCAAGGCTGGTCTGTCTGCGGCAACAGGGAGGAAAGCGGCCGGAATCGAGACATTGCCGTCCATAACGGTTTCGAAAGGCCAAGCGCAGCAAAAATGCCCGGCACATTTTTCACGTCATGGGATCTGTGGCAGCAGATGACCTTCGTATGCCCTCCTCAGCTGGGAGTCAACGAAGGGGCTTTGAGGCTGACAACGGCTCCTTAGGTCCTCGCCATGGCGATCGTGGCCGTCTTCTGCGCAGGTCTGGGCAAGTTGTGGTGGAACAACCGACTGATGAAGAAGCAAGAGGTGCTGGACGAAGAAAAGCGGGCGCGCACGGAGGACATGCGGAAGACGGGACTTCCCATCAAGCGAGCCAACCCGGTCCCGTTCGGCGTTCGGGCCATCCAGAGCGGCATCGAGGTTGACGGCATATGGATTTCCAGGCCGGCATCGCTCAACGAGCCGGGAGAGATACTCGCTTCCTCAACCACGCTCGCCGGCCGAGACTCGGATTCGCAGAGGAATGGGCGAGACTACTCGGAAGACGAGCAGTCCGTGGTCGTGACGACCACGAGCCGAAACCACGCGGGCCACACGCAAAGCCCCTCCGCCGCGTCCATATTCCAGAGGCTAAACGACACTGACTCGACGGAGAGCAGCCAATCGTCCGCCCCGCCCATGTCGCAGTTCGCCCCCCAAACCAACAAACGGCAGCCTTCCCGGCAACTGGTCGGCACCCTGAGCGAAGCCACCCTCCGAAGACTCGAGGGCCAATCTCCGAACACGACGACGAAGTCCCTCTACGAGACTTACGTCCCGACCCCTCCCCCAGGTTCCTCCACCACCCGCCGCTCGCAGCACAGACCACGCCGACCACCGTGGCACCCCAGCCAGCCCCAGACGAGCTCGGAGTCCTCGTCGGCCGAGTCCGTCGACTCACAGCCCCGCTCCGAGACCAACAAGAGCGCCAGCGGCCGGAGTTACACGTCATCGTCGTCGACAGGGCGACGAACTGAGGCACAGCAAAATGCCACGGCGCTGCGGCGATGGGCTGAGAAGGAGAGGGACAAAGACAAGAACAGAAAGAAGGACGGCGGCCGTGGCCCCTTCGAATTGCCGCCGCCTGCCGCCCGGACACCGACCGGGTTATCGGTGTTTCCTCAGGCCGAGGTGGTGGCCATGGCTGTGCCGGAACCGACGTTTGGCCCGGGGGATCTGCACTTCAACACGAGCACGAGGAGGGTCAATGACGGGTTCGAGGTGCTGCCTGCGGGGACTTTTGGGTCGGCTGGGCTGGCAGAAGGGGCCGGGGGAGGGGAGGGTGGACGGGGTGGTGGTGGGTGCGGGACGAGGTCCGGGAAGAAGTTGCGGAAGCCTGGTGGTGGTGGTCAAGTTGAGGAGTGGGGGAGGTAGTCTTTCGGCGTTTCGGATACGTCTAGCAAGAGTGGTCATCTATGGGGTTTAATATTGTTGAGGTTGTGGTCTGGACTCATTGACGACAGGGGAGCTGTATTGGATATTCCAGCTCTGGGTTGTTTGTTAGCGTGGCGCATGTCGGCTCGGAATCCTAAATAAAAGTGGGAAATGAGAGAATAAGAAGACAGGAAGAAAGAGGATCACGAAGTATTGAGCTTAAATTTTCAGTGAGGACAGAGACACGAACTAAACTAACAAAGAGAAGAGGAGTTAGGATAGAGATATAGAGGAAAGAGGACGAAAGACAAAAAATCATGATGATGGAAGTGAAGGAATAACATTGTGAATGCCCATTTCCACTCACAAACAGCCACTGGCAATAACTGCAGAGAGGACGACTGCCGTCGCTGTGATTAGATCAACTTCGGATTCTGAAGTTCAGAAGCACCTGGTAGCTCGAAAAGTGGGCTCTTTATGGTCACGTGATAGCGCGTCGAAATTTGACCCACTTGACGCGGTCGATGCCTGGCTGAGATGCTTCCGTCAACAAACCAAGGCTTTCCGACAATTTCACTTTTTCTCAACTTCGGTCATACACACACACACAATAGACGCAACGTACCCTCACATCCGTGATTTCCGTAACTTTAGTAACAATGTCTGCGAACGAGGGGTACGATGAAACAGCCAGTGCCGAGGACGTTGGGCAGACGGGTCCCGGAGCGCCGACGCCTCTCTCCCAGCTCGAGGTGAGTTCTGACTCCTGTGCGCGCGACTGACGCGAATGACTGCTGGAATGGTATACTGACATTTATTATACCTAGGGTATTGGCGGTCTTACAAAAGGCGACATCCAAAAAGTTGTCGAGGCAGGTTACAACACCGTCGAGTCGGTCGCCTACACACCACAGAGGATGCTCGAGCAGGTCAAGGGCATCTCGGCAAACAAAGCACTCAAACTCCTTGCCGAGGCCTCCAAACTCGTCCCAATGGGCTTCACCACGGCTACCGAGATGCACCAGCGTCGCAGCGAGCTGATATCCATTACCACGGGCTCAAAGCAACTCGACACCCTCCTCGCCGGCGGCATCGAGACTGGGAGTGTGACCGAGCTCTTTGGCGAGTTCCGGACAGGAAAATCCCAGATCTGTCACACATTGGCCGTCACCTGTCAACTCCCTTTCGACATGGGCGGCGGAGAAGGGAAGTGTCTGTACATCGACACCGAGGGCACATTTCGCCCTGTTCGACTGCTCGCCGTAGCCAACCGCTATGGACTTTCCGGCGAAGAAGTCCTCGACAATGTCGCTTACGCACGGGCTTACAACTCGGACCATCAGCTCCAGCTGCTAAACCAAGCGGCGGCCATGATGTGCGAGACGCGCTTCAGTCTTCTGGTCGTCGACTCGGCCACTGCGCTTTACCGAACAGATTTCCTGGGGCGTGGCGAGCTGAACTCGAGGCAGATGCATTTGGCCAAGTTCCTCCGTACGCTACAGCGCCTCGCTGACGAGTTCGGCATTGCTGTCGTCATCACCAACCAGGTGGTGGCCCAGGTCGACGGCGGCCCGTCCGCCATGTTCAACCCCGACCCCAAGAAACCAATCGGCGGCAACATCATGGCTCATTCCACCACAACCAGGATCAGCCTGAAGAAAGGGCGAGGCGAGACCCGTATCGCAAAGATCTACGACAGCCCTTGCTTGCCAGAGAGCGATGCCATGTTTGCAATCAGGGAGGACGGCATTGGCGACCCCAGTCCAAAGGATATGGAGAAGGATTAGATGCAAGTATTCTTCCCCTTCTAAGAGCGGGCCTAGAGTTGCTGCCCATGAATGTCACGATGCATAGGACGTCATTCTAGGGGCTTTGAAGCTGGGACACCGCGTGCGAGGAGTTCTTGTGGGCTTGGGACTTAGCTGGGTATCGTGCATGAAGGATTGGCGTTATATGGAGGTGGCTTTCCATGGCAAAATGTGTTTATCAACATACAACTTACTGCTATCTTCAAGTAATCGTAACTTGGACTTGACGAAGCTCATCGAGGCCAACGAGTGAATAGAAGCTGGGAAGCTTGCCAAGTCTTTCTGCACGCAGCCTGGGGTATCCTGCGGAGATCAACGGTAAGATACGCCGCCTTCAAAAACTGAGCCTGCGGACCCACTTCGCGCCCGCCATTTCAGCCGCGCTTGAGCCCACTTTGAGCTCCAGTGCAGCTCTCCGCCAAGCTGCGTGCAACAAAGGCGGCCTGAATTCTTGAACTCCAGTTCGCGTTCGCATCTCACAAACCGCGACAACACCCTCACATCGGTCAATTGTCGCCCACAGACGATACATGGGGCAAAATGGTGTCTAGAGACTTTGGGACTTTTTACAAGGAGACGCGACTAAACTTGGAGCCCGCGTCACCTCTGTCAACCGTGCAAATTCGGGTCGCACCCCAGAGCGCCTACGGACGATCCGCCTCAAGTCGACCCAGCACTTCGCCCGACGACGAGAAGGGCTACCGGTCCAAGAATCTCGCGACAACATCCTCCATATACTACCGGAAACACCACTCCTCGCCACGAGGGTTTCTATGGCGCGTCTTGGATAGCGGGACAATTCTCAGCCTTCGGGTGGCCGATGTCTGCAAACAAGAGAGTGCCGCCGAGGCGCCGCTGATTCTGAACCTGCGGTTCCCAACTCCGCTTCGAACATCGTGCATTGGCTTCGTCGATCCTGAGGACTACGATGCGCTCTGCGTTTTTGCCGTCGACCATTCCAATCAGCTATGGTCGATTACGCTGCGGCCCGACCACTTCCGCAAGAGGACGGCCATCGACGGTGGGCTCGGCGATGCTTGCAAATCGCACTCGCCTCCAGGCTTTGGGTTCAAGCATCCGCACCGCCTGGCCGTCGTCACCCCGAACCAGTTAATCATCACAATGCACGATGGCGGCATTCTGAAGTTCGACAGGAACAAGGCGCACGAGGGTAAGTTCTTGGAACGGGTTGGCAGCCAAGGATTGAGCCACTAACCCGCATTCTGTACGACAGCGAATGGAGGGACGTGGAAGGAAACGATTTACAACGTTGCTGGATGGGGCCAGAGTCTCCGAGGATTGGTCCCGTTCCAGCGGAATCCGACCATCCGCTACGACAAGGTCAACATGGAGCTGACGGCAGCCGCTTCGACAGCCGTCACGACCATGGGTCATTCCGACACGGCCTTCCTGTTCACTATTTGCTTAGATCACAGGATGAGGGTCTGGGATGTGCGGACGGGGCAGATCCTATACACTGGCGACATCCTGGACACGAGCCGCGATCCGCAGGAGGTCGGCAAATGGACTGTTGACCCTTCCCAAGGCAATCTCATCCGGATATTGGACAACAGCCGCGGCCAATGTTTGGTGGTGACATACTCCCCCGTTGGAGCTGGCGAGTTCAAGTTCTGGAAGGTGAAGGCAAATGAGCAGGGGTCGATTCACATTGCGGATTGCTTTCCAGACGCTCACTTGGTGCCGCCGAGCCCGACCTCGCTCGATGTGTGGATTCTTGCCGATTTCGTTGTGGCTCAACAGCCCGACGGACCCGAGCTTTGGACGATGTGGAAGAACAACACCAGCTACCGCGTGCACAGGCTACAAGTGCAGCCTCGAACCACCACAGAGCCGTTTGGAGACGGCTGGAAGGTGGTACACATCGCGAACACGGTACCGACTGTGCGGGCGTCGGGGCCCTGGAATCCAACAGACTCGACCGAAAAGTGGCTCGACCTCATCTTCATCCCAGGCCGCTTCTCCAAGTCCACTCTCGAAACAGCCCTGGCAATGTACGAGAAAGGCTTGGGCACATACAAGGAGACACCGTCAAAAGCGGGCCGCAGTATTGCAGAATCCATCTGCTCGGTGCTCGGCTCGACCACGACGCTCGACAGGACCTCTGCAGGTGGCGCGGATTACGATCAGTTCAGAAACACCAGCGAGACACAGTGGATGCGCTTTTGGCGTCTCTTGCTCGAGCTCGACAAGCAAAGGGGCGAAGGGCTAGCCCTGGTCTTTGACTCTGTGGAGGGCATGATCTGGGTTGCCTGCGCTGACTTGATCGCTGCTGTCAGGCAGTGCAGCGATCTGGATGGCGTATACCACAACATCCTGTCTCCGGAGAAGAAGAATGAAGACGTGGCCGCCTTGATCTCTGCAGGGCTGACCTTTGTGGACGGTTTCTCGGACAGCATGTACCAGCTGAGTAGAGCTGCTTTGAGAGCTGAGCTCTACGAGGATTCGGCCAGGTCCGATAGCGAGCGCATGCAGCTGTTTCTGGACCGCGCGGGATTCTGGCCCTCGGTCACGGATGAGGATTGCGCCCAGGTGATCGACACCCTCGGTCAGAACTACCAGATGGTGACTGCGAGGCTCTACGACGACTTGTTCGATCTCATCACAGCAACTAGCGAGGCGAACTCGCAAGAGCTGCGGGAGCCTTTTACCGGATTCGGACGCAAGGTTGTTGTCCGCGCCGTCCAGGAGACGACCGAGCTCCACTGGCAGGTCCTCTTCAGCCAACTCATTCTTCTTGTTCACATGGAGTTTGACATTGAGAGCGAAGACGCCTCACCGCTTCACTCGCGCTTCGAAGTCGGCTCAGTCTACCGGCGGCTGATCGATGCGCTTCGGAGGCTGGAACATCTGAGGTGGATGGCCAAGACTGAGCTGAGCTGTTCATCATCGAAATCCGGCGGATCCGGCTCCTCTTCCCCCTCTCTGATGAAGCGTGGGCAAGATGAAAACAACACCAAGACTGCTCTGGAAGGGTTGACCGGCCATCTATTCGGTCTCCCAGAGAGCAACAATATGCCCTTGCTTTCCAGCATCACAGACCTGGTGCTAGACCTTTGTGCCCCCAGCAGCACTACCGTGCTCTACACTTGGCTCATCCAATGCTGGCTCCTTAAGCAGGATCGGCCCGACCTTGCGCTGGAGCTCAACCCATTCGCCGACCAAGACCCCTTCTCAGCCTACATCCAGGGCCGCGTCTTCATTGCGCTCAGAGACTACGACACTGCGTCCTTCTACTTCAGGAGGGCGTCGATCGGGTTGAGCATTTCGATCAAGCACCTAGACCGCCACAGCGCAGGGCTCCTCGACGACACGGAATGGAACCTCCTTAACAGCGGGCTTCCAAACTACTATGCCCACATCGTCAGCCTGTACGACAGGCACAAGGCCTCCTCGCACGTCATGGAGTTCGCCCGGCTCGCCCTCCAGTTCGTCCAGCAGCAGGGCGACGGCGAGGTGGCCGGGACCACCAAGACGGAGATGCTCAGCCGGCTGTTCACGGCCGCCACGGCGACATCGCACTTTGACGAGGCCCACTCGGCGCTCCTCGCCATGGACGACGACGCGGCGCTGCAAAAGTCGTGCCTGCGCAGGCTCGTCGAGAAGATGTGCGAGACGGGCCAGAGCTCCGGGCTCACCCGCCTGCCCTTCTCGGGCCTCCAGACAAAGGTCGACGACATGCTCGTCGACAGGTGCCGCGCCGCCAGGGACGTGCTCCACGGCGTGCCGTACCACCAAATCCTGTACGCCTGGCGCATCAGCCACAACGACTACCGCGGCGGCGCGGCCGTCCTGCTCGATCGCCTGCAGAAGCTGCGGCGCGCGGGCGAGGGGGATAGGCTCGGCGCTGGCGCCGAGGACGCGCTGGACACGCAGGTCACGAGGCAGTACCTGCTCCTGATCAACGCGCTGAGCTGTGTCGCGCCGGAGGAGGCGTACATACTCGAAGATGCGATCCCCGGCGGAGAAGACGGCCAGCCTAAGAAGCAGACAGGGGGGGAGGCTGATGATGATGATGATGATGACGATCTGGAGAGCCAGCTTGACGAGCTTGCCAAGAAGCTCGATGCCGAGGCGGCGGCCGATAAGAAAAGGGGGGGCGAGGAGGAGGGGATGGCCTCGGAGGAGGACGCGGCGCTCGCCGAGAAGATCAAGAGGTTCTCGATGCGGAACGGGCAGGAGCTGCCGCCGAGGCGGTTGCTGATGCTGGCGGACCTCCGGAAGCAGTACCAGCAGGAGTTGGACAGGATCGTGGCGATCCAGAACAACCAGTTTGGTTTCACCGCCGAGGATGACTTGATGGATTTAGCGTGAGAGCGTCGACTGAGGCGGGACGACGAGGGCCCGGTGGATGACGGGCTGGGGGAAAAGGCGGTAAGGGTTTGTAATGAATTTTAGTGTAGGGGTTAGCGTCCTCTAAAAAAGGATACCTTTGTATGATGGACATGGCTGGCGTGACGGAAGGGAATTGCTTGGTAGCTGCTCGGAACAAAATCATAGAACCAGCTCCAGAACTTCTGAGCATGGGGGTTGGAAACCCCGAAGTATGAGTTTCATGATGTTTGAACCAACGCCATGCCAATGCTACAGTATTAGTCCCCCGCTGGTACGTACAGAGTTGCTTCACCACTCCTTATCCATACTCCATCCCTAACGTGGTGGGTGCGGACTTCGAATCATGCCGGGACCGCCGCTACCTGCTTGCTATCCCTATCCGGGGGTAGCGTTCCCGTGAGCGTGTCCTGCGCTAGCCCGTTGGCCAGTTCGGGTGCTTGCCGGTAGAGGATGATTTCTGACTGCTTGAAGTACCTCCGTGCATCTAGAACAAACGGACATGTCAGAGTGGAAACCGGCAGGCGAGGAGGCGTGTGGGTAAGGGGCCGGGGAGGTTTCTACCTTCGTCGATCAACACCAGGCTGAGATAGTATCTTGTTGAGAATTTTTTGTTGACGTCCCGGAAGGTTGGCGTCAGGTCGAAGCCGCCCAGGAACAGCCGGATGGGTATGGTCTCTCCCCTTGAGGGCGAGCCGTCCATGATCTGCAGAGTCGCGAGTCAGCCGATGCACTTCTTGGGGGTTGATCTCTAACATGTGGCAAGCGTACCTCAAACCGCACCAATGTCTCGCTCTCGTTGTACTGGTTGGGCGCCGCGCCCGTGGTCTCGCGGCGGATGATGCTCAGCTCCATGTGCTTGATCTTGAGGCGCACCAGCAGGAAGTAGATGCGGCCGACGATGACGTCCTTGAGGTGGTACTTGCTCTTGCTGTACTCGAACTCGATGTGGAGGCAGTCCTC
Source organism: Parathielavia hyrcaniae (assembly GCA_033575675.1). Taxonomy (NCBI): domain Eukaryota; kingdom Fungi; phylum Ascomycota; class Sordariomycetes; order Sordariales; family Chaetomiaceae; genus Parathielavia; species Parathielavia hyrcaniae. Next base: position 67,814 of record MU863646.1, read on the forward strand.
TATACCGACGTCCATCTTGATGCTGCTGTTCATCTCGGGCGGGATCCGGTAGCTGTAGACCCAGATGTCCTTCTCGCGGATCACGTCGGCCATGCGGCGCGACACGGTCACGCGCACAAAGTAGCGCAGCTTCACGTTAATGCCGTTGTACGACTCGTACTGCTTCTCGACGTTCTTGAAGTTGAAGTCGAAGGTCTGCGGGTGCTGCAGCTCGCCTGGCGCGGCGAGCTCTTGGACGAGCGAGAGGAACTCATAGTGGTTGCCCCGGTCGAAGAACATTTCTGCGGGTCGAGAGGGAGGCTGTCAGATGTCGCCCGCGCACTCTGAACTACCTAGGGGGAGAGGGTACCTATTGTGCCGATAAATTGCACCTTGATGCCCGTGTGTTCTAGCCGCTTGCCATCTTTTGGCCTCACCGTGACGGCGCCCTTGACCGACTCGCCATCCATATACAGCGGGGCCTTCTCCCGGCGGTTCTTGTCCAGCTTGACATCGACCATTGACCGCTCGTCGGCATCGTCGAGCACAATGTCGATGTCGACCGGGGTCGCAAAGAAGTAAGACATGGTGGTGGTGGCTGTGGTTGGGGTCCCTGGAGATAGCGTCGGAGGTTGGATGCGCGGTGGGCGTTATCACATGCGCGATTGGTAGCAATGCTTCAATCGATGGAACAAGTAAGGGAGCAATGCAGTACGGTGGAATTGGTGTGTCGAGCGAAGCGCGGAATTTGGTTGATGTTTGATGTTTATAGCCTGAGAAGTGGTGATGGGCGGGACGTGCTGCTACTGTGTATGGATGGCGCCTGTAAGCTCCCACGCTGCCGTGGCCCGTGACGGTCTTGCGGCGGCGCAGTTAACGAGTGGGGCCGAATGTTGGCATATATTCGGGGTCCATGTTCCTGACTGCGTCATCTCCTCTGGATATCACTGCGCAAGGGTACGAAGTCCCGTAATTGGAAATCAAAACAGCATCGTTCCAATCTCACCCATGGTGAATGGTAGCCGGGTACTCTCAATAGGTAGGTAGCAGGACTCCTAGCAACTGCCTCCAGCACTTCTATGTTGTGCACTGGTGAGGCGCCATCAGGCCAGGGTTCCTGTTGAGGTGAGGCTGCATTACAATCCAACCCTGGTTTGTTTGTTAGCGTGGACTTGACGAGTACATTCTACCTCCTCCTCTCCTCATCTTCTTCCTTTTTTTCTTCCTTCCTTTTTTTCTTCCTTCCTTTTCTCTTCGCTTTTTCCTTTTTCTTCTTTTTTTTTTCCTTTCTCTTCTTTTCTGTTCTTTTCCTCTTCTTCTTTTTCTTCTTTGTATTTTTCTAACTCCTTTCTTTTCTTCTTTTCTCTTTCTCCCATCTCAATATAGAATATAGCCATGAATTTGTACCACGCTAACGAATAAACCAGGGTTGGACTGTACGACTCGAGAGTAGATGAAGCTCCAATGGCCAATCAAGAACAGGTGAGCTCAGTGGTGTTGACGTGCTGAAAGCTTTCGCTTGGACAGGTTGGAGTGAGAAACACCGATTGCGGCAATGACAAGTTTGAGCTTGGAGAAGTTGTCATGCTGCTGATGTTACTGAAGACTGCAGTGCTTTGTGTAAGTAAGGCCAAGCATGAATGAGTTGATTCTTGTTGATTAGGAGGCATGGCAATATATCCTGGACAAAAATGTGTCTTGGGAACGCAAGATTCCATCCTGGAAATGACGCTACCGAACGATATGGGCAACATGATGGAATTGAAATCTCGTATCAATGAGAGTTCGTCGCTCATGTTGTTCTCGAAGTTGAAAGTTGGAGAGCCAAGAAGCAGCATGACCCAGCTAGCTGTGCCCCACTTTACTCCAGCCTCCTCCCGTTTTGGACCAATCGCGTCGCCGCCTGCTCCTCTGCCCTAAAGAAGAACTTTGGCGTGCCGGCGCACAAGTCGAATTAATCCGGGGCCGCAAATTCGACGTTTTTCTGCAGGCTTGCATACTCCCCTTCGCCCACCTCAACGACGAAGCAACACCTCACCCCTCCTCACGTCCAGGTCCAAACGCAAACATGCGCTACATCCACAGTGAGGAGACCCTCGAGGTCCCCGAGAACGGTACGTTTGCCAATTCCTGCCCAATACCGAGGAGAACGGAGAGAACAGCCCCCGAAGCTACCTGCGATCGACGACCGACACCCATCAAACCTACGGAAATGGAGATGCGAACAGCAAGCAAGGCGGATTTCAGGCGGGCACGGGCGTGGTGGCCTTTTGGGCGGTGTTGCAAGCAGGAAAGAGGGCCGCTTTCGCTGACCCAGTATCCGACATACGTACAGTCAACGTCTCGATCAAGTCGAGGCTCGTCACGGTCGAGGGCCCACGCGGCAAGCTCCAGAAGGACCTGAGCCACATTGCCGTCAGCTTTACGTCGCCCAAGAAGAACGTCATCAGTATCGCGATCCACCACGGCGTCCGCAAGAACGTTGCCGCCCTCCGCACCGTCAGGACGATCCTCAACAACCTCATCATCGGCGTCACGAAGGGCTTCAAGTACAAGATGCGTTACGTCTACGCCCATTTCCCCATCAACGTCAACGTCGACAAGAACGCCGAGTCGGGTAACTTCGAGGTCGAGATCCGGTACGTTGCCAACAGACGGAACATCTTGGCGGCTATGTTTTGGGGGAGGTGGGGGACGGAGGAGGGAGGAGGGACTTTGTCGAGGCTGGATGCGGCGGTAACCTGGAGAAAGGAGGCTGACGTTTCGGTTGTGGCAGGAACTTCATCGGCGAGAAGATCGTCCGGAGGATCGTCATGCAGTCCGGTGTGGACGTCGAGATCTCGAAGTCGCAAAAGGACGAGCTCATCCTCAGCGGTAACTCGCTCGAGGCTGTCTCGCAGAGTGCTGCCGACATCCAGCAGATTTGCCGGGTGCGGAACAAGGATATCCGAAAGGTTCGTTTCCCCGACAACAAGATACGCATGACAAGCCCAGCGATGACGGGGAAAAGCGGGCATGACGACGGGTAGCTAATATTTGACACAGTTCTTGGACGGTCTCTACGTCTCGGAGAAGGGCAACATCGTTGACGAGTGATGGACACGCGGCCATGGGTTTCTTTGTGCTTTATGGGTCTCAACCGGAGTGGCAAGGGGTCAATCGGCATTTGCATGTTTTGTAGCGTAAAAAAATCGCTACTGCAAAATGGGGAACCTTCGAACCACCACAGGTGTTGGGTGCGTGCCATTTATCAACTTCCCTGGCTCGCTTTCCTCCTCTGCTGAGCTTATGAAGACTACTATCTAGCCTAGCTTGATAGCGGCTAGAGAGCCTGCCGGTCTTTACTGGTGGTGCGGTATCGCGCAGGGCGAGAGCTCGGATACACGAATCTACACCTGATACCAATATATTCGATCGGAAATCATGATCATAAGACCTGGTGTTCCAATACGTTCAGCGTGTTGGGGAGACACAGGACATAGAGTTCCTCAAGCACTCATAGTTTTCAGCCGTGTGGATGACGGCGTGAGAATTCATTCAGCTTACGGAAGTCCCGTCTAGATCTGCTAATCAGGCTGATGTTCGTTGTTCATATCCATCCATCCACTTCTCAGTCATGCCTCGTCGTCCTCTCGTTGATATCTGTCCTATCCTGCCCGTGCAAATATGGCTCGCGGATCATGCCTCGTCTCATGTGTTTCGTTCGTCTCTTCACTCGTCCTCTCATCACTCTCCTCTTCCTGTGCTCTCCCACGAAAACTAAATCGAAAAATCCTCCCCCTTTCTTTGTCTCTCAATCAACTCCTCGAACGCCGTCTGGTATGGTGGGGAGAAGGGGTCTCAAAAAGCATATATACTGGGGGTCGGGGGGAAATGAAACGGTCGAAGAATCATGTACTCGTGAAAGGCGTGGTGTGGGGGTGGTTGGCATTTACAGAGTCGGTAGTGCTGTGGTGCGAGGCTGCCGCAAAACAGGCGATCGTCATGGCCTGGGCGACCGGGACGATCTCCTTGCTGCTGATGGCGCTCTCGACACCCGCGTGTGGGTGTGCGTTGTTCTTGTCACTCTGCTCGGGGCCCGGCTATGGCGGGCCGAGTGACGGGTCCGTCTGTCGCTGCTTCTTGAGCCTGCTTGCGTCTAGGTTAGCCAAACTTGTTTCTGGGTTTGTGAAGAGGCAGGAGAAACAGGAATAATTGATATGAGGGCCACTCACTTGGGCTGGTGGCCGTGTAGGAATCGGACCAGTAGCTGCTGCTGACGTCGCTCCTGGTCTTGGCTCCGCCCGACTTCTTCTTGTTCTTGTCCCGCCTCAGGCCCAGCAGCAGCGCCAGCGTGCCGAGGGCGGCGCCGATGCCGAGCAGGCCCATGCCTTTGCTCTTCTCCTTGCGCGCCGATGCCGAGGCCGGGCGCCCGCCGCCGAACCACGACCCGTGGTTGTCCCGCCGCGAGTGCGTGGACCCGCCGTCGGACGAGCCCTTCCTGCCGAGCCCGAAGATGGCCATGATGGTGTGCCACAGGCCGCGGACCACGCAGCACGCGCAGATGAGCAGGAGCAGACCGACGCCGGCAATGGTGCCGACGACGATGCCCGCGATGGCGCCGCCGCTCAGCCCGCCCCCGTCGCCTCCGGGGCTCACGGCGCCAGTGGTGGTGGCGCTGACTGCCGTGCCGGTTTGGGTCGCCGTCGTGCCGCTGGTGACTCGGTAGGGCGCGCTGAACTGGGTTGTGACAGTCTGGGCGCCCGTGGCCGTCGTCGCGCCTGGGCCTCCTGTAGGCCCCGGGGCCGGGCCATTCGCCATGCACTGGCCCTCATAGGCGCAGTACTGCCAACTCGCGCAGCAAATCTTGCCGCAGGCTATTTGACCGGACCCCTCGGGCGGTTCGCAGTTGCCGCCCCCCGCTGGGCCTGTCGCTGCCGGTATGTAGGACTGGTAGGTCTTGGTGAAGGTTTGGGTTATTGTCCACGTGGTCGTGTACCACTGGTAGCCGCCGCCTGCTGTCGCGGAGCAGCCGGCAACGCCGTTTGAAGTGTAACACTCGGTCCCCGCCTCGCAGCAGTACATGTTGTTGTAGCCGCAGGCTTGCCCGCCGCAGCGGGGCAGGAGGTAGCCATAGCCGGCAGCGCGCAGGTCGTCCTTTGGGAAAGGCACCGCGGCGGCACGGTGGGTCGAGCTCGCAAGCAGGAGCCATAGCGCCGAAGAGATGCTCAGAAGCGACGACCGGGGCGCCATTTTTGTGTCGATTGATGAGCCGGGATCACTCCGAAGCTGGCTGACTCGGCCGTGGCGGTTGGGACGAGGGCACGGTGCGCCGAAAGCCAACGACCCGGGCGGTGTGGGGCGCCGTGTCCCGGGGCCGTCCGAAACTCCAAGACGGAGTGAAGGCCAACCGAGAACGAGAAACGAGTGACTGCGCTATGCTTGTCGCTTTCGTCTGTCGCCTGGTGTCTGACGTTTGATGAGTTCCGACTTGGGTCTCACTTGTTGCTCGGGCCGTCCCGTGGAATGTTCGACTCAAACTGACTCAAACTCTGGCACCCGCTGAATTGGCCAACAAGGAGGGAACGTAGAAATATCGGTGTGTTGAAGGGCTCAAGTCGAGTGGTCGCACAATCGCATTCCAGTGTATTGTCTTGGACTCGGGAGCAAGAACATGAAAAGAGAATGGGCGGGGATTTTTCGCGAGGCGGGATTTATTGCAGTCCGTTTTTTCCCTGATGGCTGGGACCGCGAAGCTTGGTCGGGCGCAACTTGGTGTTCCCAACCCCCTCCAAAAGTTGTCAACACGAGGGTCCGCACCAACCTCGCGCATTTCACATTTGTGCCGTTCCGTTAACGTTACTGGCCGCCGCCAGCCTGCCACACCACGAGTGACCACCCTGTTTGTCAATTCGAGATCAGCGAGAAGATCTAGTCATTTCGTGCCTGGCGCGGGATCCCGCCTGATCTGGTTTCGGCCTGGACCCTGCCGATTCTGTCAATGCAGCTCGGAAGGATGCAGCATGACATGATGAGTTGGCAGTTGTCGGCTCGGCGGCTGCTAAGCTTCCCCCGCCAATGCAGCCTGCAACTGCTTGCCAGCACCAAAAGCCGGGGACAATTATCAGCATCTTATCGGTTGGTATTGTACCTTCCCACCGGACAGCAAGGCCGTACCATACTCGGGAAATACGAATACATTTCTTTCGCTCATTTTCTACAATACCATACGGATACCGAGCCCCACATGTTCCCTAATTGCTGGTTTCAGTTATCAATTCTTTAGTTTATTCCTATGCTTCTGCTTGTAGTTTCTAAAGCTTTGTATCTTACTCTCTTTCGATAAGTTTTTCCTTCACTCTACATATATTTCTCTTACTGTGACGGCGCGGCCCGGCAGTTCGGTTACCGGTCCGGAACCGCTACGCCGTGTTCTGGTTGTTGGTCAGTGCTGACCAGTCAGCGTCCGCGCATGGCAAGTGGGTCTCAGGAACCGATTGGGCAGGGGCAGTCAAACGCAGGCAGGTGTTGGAAAGCCAACAGCCACGAATTTACCGTACCGTAGTAATTGGGGACCAAAAGATGGGCCACCACTCAATTGATGATGATCTCTCTCTGCTGTTCCAAGAACCATTCCAGGCGTTTTCCAGATCCTGAGAATCATGGTGCCAAGCCGCTAGTTACCCCAGAACTGCCCTTCCTGACCACCTGCCAAATCCAACACCATCCCACCATCTAGTCTTAGCGGTAACTACAAAGGTATTGTATTGTATGATACGAAGTACCAGGTATAGTATCTAACGTTTTGAGATTTAGTTTTGAAGAATAATATTTCAGAAGATATGCTGAAGTAGGACTGCAAGGCGTGCTATGATGCATCGAAAGTGTGAATGATGTCCGATGTACAGAACACTTTGATTCAAGGAGACGATTGAGCGGAAGCTGAAGGACGAGCAACAGCCCCGCCAAGAGAGTGTCCACAGTTACGTAACTGAGGGTTGGCCGCCTTGCTCGACCAAGCTCCGGACTCCAACATCCGGCACAACCAACACTGCTTGCACGAGCCATCCTCAACCTCAGGACTGCCCGCCGACCAGGCTTCTTCGCACCATGCTGCTGGACCCGCCAACATATCTGGCATCGCTGCAAAGCAACATCCGCCAGCGCCCAATTCCGTGGGACGGCGCCGTGCGCGCAGGCAACCTCACCGAAGACCAACTCGCCCGCATCCGCGCCGTCGACAAGGTCAAGCGCGATGTGCGCAAGCAGACCATCGACGCCGACCTCGACGGCTACCTCATTCTGTTTGTAGGGGGCCAAGGGCAGAAGAGCGTCCTCGAATCTGCCCACAAACGCCAGGATGTCGTCCAGTACATTCTCGTTCTCTTGAGTGATCTGCTTGCCGGTACGCTTTACTTACCCTTCCTTCCAATAACCACCGGTGGCAATGACCCGCGCAACATCAACTGACCCAGTGGCACACCCAAGACATTCCCGCGCTAGCCAAAGCCATCATCCAAACCGGCGACCCCTACCGCCATTTCCTGCCTCTCCTCGCGCACTCCTCGAACCCCGAAGACCCGATTCCTCTCCTCACATCGACCGTGCTCGTCGGTCTCATGGCTGGATCCAGAGACGAGTCCCCCGCTACGGTTGACAAGGCGCTACCCGTCGTCTTCAGCTACCTCTCTTCTCTGACCAAGAACCCCGACGCCGGGCTCCAGGACATCGGAGTGCAGGAGTACTCGTCCCTGCTCTACGGGCGGGCGCCGAGGCGACAGTTCTGGAAGCAGAGGAGCGAGACGGTCACTCCCTTGATTGAAATCCTCCGAGCGGCGGCTGGCGTCGGTAACAACGATGCCTCGGCCAGTCTCTGGAGCGGCGCCACGGGGTCGGCTCGGAGCGGTCTCGAGGGGTCCCTTGGTGGCGGGGTTGGCCTGCAGCTCCTGTACAGGGTGCTGTTGGTCGTGTGGCAACTCAGCTTCGAGGCTGCTGACATTGGCGACGACCTCAACGAGTTGAGTGCACCGCTCCATCAAATCCGCTCAGTTGATTTACACCCACTGACACACACCCCTCTAGTGAATACGACATTGTCCTGCTCTACACGCAACTCCTCCGCCTCTCACCAAAGGAAAAGACGACGCGCCTACTCGTCTCGACGCTGCTCAACCTCCTGGTGAACAACCAAAGCACGCTCCTGCCCACGGCCGTCCTCGCGCGGCTGCCGGGCCTGCTGCAGAACCTCGCGACGCGCCAGCTGGCCGACCCGGACCTCCGCGAGGACATGGACCGGCTCCGCGAGCTGCTCGACGAGTACACCAAGACCAAGACGACGTTCGACGAGTACGTGGGCGAGCTCAGCTCGGGCCACCTGCGGTGGTCGCCGCCGCACCGCAGCGCGACCTTCTGGACCGAGAACGCGCGGCGTATCCTGGATCACGACAACGGCGCGCTGGTCCGGCGGCTGGCCGAAATCATGAAGAAGCCGTGGGAGAGCGACAAGGCGGTGCTCGCCATCGCCTGCAACGACGTCGGCTGCCTCGTCCGCGAGGTGCCCGAGAAGCGCGGCCAGCTCGAGCGGCTGGGCCTCAAGACGCGCATCATGGAGCTCATGGGCGAGGCCGACGAGAATGTCCGGTGGGAGAGCCTGCGGGCCTTGGGCGGGTGGTTGCAGTACAGCTTTGAATCCAAGTGATGTGGGGGGTGGGGGCTCATGTGCTTTGTATTCTTCTCCGTGTTCTCTGGTTTCTTTTGGCATCCCCGTGTTGGGTTTCGGCGACGGCATGTTGTTTGGAGAGGATTGGCTTTCCGGGATGGCAACGTTAGACTGGTTCGAGTTGTGTCGGCTGTACTTTGCTCTGGGATACGAACATGTACTCCGTATGTGATGGACCCTATTTGACCTCTTTTGCACTTGTTGCTCCAGCTGTATGTATGGAAAGAAAGCATAGCAGCATAGTTCAAGATGAGTAACTCACGGGCCGAAAAGGACCGCGCATGCGACATAAATCCCGCCTTCTTGGGAGTGTCGCGGGTTTCATGAGCATCCACAACATCAGCAGAGGTCCCATACCGTTATACCTCCCTTCCATGTTACCCTCTGCCTCACCCCGCCCTTATCTTATCGGAGCTTCTCGGGCTGTAAGTCAGTCGCCCTTTGACATCACATGAACTTCCTGTTGCCCTGATCAAGCCTCGGAGAGCGATTGCAGTGTCCGCCATCTTTCGTGTCACTTCAACTGCTGTCGGAGTGTTTGACTAGGTATATCAGCCCCAAAGGAGTTTGAAGGAGGCACAGGCGAGTATGGCCATCAAAAGAGTATGTGATGCTGGGTGGGGGTCGTTCTCAGACTCACAACTGTTAACAACTTTCTTTACAACAGGTTTACTTCCTCGCACATGGTGGCATGGTGCAAGGTGAGCCGTCTATTCATTTCAAGTTTCATACACCATCCTAGATATTCATCGACCATCAGCCTTTTGACTCAATACACCACACTCTGCTTTCCGTCCCTGAATTCCCCATGATCAAACACAACACAATGCTAACATGAAATGGACCAGGTGTCGGCTTCCGGTACGTGAGCGCCTCTCTCGCACTTGTACTAGGTGAAACGTGACGACGTCCTGGGGGACCAGAGAGCGGCAGCCTACACAGCTGAGAGATACCTCCCGAACCACTGTACTCGAGGGTAATTCAAGGAATAAATCTCACTAAGGCAACCTTCTTCGAACAGCTACTTCACCCGCCACCGCGCCACCGAGCTCAAACTTAGCGGCTGGGTGCGGAATACAGACAACAACAAAGTAGGTAGCTCCTCACGCGGCCGGCGACACCCTGGCAAGGAAATCGAAATAAAAAAGAGAGACTAGGCGGCGATGAGCTGACAGTAGTCCTTCCTCTAGGTCGAGGGAGAGGCACAGGGCGAAGAGGACGGCATCGCTGCCTTCCTCAAGCACGTCGACAAGGGGCCGCGGGGCGCCCGCGTCGTCAAGCTGGACAAGGAAGACCGGGAAGTCGTCGAGGGCGAGACCGAGTTTGAGATTCGTCGTTGAGCACCGGCGTCTGGAGCCATGTATGTGTTGGGCAGTTCGATGAATGAGAGTGACAATAATCATTCGATATACCAAGGCCCAGGAACCGTTTAGTTCCATTTGCTGTCGAGAGACAATGTATAGGGGCAGGGACGGCAACCGGAACCTCGCGAAGTATCACGAAAACAACCCTCTCCGCCGTCATGGATAACAAGACTAAACTAAACCTATGCAACGCGCCGGAATCCTCTGATGCACTGCTATAACCCCATCTACTATGTACGCGGAGATGAATCCATCCCCTCTAGATCCCCACCGTCATCTGAGCATTACCTGGGTCGTCAACAACCCCCCAATTCGACACCACCACCCCGTGTCCCCCAACCCCTGACCTACAGCAATCCCGCAAAACCAGCCCCCAAACTCCCCGAACACTGTTCGAACAACACCCCCTCCGTCCCCGGCCTCCCCCTCCCCAAACAGAAAAAAAAGGCCAAACAAAAAAAGAGGAATTCAAGCAAACGTCATCTGAATCTCCCTCTCCTTCCCAAACTCCTCCTCCTCATCCGCCCACGGATCAGCAAGCGTGATATTCGGCACCGTCTGCGCCGACTGGACCATCTCAGGCCTGCCGCTCGATGACGCCGCCGCCGCCTCTCCACTCCCACCACCAACCTCGCCCGCAGCCTTATCAGAATACAACATCGATGGCTCCCGTCCCGACTCCTCAAGCCCCGTACTACCACCACCACCGCCAAGATCAAACGTCATCTGGACTCCGTCATCATCATCACCCTCATGGCCCAGCCCGCCATGCTGTCCGTTTGCCGTGAATCCATAAGCGTAATACGGGCTGTGATGTTTACCGCCGCTCTCCGCGAACGTCGGCGTGCGCTCCTTCGAAAAGGGCGAGGGGGAGGAGGTGGAGGTGATGGTGGCCGGGTCGTGAGAGGAGCGGGGCGGTGACTTGGCGTCGTTGGCGGAGAAGGAGGGGATCGCTTCGGCGCTCTTGGTTTCGCGGAGGTTTTGTCGCTGGCTGCTGGCGGGGAATTGGTTCGTGGTGTTTGTGTTGTTATTGGAGCTGAGTTCGAGCTTGATCGGCGGTAGCGTGCTCTTGATCTCTCGGACCTGGAGGAGCTCCTCTTCGAGGTTGTTGTTGCTGCTGTTGTTGTTGGTCTCTTTCTTGTTCCCGCTCTCCTTGGCGATTTCGGCGCGGATGGCGTCGACGTCGAAGAGCACGCCGTGGTTGTTCCCCTCCTTGTCCTCCGTCCTTCCGCTCTTGCTGCCAGCCTTGAGGGAGTCCTCGTATACTTCCCACTCCTGCTTCTGAGGCGCTTTCTTCCGCTTGAAGAAGCCAAAGGCGCCGCCCTTGGTTCCCTTGCCGCCTTCCTTCTCCAGCTCCCTCCTGGCTTCTTCAATCTCGGTGATCAGCTCGCGCTGCCGCTCCTGATAGTTGTCCGGATCTGGGTCTTCAATCTCGCTGAACTCGTCGCTCTCCACCAGCCAGCCGCACTCCCGCAGGAGACGCGGCATCGCGTGCCGGTAATCCATGTGCCCGACGACAAACTCGGACACGTCCATGTTCTCCAGCCCGGGGACATCCTCGATGGGGGCCAGGCCAGCGACCCGTCTGATGCCGCCGTTTGTCAGGCGGAACAGGTAGCCGAGGATCCAGTCATTGCGGTTGTAGCCATTGACGAAGCGGCCAGCCACCACGGTGCGGGCGCGCAGGTACTCGTCCGTCTTGACGACGACGGGGCTGCCGAAGAGATAGACGTTCTGCACGAGCCCGAAGGCCCCCTTCTTGGCGAGCTCCTGGAGGCACGAGAAGATGACTCGGCTGCCCAGAGAGTAGCCAACAAGGGTGACAGGGCGAGTGCCCAGGTTGCGGTCGATGAGTGAGTCGGCTAGGATCAAGCCAGCCATGGTGGCGCGGTCGAGCGAGACGGTCCAGGGGTTGTCAATGAGGTACGAGAGCTTGGTGAGGACGACGGGCAGCTGGAGGGCGGCCATCAAGCCCATGAGAATGGTGCTGGCCAACACCTGCTGCAGGCCTTGGGTGAGAGCCTAGGGATGTTTAGATCACGGTCGTTGTTGGAGCAGCACAGAATACAGGGGCTCACCTCGGTTGCAAGGATGTTGATGGTGTCACCCATGCTGCTGAGCATTTCGGGCTCCCAGAGCACAGAGTAGATGTCGCCCATGGCCGGGTCAACGGTGCTGAAGGGCAACCGGACGTCGTCGACCTTGCCCGTCATCCACCCCGAGACGGTGACAATCAGGTTCACACGCTTGTTGTTGTGCAGGGGCCGGTACTCAAACGTCTTGACGGCTCCCGTTCTCCTGTTGGCGGCTCTGACGCCAACAATCCCCCCCGATGCCGCCGCAGTCGACGTGATGATGGCTGCACCTCCAGCACCAGCAAGGAAGCCGCCCGTGCCGCCAATGCCTATTGTCGTGAACCCGGCTGCGAGACCCAAGCCGATCACGGGAGCGAGCAGTCCGGCGGACAGGCCGATGACCAAGCCGCCGCCAACGGTAGCAAGCCCCATCATGATGTAGCGCCGTTTGAGGGCCAGCTTGCGGCGGTTCTCCATGTGCTCGTCTTCGTTCCAGTTTTCCGTCTCGGCGTTGGCCTGCATCTCCAGCGCGTCCGTCACCTTTTTCTCAAACCGGCAGATGTCGAGCCATGGTATCTCCAGGTCCTTGGCGACTTTCTCTAGCAGTAACCTAGACCTGGCGTCGTAGATGGAGTCTGCGATAAGCATCAGGAACAGGTCGCACAGGACAGTCCAGCGGATGTCGATGTCGATCTTTTGGGTGGTGGGCATTTGCGAAGGCGTCCTCACGGGTGCCGTGAGCTCCGAGTCATCGTCCATCGAGTATGGCGGCGGCGGCTCGACTGCCTGCTTCGGCACAGGGCTGGCGACCGACGCTGGCCTCGACGGACTCGGGCTGGACATGGATGAGCGTTCCACCTCGTCGGCTGCCATGGGATTCCGCACGCGGGCGTTGGCCATCAAGACGGGGGTCAGGTCCTCGGGCATGACGCCATGCGAGCTGAGCTGCTCAATCATGACCTGCTCGGCCGGACTGATATCCATGTGGGCGTAGAGCCTGATCATCATCTTCTGGCTCCACATCTTCATGCTCTCGGCGGCCAGCGTCAACTGCTTCTTGGTCTTGGAGGACGAGTGCTCTATGGATTCAATTTCTTTCAGCATGGCCGAGAGCTCGAGGCGCGTCAAGCCCACGTAGGCGACCCTCTGGCCCTCGGTCAGGAGTTCCTTGGTCGCCTGCAGCTGGCCCACGGCGTCGCGCTGGTCATCGTCGGTGACGCCCGTGCTTGTCCCGCCGCCGCCATCCTTGAACAGGTATTGGGTGTGTTCGTCCATGCTGGTTGCCGATTCGGCGTCGTCGTCGAGCAGCACCCTTGTGTACCCTTTGCCGGCCCCGCCCAGTCCCGCGTACCCGTATGTCTCGTCGTCCTCTTTCTCGTCGTACTCCTTGGCAACCAACTTGTTGTCGTCGTCGTATATGTCGTACGGCGCATATGCGGGCATCACCTGCCATTCGACATCGTCACCATCCTTCTTTTCGGGCTGGTTCGAGGTGAGCTGCTGGTGCGAAAACTCGGAGGCGCCGACTACGCTCAGCCTCTTGCTTGCGTCGTGCTTCGAATCGGTCGTCTCTGGTTCGGTTGTTTGTGCTTCTGACGATGCCTGGTCCTCGGCTTTTGCCGACTTGTCGTCTGCATGGCGGCTGCTTCCAGGCTGCGGGCTCGCGTTGTCTGGTGTCTCCTCTGCGCGCCGGGCGTCAACCTGTGGTGCTGAGTTCGTCTGGTCCGCAACGCCACGCTCGGGTAAGGAAGTCGTTGCGGATACCCGAGGTGCATCTGCAGCGTCGTTGTCGTTGTCGGAGACGGCGTCCTTGGGGTCTCGGACGCTGGCGGGGCCCGAGTCCTTTCTTGTTGTAGCGTCCGAGTTGCCGATGTCCGCTGCTACCGCCGCGACCTGATTCTCTCTAACCGTGCCCTCACTTTGGCGGCTAGCGTCCCTGGGCTCGTCCTTTGCTGCGTTGCGAGGCTTGTCGTCAGTGCCCGCCGCGGTAGCAATCTCTCGTGTTTCCTCCTCGGCCGGCGCCGTGTACTTTCTGATCGGGAGACCGAAATCGTCGAGCTCGGCCGCCATGGTGCTGTCTGGTTTGTTTTCGGACGTTGGGTTCGCGGGTGGCACCGGGGCGGGCGGGCCATTTCTTGTGACAGCGGTCGACGAATCGTTCTGGTCACTGCCAGCCGGCGCCCCGTCAACGCCTGGCATAGCTGTTGGCTGCTAACTGGGTAGTGATAGCGAGTGTCGGGACAGCCGGCTGCCCTGGGAAATCGCGCTCGCTCGCGGGTAGCAGCTGATCAGGGGCTCGCACATATGAGGGTTGTAAGAATGTTTCAAAGAAGGGAGTCCAGGCTGACGATCCTCCCCATTACGAATGCTACCCCTTTGGAAATGCTTAGTTTATCGACGGGAACACGCGGCCCAAGGATGAAGCGATGCCCGAAGCCTAAGGTAGGTTTTACTTAAGCCCACCAAGACTCGTCATCCTAAGATAGTTAAAGGGAATAGACCAAAGCTTGAATTTATTTTACCTCGTCCTTTTCTCGCTCTTGACCCTTTAGGTCCCTTATTGCACGAAGTCTGGACCGTCCCTTGGCAACGCGGATAACAAAGGCCCCCTGCCCCACAGCCGGAGAATGTGACGCTGTGGGGTTCCATTGATGCCCAGCGAAACGGTCGTATCGGCGTATCCGTATCCGTACCGCCGTTGGTGTTTTTCCGTACATGGATAACATTCACGTGTGTGACACAGGAGACTCGACTAAGGCAATGTCATTCCCCGTGTTCAATGGGACAAAGCCGCAAACAGGCCATGGGCAAGAAAGGTATCTGTGGCGAGAGAGGAACAGATGCCGGAACCGTTGACCCGTTGAAAATGCCATTGCTGGTGAGGAAAGTAAGCACAGAGGTATCAAAACCTTCATCGTCTAAACAAATCAGACATGGCCCCCCGATTTCCATCAAGACTCATCAACCCCGGCAGCAACAGGGGCTGACTCCGCCGTTGCCGCCTGCTCAACACCGCCACTCTCAGCACCGCCGGTTTTCTTGCGCCTCTTCCGCTTAGGCTTGGTTTCCGTCGGGGCCATTGTCGAGGGAGCCGCCAGTTTCCTGGGTTTCTGATCTGCTGCCGACTTCTTCTCCGACGACGTCTTGGGCTTCTTGACGGCCAGCGGGTTCGGCCCCTTGAGCCCGCGTGTCTTTTTCTTTTTCTTCGGCCTGTCCTCTTCCCTGGGTCGGCCGTCTTCACTCTTGCCCTCCTCGCCTTCACTTCCGGAGTGCTCTTGCCCAGATTCGTCGTCTGCCCTCTTTCTTTTCTGTGGCCGCCTGACAATTCCATCCAGGAACCTGTGCTGCTTGTCAGTTCTGACCCTCTCACCTCGTAAACAGCTGCAGAGGTGGACTCACTTGGAGCGCTCTTCTCGTTCTCTCGCCTTGGCTGATGACAAGGACATGGGCTCAAGAATCTGCCAAGCTTGTAAGCTATCCACCTCACTACTCAGACCTCACGTAGACAACCCGATGATGTACATACCATGACACTCCGCCGCACATACATCAGCGGCGTAGGCACCACTGACCGTAACCTGTCCCTCTGTAGGCCCAAGATTGTCAGCCGAAAAAAGCAAAAGAAAAAAAGGGCCAGGAACACTGGACTCACAAGCCACTCATCCTGCGTCACCACTACATATCGGAACTTGTTCTCCCCCTTCCCCTTCGGATCCACCACCGAGAGCATGCACTCGCGCTCCGTAAGCGGATCCTCGTCCATGAGATGGCCGCACCGTCTCCTCTCAAACGTCTTGGCCCTCTCGATGGCAGCGACGACGGTCGGGTCCCTGTTAGGCGGGACATTCTTTGCATAGAGCGCCCTCTGGTTCGCAGTGTATCAGCCATCGAAAATCCGGTATTTTTTCCCGGGATATCGACTTGAAAACACTCACAATACAGCACTGCGTAATCATGGGCTTCACCTCCTTGGTCGACAGCGTCTTCTGGAACAGGTTGAGAAGCTCGAGCTTGACCGTGTCGAGGAGCACGTCGCTGGCGATGAGGAGCTGGTACGGCTGGCGGAACCCGAGCAGCTCAAAGGCTCGCATGAGCTTCTTGTACTGCTTGGTGCGCTTGCCCATGGTGACCGGCGGCGGCCGCCCCTAGGCCAGGTCTGGTGTCGAGATTGCGATAAATAAAGGGCGGTAAGCGACGTGTGAAAATCGGGGAAGTTGACCGAGTGTCGTATCTCTATATTGAGGGAGAAGATAGGTCAGATCCTGTGAAATGCCAAACTGTAATGAAGGTTCGACCTCTCACAGACTGTTCCTGTTGTGAGTTGGATAAGCCGAAAAATTTCCAGGGCGTTGTTTGAAGCCCCACTTTGCTGCAGGCCAAGCTTTCACCCAGCTGCCGCCCCCCACCCGCGGGTTCTGAAGCCGTTCCCGGGACTGACCCAGACTGGCGACAGGAACTTGAAGGCAACCCAAACAAGTTGATATACCAGGCATCGTAGACATAGCCGCTGCAGTCGCGGAAGTTCTAACCCAGAGGTACTCTGAGAATAATCGCTTTCATGATGTACGGGGTTTTCTACAGCATTACCCCAGCAATGTCCCACTGCATGTCGCTCCCAGCCAAACACCAAACGCCTAGCTCCCTGCAACCGCCGGCCTTCTATAGCTAGCATCATCAACCCAAAGACATTCAGCTCACCATTCCACACGCCCAAAGCCCGAGACACAACCGGAAGTCCATGGCCATCCAGAAGCCCTTTCATCACGGACCGTTTCGCCTACATATTGCAGCCACGACGCTGATATCGTCCAGTTTGCCTGCCTCGAGTTAGCCGTTTGCCCCGAACCAAATCCCTGCCGTCACTCAACATGACTCACCGCCGACACTCGCCAGCCCCTCTTCGATGGCATGCTCCATGAAGGGGCTCTCAGCAAACGGATCGACCGCGATCGCCCTCGCAGCCTCCATCAGCTCCTCGGCGACAAATCCCATCATCCCACTACTACTACCCCCACCATCTCCCATACCACCCCTTCCCGCAACAACCCCCCGCCGGCATCCCCCGACACCGCCCTTCTCCCCCTCCCACCTCTCCAGACTGTCGCAGACCCTGTCCACAATCTCGTGCGCCCACAGGTTGTCGATGACGCCGTCCGACATGGCGAGCACGACGTCGCCCTCGCGGAGGGCCACGGCGTCGACGACGGCGCACTCGCGCGGCGTGTCCGGGCTGTTGGTGCCCAGCTGCCGCGGGCAGTCGAACCAGTGCCACTGCTCGGCCGACTTGTACACCATCTCGCGCGACGACGGCCGCACCACCATCACCTGCGAGTCCCCCAGGTTGGTCACGTACAGGAGCGGCTGCAAGGGTTGTTGTTGTTGTTGTTGTTGTTGTTGTTGTTGCGTGGCATCATCGTCAGAGGGCTTGCCGCTGCTGCGAGGGCCGTCGTCTGGTGTTGTCGGGGAGGAGGAGGCGAAGGCGGGTTCCTCGTTGTTCTTGGTGGTGGTGCTGCTGTTGGTGTCGACACGGCGGTAGTGCAGCTGCGCCCCGGCGGCCGTCGTGGTCCCTTGCCAGTCGTTGGGCGGGCCTGTCGCCTCGATGGTCTGCTCGTACGCGCGCTGCAGGTAGGCGACGGGGTCCGGCCGGTAGGCGTTGCCCTGTCGAGCGGCGTCCTCAAACATGCTAGTCGCCCAAAAGTGAAGTATTAGGCGTGCCCATAGTCTGTGTACGGTGGCGCATTGTTAGCGAAACACGCCTAAGCCCTAGGTGTTGACAAGCATAGATGGATGACGAACTCACCCAGCATGACCCCTAGGCCGCGTACTCCACGCGCCAACGCCGTCGTTGGCACCGATGAAATAGTCGCTCGCAAACACGGCATCGTCGCCGTTGGTAAACCCCTGAATCAGCTGCCCGCCGACGTAGGCGCGGCGCCGGTCCCGGCTCCGGTCGTGGGTGCTGAGCGGGTCGCTGAAGGAGCCCGACGGCGGCGAGAGAAACGGGGGCGGGAAGGGCCGCGGGGTGCGCTTCGCGAACAAGGCAATGCCCGTGTCGAAGCGAAAAGGATGGTTCGCGAAGACGGACGAGTCGAGCCTGCCGTCCTCATCCGGGGCCGGGGATGAGCGGGGTGAGATTGCTGCGGAGGGTGCGCCTCGTGGTTTCGAAGCGGTCCAAGATATCCAGCGCTTCTGGAGAAGCAGCTGGTCGTTCACGAGACGAGATGGACAGAGCCATAACGGCGGCAAGGGGGCGGACCGGACGCGGGCATGGGCGTGGGTTGCGATGCTGGACTGGGCAGCTCGAACCCGCAACGACGCATGTGAGGCTGGGGCTAGCAATCGGGCAGCTGGTCTTCTCATTCCAGCGGCGCGCGCGCGACCTGACGGACCGTGGCGCTGGCGGACAGCATTCGAAAGATCGCAGGGGCAGCGAGACCGGAAGGGCTTAGAGTAGGATAGATCGTAAGGTCGCGATGAGGAGTCGGATGTCGAGCACTGCCCAGACCTGCAACTTGAAAACGACGGGAATCAGGCTGTCGGGCTTCCCGTTCCCGGGTTGTTATCTTATCACGATATTCTGCCCAGTGCCGGCCTGCCTTCACAATCCCCCCACCCACGTGGCGCTGCCAGGATCTTGAGCCCCCACAGGGGTACATACGAATCTGGAAGGTCCTGGCTGTCTGGTTGGCCCGTGAAAGCTTCCATTGTGAACTTCAATGTAAAATAATGGTACTCAGGGAATCACAGAAACCTTGACCTCACATCTTGATCATTCGAACTCCCGATGTGAAACTCAACGAGACCATGCTCTCTAGAAACTTTCGCCAGTAGGTACTACAGCGCCAGAATGTGCTATGCTAAATAACCTGGAACGGGGCCAACCGCCTCCTTCATCCATGGATATGCAACCAGAACCAAAACCTGGACGGAACCAGCAGACCCTCAGGACAACAACTCAAGAAAGGATTGAAAATTGACATCGCCCGGCCGGCTTAAAGTAACACAAAACAATCAAATATCAAGATGAATCAGGAGTTGAGGCACAGCCAGCCCCGCGAAGCTTCCAATGCAATAATAACCAGATACAAAAAGTATGAAAGAAAAAAACAGCTGCTCGGCAGCGGTATACAAGCAGGCAAGGACACAACAACCGCCATCACAACGATCTCCGCTCCATCTATCCAGCCATGATAGTCCAAGATAGATCAAAACAAACTGCCCCACTGATGCTCAATGCCTCCCGCCGCCGACCCCGCTTGTCCCAGATCCACCACCAAAACTTCATCATCCTCATCATCCTCCCCATCCATTGCCGCTTCTAGTAACAACAAACAACAACCATCAAGCCCCCCCAATACCTCCCACACCATTCCCCACACCCCCTCTCTATCCTCAGAAAGCCTGACCATGAAACTGCTGCATCCGCCCCGGCGTCCCAGGCCTAGGCCCTCCAGGCGGCATGCCCTGCGGCGCATATTGGCCCCTGGGAGGAGGTAGCATCTGCCCCTGAATCTGAAAAGCAGGCGACTGCGGCCTAGCCCCGCCGACGCCGTGATGCATCCCTCCAAACCCCATGGGCATGCTAATAGGCGAGGGCGGCACCATGGGTCCTCCTCCTCCCACCACTCCCGGTGGAGGTCCCGGCCGGTTCATGTGCTGCTGCTGCTGCCACCCGCCTCCTGGAGGACCGCCGTACGGAGCCGTGGGTGACATCATCATCATCATCTGATGCGACCGCGGCTGCGCGGGGCCTCCTCCTACGGGGGGGGAGAAGTGTCCTCCCATCATGTTGGGTCCGGGGCTCGTGATGCGCGAGTTGTTCATGCCGGGCATGCCAGGGCCGCCGTAGGGCGAGCCGGGAGGGCCGGCGCCCATCATCATGTTGTTCGCTCCCGGCGTCTGCGGGCGGGACTGCATCATGTTTGTGCTCATTGCGCCCGGAGTTTTTGGACGGGGCGGTGCCATGCCCATGCCACCGGGAGTCTGGGGACGGGACTGCGCCATGCCCATGCCCATGCCACCGGGGGTCTGGGGCCGGGACTGTGCCTGCTGGGCGGCATAGTGACCCTGCTGCTGGGCGTACGCGGCCTGGGCGGCTCGTTGGGCATACTGGTTCTGCTCGCGCTGTCGCTGGTCAATG
This sequence comes from Parathielavia hyrcaniae, assembly GCA_033575675.1. Lineage (NCBI taxonomy): Eukaryota > Fungi > Ascomycota > Sordariomycetes > Sordariales > Chaetomiaceae > Parathielavia > Parathielavia hyrcaniae. The sequence continues at coordinate 88,070 of MU863646.1, forward strand.
GCCTGCGCGACCGCCTGGCCGCCGATGCCCTGTCTCATCTGGGCTCTCTCGCGCTCTCTGTGCTCGATGGCGCCGACGAGGCCGCTCTGTGTCTGCGACGGGCCCTTGTTGGCAGCCAGGGCGATCAGCGGCCCGCCCGTCATCCGCGCAACATGTTCTTGCTCGCGCGCCGAGAGATACGAAGACACCTCGCCCGCTGACAGGGCCGCTGCGGTCCCCTGGCTGACAGGTCGCCCGGACGAGAGGAGGTCGGCTGAGCTGTGGCGAGAATGCAAGACACCGCGACTGCCGGGCCGTTTGTGGGGCTCACCACCCGACAGTACCGCCCCGGCGCCCCGGCTGGGCGGCCGTCCGTTGGAGAGCAGATCGAATGAACTGTGCCGAGAGTGCGACTGGCCAACAGGCCGCCCCGAGGACAGGAGATCGGCCGAGCTGTGGCGGGAGTGTGCGATCCTGACGTCGGTCAGAGTATTGGTAGATGGAACGCGTTGATGGGCGTACAAGGGCGTGGGCGCAGGGCGTGGACTCAATGACTGCTGGAGCGATGTAAGATTGTCTGTCGTCGACGACCCAACTGGAGGACCAGGCCAAACAATACTCCGACGAGCCGTGTCGTCGGATTGCTGGCGGAAATGGGAGAGCGTCGTTCCGGGCCCGGGCGACTTCCGACCAGAGCTTGGACCCGAACGTTCCTTGGAGGATGCTTTGTCGACGGAAAGGACGGGAGCGCCATAGTTGAGAGTCTTCCCAAAGTCGATCTCGGGGATGTCGTAATCCTTAACCGACGAGCCCCCAGAGCTGCCATCCCCGATGATCTTGAGCTTACCGGCACGAGGCCGATCGACGGATTCTTGGGTATCGATTGAGCGATGAGTGCTGGCATAATCCGGGCTTGTTGTGGAAGATGCGTCGTCATTGCCATCCTCGGCGTTTCTTTGGCCATTCTGGCGTGGGCGGGTCTGTGCTAGGGGAGCGAAGTCATTCAGGCCCTGAAAGCGAGGTCCTGACCCCGGAGACGAGAAATTGGACGGAGGTGATTGGGGAGGAGCCGGTGAGGCCGCCCCATTCCGGTGATGGGATAGACTGGTCGTCCTGGCGGGGAGAGGTTTCCTGTGGACGGGCGGCGAGCCTCCGGTGGCGGGCGGAAATTGCTGGGGGGGGTTTGGAGGAGGAGTGCGGCGGCCGCCTGGCGGGGGGCGGCTATGAGGACCGGGTTGAAACGCAGCATCACCGCACCGATCGGAATGGGCTCTGAGTGGGGAGCTTGACCGTTTTCGAGCGGGATCTCTGAGTGGAGGCGGAGGTGCTGCGGCTTCGGCGGCAGTGGTGGGTGATGTTAAAACTTCAGGAGATCCATTGGTATTAGCATTCATCCCCATGGCGTTGGCGCTGGTATAGGGCTGTACCGCTGGACCTCGGTGGTCGGGGTGTCTCGAACCCCAACCTGCGTCCCCGTTTCCATATAACTCATGGGGTTCGCGCGAGACAGCGTCTGGCGTGAGACCCCCGGCGGTGGCGAGCTGGGATAGTGTCGTGTTTGACAAGCGCACCGTCGCCCTGCGCATCTCCGGCGATGGGGTAGGCTTCTGCTGCGGGCGGGAGCCTGCGCCATGCGAAAATGCCGGCGGCGCGTTGACAGGCTCGGGCGTTTCCATGCGCCTCATGCTCTCCAGGTTGCCGGCCGTTGGCCCCCTGACTGGGCTACCGTCTTCGGAGCTGACTCTCTCGGGTGTCGAAGCCAAATCGCTCGCATACGCCCTGACGCGATCAGGGCCGTTGCGCATCGCAGGCTGAGCGGGAGGGGAGTTATCGAAATCAAAATTGGGCGTCGCGTCGCCGATTTGGGTATCAGAAATATGACGAGAGTGCCTAGACTGTCCTGCCATGGCTGACGGAAGCCGTTCCCGGTTGGGATCAGGAGGGGCCGATCCATTCCGCGCGCCTGGCCGTGAAGACCGCGACGATCGGACAGAATCGCTGTCGTCGGCAAAGCCTACCCTCGGCCGAGGGGCAGAGTTTGTGGCCCCGTAGCTCAGCCGCTTACCATGGCGGCTTGCACTCCGGCTCTCGCTGCCCCCGGCCACGTCTTCCACCGTGGCCATGCGCTGACTTGTCAAATCCTTGAGCCGTTTCCGCCATTCTCGCTCTGACCACGGTGGGGTCCCCTCGGCCGAGATGAGTCCGTTCACATCCAAGATCTCTAGATAGCCGTATTTCCTATACTTTGGCATCGAAAACATCAAGGAGCGAGTGTCGAGGGAGCTCGCCACCAGGCGGCCGGGGCGGCCATACAGAGCGAAGGTGTCCCACGTGGGGAACAGAAACCGGAGGAGCGTCTCGAAGCCGGACACGGCAGGGTGCGTCTCGGGCATGATGAAGACGAAGCCTTCGGTCGATGACGGGGGTTTGGAGTGTATTGTTATGTTGCCTTCGATCTTGAGAAGCGTCGATGTGTCGATCAGCTCCTTTGCCTGCGGGTAGATGGCGTACGCAGAGTAGGCATCGGTAATGGACGCGATCGGCCGCTGATTCTTCTTCTTCTTCTCGGCTTCCTTCTTGTTGTCGAAGAAGCGAATCTCGCCCTTCAACACGGGGCCGGAACGATCGTAGGGTGAGCGCTTCTTGTGTTCCTTCTGCGCCTTCTGGTACTCCTTCTCGCTGGGGGGTTCGATGACGCAGTAGCACCGCTTCCAGGGGACGCCTGCGCCAAATCTAACGCGGACCCATTCCTGGACGGGCTGCCTGGCCCGTTCCATGATGATGTTTATGTTGTTCAGCATTTTCCCCTTGCCCGCGACCAACGCGCCCGTGTAAGCCTCTTGCAGCGTCGAGTGCTCGAACATGGCGAGCCGTATCCCGGAGGTCCACTGGACCAAAGAATGGTGAGAGTTGAAGTGAAGCAGATACCGGTTGCGGCCGGCGGTGCTGATGCTCAGGATGTTTTGGAGGGGCTGTTCGTCGTTCGTCTTGGTCGGGAGCGCGTCGATCTGTGGTCACGGTCAGACATCAGTCGGCCTCCGAACAATCCGCCAGTTGCGGAGAACTGACACGCACCATCTTGATGGACGCATCTGTCAGGTTGATGAACTTGGGCAGCACCTCGCCGTCTTCGCCCGCGGCGTCCAGCTCAGCGGCATCCCAAAGTGACAGCACAGTGCCGACCAGTTGAGCAAAGCATTCGGTCCATGTCCGGTCGGCATTCGGATTCCCGCCTGTAGCCAGAATCAGCAAGAGCCAGCGTGAAAAGGCCCGCCAAAAAAACCTACGAATGTCCTGGTCGTCCAGCTTCAAGAAGTACCCCTCCTGGTACAGCTTGTTCGAGTGGGTGTTCAGCAGCGTGAATATTGGCTGCAGCTCGGGCAGGGTCTGCTCGGTGACGGCCATGACGGGCGGGTGGTAGGTCTGCACCATGGAAAGCGGTCGCGAGCCTCTCCTTGACGATTTCGCGGGACTCGATGGCGGCGAGTTGTCTACGGAGGGGGGCGTGGCGGCATGCTCGCCCTCCGAGGGGCTCGTCGCGGACGAAGAGGCTAACGTTGAATCGCTCGCAGGATGTTGCTGTGCGCCAGCCGGGGGTGATGTGACCGAGTTGGGACCCCAAGTCTGCTGCTTCGGGAGGGAAGGCTTGGTGTTGAGGACGTCGGTGTTGGCCGATGATGTAGGCGTAGGAGACCTCGAATCCCTGTGAGGCGCCGACCACTGGGAGATAAACGAAAGGACTGTCGGGCGCGACAAGGAGTCAGCAAATCGGCCGGGGTTATTTGCATGGCCCCGACGCCTCCTCGTAAAATGCGCTCGTTATTGATCCTTCCACGCACGCTGCTACCCTTTGCAAACACGACGCATGATTGCCCCGGCAGCGAGACTTCTCATGCCAGTGCCGGATGTGCGGCCATTTCTCTTTGGAATTCAGGTTGGTAGCTGGAGCGACCGAAGTGCCACATACCTCGATTGCGGCCCATGGTGGGGTTCACGAAAACGGCGGCTTGGCAAGCGGCCGACTTGAGCTCCGTATGATGCTCTCGTGCGCTGACCAAAACACAACAAAAAGTGACGGAAAAGAAAAATCAGGGACCTAGGTAAGCAAAGGTCGTGTTGCGAACAGACAACGGTCGAGCTCGATAGAGTCGTCTGGGGAGGACCCTTCAAGCTATTCTTCCGTACCAACGGCCCGGTTTTCTGGACGTCACTGTTGCGCCGGCCACCGCTCCATGCGGATTAGGTTCGTCTCAGGTGCGGCAGGTTTGGGACAAAGACCGAGAACGCGATCTTGCGATCTGGCGTTCCTATCTGACTGGTTCCGTCGATCGGGGGGGCGAGGGGACGAGAAACAAAAAGCTGATCGCCGAGCCTACGTCAATCGCAGGTCAGTCCATACACAAGTCCAGACTTATATCAATATTCCGCAGCAGTTGCGGGTTCCCGGAAGGCCGGAAGCTAGGAAATTGCATAGCCCACTTGGTGTGCAAAACGGCTGTTGGAGCTTCTCGGCATCTTCGTCATCATCGACCTGCCGTGATTTTGGGTCTGGAGGACCTAGGTATCCCCCTCAGAAGCCTGGCAACTTGGACCCTGAAGATGCGAGGTTGGCGAACCTTGGCGGGTGCGTCACGAACGCCAGGTTTCTTGGCTGCGATCAGCGGCGAGAGGTTTTCGGTGATCGACTGGACAAGACACCGGTTTCCTCAGAGCAGTCTTGTCCGTCGTGCACCTACTGGATCGTGCCCTGGAAGCTCCTCCTGGCTCTCTGAGATGGGGCTTCTTCTCGACCAAGAAGTGAGGGTTGAAAAGGGTAAATAGAAAAACGTACGTACCTTAGCCCTGCAGAAACGCACTGCCTGAGTCGGGTGCGGGAATCTCAACCTTCAACTCTCAACGCACTGCCAATCGGCAGGGATTCTTAACGTCAGAGAACAATTTGAGGCAGAATTGCTGCAAAAGAGGCAAAACAGGAGCAAGACAAGATGGTTCATGGACACATGCGAGGGCGTCTCGCCTATTTGAATGTCTCTCTCCAGGCCAAGCTGCTTTCCTGGCGGAAACTCCGGTCATTGTCTGCCGGGTACGGCGAAACGCACCCTGCTGTGAGGTGATTACACCATCCTCCACTTGGCGGAATACCGAAAAAAAATATTCAGACAACCGATCCACTGGACGGAGGTGCCCGTAGCTCCCTAGTCCAAACCAGTCCAACAAAGCAGCCTTAGTACCTTGGAAGCACCTGTTGTATCCAAACAATTGAGGAAACGAAGCTGAAAGAAGAGGGCTGACCTCTTCCAGAGAAGCAACGGTCAAACAGCACAGTTTCTTGGCCGATCCATGCACGTTCCATGCCACTCTGCCACCGTGGCATCTGCGCTCATAACCATTGGAAGTGTGTCGGTACATCACCGGCGGTTGAGCTGCTTGGCATACATCCGAGAGATCCATCCACCATCGACTGTTACAGACGCTAGGCACCAAGATCCTGCTGCGGCGCATTTTCAAGAAACAAAACGCCCTGATACTCAGCTATGAGGGGCCGGGAAACGGTCCTGCGCACTGCTCTCGGCGTTCCGTGCTCTTTCTCATCAGTCTTGGTCACGGTCACCGCCCATCTCTCTGCTGGCGTCGTCATATCCACATGCTGCCCGGCTCGGCTGGGCTCCAGGCCCGGGTATCGAGATCCACAAACGTCCGTCAGCTAGCTGCTTGGCGCCGGGCCCCGTTGTGATTGGGCAGCTCCAAGGGCTGAGCACGTGAAACTGCTTGGATGACGGCAGCGGCAGCAGATTGCTGCCCTCTTGTCGGTTGTCTGGTCATCGTTTGGTGGTCGCGAGAGCGCCACTGGCGGATGGCGCAGCCCGGCAGGGCCGGCGGGAAAAAAGGAAGAAAACCCGGGTTTCGTCGTCGTCCACGGACAAAGCTCCATTTGGCGGCAACCAATGTGACCTGAAACCCCAGTACCCGCTGACCCCGGATCCCAAGGACACAGCGCGCGCTAAAATCGACTGTTTCTGCTGGCACACCCCGCCCATCTGACGCCGTATTGTGACCGCCCAGCAAAAAGGCTGCTTTCGGCGGGCGGCAGAGACCGTCTCGAATTGGAAATACGAGCCTACATGAGATAATGGAATGGCGGCCTCACTGGCCCTCCACGTATTCGTTCTCGGCATTCATCAGGGACAAGCGAAGACGTGTCATCTCGCCTCACTATTCCTGGTGAATCTACCGTATTCCGCCTGTACACAACCCCCTGCAGAGCGGCCGCTACAAGCAATGAAAAATAACCATGCGCTGATCTGTACGGATACCCACGAGAACAGATATTTCCAGCATCCAATTACCCGTACTTCTTCCGGAAGCTCCGTGGACGCAACAAGCTGACCAGTGCGCAGCTGGACCCGGTTGCCGGATCAGGTATTAACTGTGTCCAGATGGCAGCCATCTGACAAGATGTGGATGGATAAGTGTTGCGGGCTGGCAGTGAAATGCAAAGTTGAGAGTCGCATCCCGGGCCATCCTGAAGTGACGTACACGCAGACTACCTAGGTACCTACCAGAGACGCACAAGTGACGGGACCCAGCAAGGCGGTCTGCTCTTGGCATGAAATGATGAATGGAGCGTCGGCCGCTTGACTCGTCCCACCGTCCGTCTCTTCTGGCACCTCAGATGGCCATTGTGGGGTGATGTTGACCAAGAGCATGGAACAACTCTCAGTGTCTCGGGATTGTGTGTTTGAGAACGTGTTCGGTTGCGCACTGAACATAGGACATGTAGGCTACTGGTAAGCTGAGCCTGAAGGGAAGTAAGTACCTAAGTTTTGCACCTGTAAAGCGAACAACTGTCCATGGTCTGCGCTGTTCAAAGAATGAGATAGGAAAGGATGTGGAGGTCACGGGGAAGAGAGAAAAAGCAGTTCAATGTTGGACAGAAAGAAGGAGAAGAAAGAGATGAACTCAACAATGTTGTGGGTTCAGGATGACCGAGTGAGAAATATACGAAGTATAGCAAGATTATCCCGAGCCCCGATTCTCACAGTATGTAGTACAAAGTAGAGCAAAGCAAACAAGTCATTCTTCATGAACAGGCGGGCAGGTTGTATCGCTTGCTCTTTGTCTCCATTCATGGTGAAGACGAAGCTTGGTCTCTCCTTTGGCAATTATGGATGTAAAAGAAAAGTAAGTTTTCGAAGACGAGAGCCCCATACCTATAGCTTCATCCATTGGGGTACACAGCATAGAGCTGGGCCCTCACCCTCGAGTCACCTTACCTGTTCCTGTCAAGAGAAAGTGCGGAGAGGCCAGACACCATGCATGCCTTGAGTAGCTCCCAGCCTTCCAACCCCCGCCCAGGCTCAGGGTAAGAAAGGTCTCTGATGTTGAGACATACAAGCTCAGGTAAGCTCTAAGATATAACTTGGGTACGGAGTAATGCTGCCTTGTTGACGATTGCCATGATGCAGACCCTAACTGCACCTTAGGTACTGTACTGTGCACTGCGCGGTCGAGGTTTCGATTTTCAAGCGACTTCAAGCCTCTTCGCCAAAGCACGCCGAACTCGAGCCGAGTTACCTGAAGAGGAATCCGTATCTAGCTAACTTGCAGTGGCAGCCAGAGCTAACCCCGCCTTTCATTGCTTTTGGCGTTTCGCCGGATGCATGATGTAACCCGGGCAAACTCCCACAGTAAACCGGACAACTTGAGGTTGACTGGCCGCGAGGTTTCCAGATTTGGTTCCCTCCGCCACGGTCACTCTCTTCCACCAGAGCCGAGTCCAAACGACTGGTGCCGGGTCGCTGCCGGTCCTGTCGGGAGAGGAGTGGAGATGACGGCAAGTCCCCTCTGAGAACCGACCGCCTGGGAAGCGAACCGGGGGCTGCGAGCACACCGATTCCTATCGAGTGCTCTCGAATGCCGGGAATCGAACTTGGCCTTGCCGAGACTTTGGAGGAGGGGCAGCCAGTCAGACCCCTGCAATCGACCCAGACCTGCCAGGGTGCGATGGATGTGCCCCGTGCGCCTTGCAGCGCGTGTGCAGGGCAACAATCACCACTGGCCACCCATTCCAGCATCGCTGCAATGCCATCTGACAAATTCAAAAGACTCGAGGGGGGGAAGCTCGACCTGGTCATGTTCGTCTGCCTCGATATCCAAGCAACTCAGGCTAGAATGCCGCATGACGACGCCGGCTCCCTGAGAATGCCCTGAGAAGGCGGTTTGCCCGCTCGTGATCTTGCATTGCCCCGTCGAAAGATTTGCAGAGCTGAGGTTCGAAACCTCGAAGAGGCCGCTGACTGGCGTCCGGCAAGCCTTCCGTTTCGCTGCCCCCGGCAACCCATCCCCCATCTGGACTCTGGGACGGGCACTCCTGACTCCACACCACGGGGCCTGCCGCCTCGTCGTCCCCTCAACCTTGAACTGACCCGCTTTCTGCTCGTCCGTCGCGTCCATAGCACCCGATATTCGTCCGAACCACGCGAGGACCCTGGCGTCTGCCCGCTGCTCGTCTCTGCTCCTCCGATGCCAAACAGACGCGCCGCCGCCTCGACCGTCTCGATTGCCTCTTGTTGCCAGCGTCGCCGGTCTGTCGCCGCCGTCGACCGTGGACCCCCTCCGTCCCAATGGATCCCGCTAGGGATTCGCAGCTCACTCAACGTATGCATGCATGCCCTCGTCCCTGCAACGCGTCAGTGGCGCATTGCCGTGTTCGTACTGCTGACTTGGCCGGCAGCAACGCAGACCGTCGTCGACCCAAGGCGGCTGGGCCAGCAGACCTCGGGCTTCTCGGACGAAGACATCGCAGACATTATATGTCTCCTCCTGCCATACTCGGAGCATGCGCGCCAGGAGGTGAGGAGGATTGCCTCGGAGAATTCACAGCATATGGTGGGGCGGGAAGATGTCGACGACCTCAGGCTGGACTACACGCGGGAGGACGAGTCGCGCAACTTCCCCGGCATACACTCGGATGTTGGCGAGAACCACATAGCCCTGCGCTTCTCGTCCCAGGTCAAGGATCCGTCGCAGGGCTTCACCTTTGGCAGGAACGCCGCCTTCTGCGACATCTGCCTCCAGAACGACCCGCACCGACGCCTGAGCAAGGTACACTTCCGCATCTACCTGAACGAGCACGGCGTGTTGATGCTCGAGGACATGTCGACAAACGGGACTGTGGTCGACGAGGTGCTGCTCAAGAAGAAGGACAACTCGCGCGCCGAAACCATGAGAACCTTGGAAAGCGGGTCCAAGATCAAGATTCTCATGCACCAAGCTTCCCTGGATATCGTCTTCCTGGTTCGGATCCCAATCCGCGATGGGCCGTGTGCCGAGGAGTACAAGCGCAACTTGGACGCCTATCTGGCGGACCAGGCGCTCTTCAGTGTTGACCCCGGCGCAACCATTGTTCCGGAGCCAGGCGGACACGTACGTCTTCGCCCGCCCCTTGGGCGCTGTGGACGCCTATCTCGCGCTGACGATTCCAACCAGGTGGACATATTCAAACCAAGAGCCCCAAGACCGTCGGCCGCCCTTGGACGTAACACAACGAATGCCGCTACCGCCCCCCGGGGCCAAGCGGCCGACGGCCGTTCAAGGCAGAGCAAGAGCGCGAGAGACGCGCTTCCCAGGCCCTGGAACGGTTCGAACAAGTACAATCGCGTGTGCGAGATTGGAAGAGGTGCTTTCGCCACCGTGCACAAGGTCACCATGAAGTTCGACGGACGCCCGTACGCGGCAAAGGAGCTGGACAAGCACAAGTTTATGAAGAAGGGGGTTCTGGATCAGAAGGTAGAAAACGAGATGAGGATCATGCAGCGGGTCAAGCATGTAGGCCATCTCCCTTCTTCAGCACAACCCGGGAATGCGATGCTCACATCTCTGCAGGCAAATATCGTCGAGTACATCGAGCACATCGACTGGGACGACAGGCTTCTCATCATCATCATGGAGTTCGTCGGCGGAGGCGATCTGGGCAAACTGATCGCAGACAATGGCCCCCTGTCCGAGACCGGCACAAAGACGATGGCGAGGCAATTGCTCGACGCTCTCGGATACTTACACGACATGAACATCACACACCGTGATGTAAAACCCGACAACATTCTCGTCAGCTCGCAGGTACCGTTTGTTGTGAAACTCACCGACTTTGGACTGTCCAAAATGGTCGACAACGAGCAAACGTTCTTGCGCACCTTCTGCGGCACCCTGCTTTACTGCGCGCCCGAAGTCTACTCGGAATACGCCGAGTACGACGACCACGGTCGGCGCCATCCACGCAACCGCTACCGTCGTCCGAATGCCGGCCAGAGGTATGACCATGCGGTCGATATCTGGTCATTGGGCGGCGTTCTCTTCTACGCCCTGACAAAGAAACCCCCTTTCCCGGCCAGGAACGGCGCCAGCCACTCTGAACTTCTTCACCAGATCATGACCAAGCCTCTAGACGTCTCGCCGCTCGTCGAGGCGAATGTCTCGGACGAGGGAATCGACTTTATCTCTCACATGCTTGACCGGAGGCCCGAAACCCGGGCAACGGTAGAAGCCCTTCAGAACTATCCGTGGATTTCCGGCTCTTTCACCACCGTGGCGCAATCTTTTGAGCAGATTGCCGATGAAGAGCTCCACGTAAATGCCTCTCAGTTGAGCCTCGAGGATACGCGGAGGAAACAGGTCGAGTGCCGAGAATTGCGTGTACCGAGTGACGATGAGATATCCGACGACGAGGACGTCGACTTTGACAAGAGCGGACTCCTCAGCTACGAGTCGGAGAAGGAAAACTACACTTTTGGGCCCAATCACCATCCACATCGTCTGTTCGGCGAAGTCAACCCCTCGGCGGTACGGAGCTCTGGAGCCATCCCAGCAGATCGCCTGAACCTGCCAATACCTACGGCCAGCTTTGGGTCCAACGCCACGACGGAAATCCTCGGCAACGAGCTGGAGATCAAGGACAGTTTCGAGTCTGAAGACAGCCTCACCCCTCGGCAAAAGTCGCAAAGGTCGCAACCCTCATCGGGTGGTCTCCGAGCCTCGGTTCTCTCTGCTGGTCAGAGCAGGTCGGTTGACGAGCTCAACAACATGACATTTGACGTCGCCTCACAGAGCCTTGGGGGTGCCGAGTCGATCCTTGAGAACCTCAACATGAAGTCGCACGGTGTATCCCTTCTCCGCTCGCATACCACGGGCGACCTGAACACCAGCAAGCGGAAGCCTTCGTCGGACGGCAGCGAGGAAGACGAGGTCCCTGGCACGGAAGATCGTCGGGGCCTCAAGAGGATTCGGTCCGAGGCGTCGACCAAGCTAGGGATTGACAGGGTCATTGAGGATGGCGAGTACGAGTTGCTAGCCCAGATGCCGTCCATTATGAGGGCTCAATCCGGGCGGCAAATCGACAACCCGGTGCACAAGTCGACTTACTGGTCAGCCCAGGACAGGAAGACATGGCATCTAGCATATCCGGAAATGACGCAGCTGCAGCTCGATGCCTTCAAAATGGCTGCCTCGGCCAGAGACGAAGAGTTTGGCCCAGGCAAAACGCCCCTGTGGGATCTGGCCTTGAAGTATTTCCCAGCCACCAATTGCGAACGTCGTCGCGTGGATGCCGGCAAGCCGACTCAGAACGGCGGCGCAGAAAACGGTCTGATACCGTCCACAGCCGCTCCAGACGCGAGCATCCCAGCTACCTCGCCAGATTCAGACCAGGGAGGCATCACTGAGCTTAAGATGCCCATGCATTCCGATCCCGGAAGGCCGGTCGTCGCCTGCCTGCAGTCTGCTCCGGGATCCGCCATACCCTTCGTCACGATCCTGATCACCGAGTCGATGGTGTCGTGGGGCAGAGCAACGGAGAACACGCGCCTGTACGCCGCCAAGAGCGACCTCCGGGTGCCCAAGTACGCCTTCAGGATCCTCCTCTGGAAGCCGCCGCATTACGATCCTGCCAAGAACTTCCGGCCGTGGAACCGCGTGCCCGAGGCGGACGAGCACTTGTTTCACTTTTATATCTCGACCAAGGCCACCGCGGGCATCTACATCAACGACGTCCACCTGCCCTCGGACGACGCCAGGAACCCCGCCGGGCCCTCCCGGTACTGGATGACGCTGCACGACGGCGACCGCGTCTCGGTGTGGCAGACGCCCGACGGGCGGGTCAGGTCGGAGCTCGTCTTCCGCTGCGGCTGGGGCGGCAGCGCCAAGCCGCGCGCGAAGTCATCGGCGACGGGCAGCGTCGTGCCCTCGTCGCAGCAGCCGCAGCCGCAGCCGCCGTCCCCCGGAAGAGGAGAAGGAGACTTCGCGCCCGAGGACGTCGCGGCCAGGCTGGACGAGGTGTGCGCGCGGGCGGAGCGCAAGATGCGCGGGCTCAGCGAGCACGACCTCAAGATGGAGGAGGCCAACCACGACGCCGAGGAGCGGATGCGGCACCGCGTCGACCGCGAGCGGCAGCGGTCGCGCGAGTTTGAGGCGCGCCGGCTCGGGGCCTGCCGCGCGCTGGGCATCCGCCGGGTCAGCCCCGCGCCGGGGGTCACGCTCGGCGAGGAGTCGGCGACGCAGACGCCCTGGGCCTCGTACGGCACGGGCGCCGGCGGGCGGACAGTGCCGAATTTTCGGCATGCTTCGCCAAGTACGCTGGAGTTGTTGAGGGGGGCGAGGAGGGGGTAGGGGGTTGATTTGGGGCGATTTGGGCTGGGTTAGGTTGATTACGAGGCTGGGTTCTTGACTCGTTCTCTGTGCTCCTCTCTCTCGCTCTGGCCCTGTCTCTCTTTGGACAGACAACCTGCGTGCGGAGTACTGTTTCATCGATACCCCGCTGCTCCCCTCGGATTATTGTTTACTTGACGGCACATCCACGGCTTCTTCCTTTCCTTGCTTGTTATAGAACGGCTGCACCATCCATACTGGGTCTCGGCGAGGGTTCAGGAAGCGAGGCGTCTAGAGGCTGTTTATCGAGGATCGAGATCTACTGAGCTTGTATTTAGCTGCGCGTCGCGTCGCCTGGTATCCGTTCCTTTGGGTCCCTTTTTGATTCACACAGTTGGAGCAGTCAGTGTCATTTTCCGAGACCAGTCAAAAGCCGATTTGGGGGGAGGGGAGAGGAAGAGAAAGACAAGATCGGGGCTGCGACTTATCGCATGGGTAGGCGAAGACAAAAGCTGGGGGGCATGAAGATGGAAGAGGTGTACACACCTATCTAGTCAACATTATGGCTGGCGGAGCTGGTTGGCTATTTCCGTATTTGTTTATCTGTTTGAATGGGATGGTGGGCAGGACGGACGAAGGGGTTGGTCGGAGTTGAATCTTGGTTTTTAAGGGAGTGTTGGTCATGATGGTTTTCTTTAGCCGTTTGTCAAGCGTAGGGGCTGGAGGACTAAAGGAATAGCCAGGCATACATGTGTGTGATATAAATCTGAAATCGTAACTATACCTACGTACAGCGTTTTCACCGCTGACATTCCTCGGGCTTCCCAAGGTATTGCACTGAGTAAGTCTTACACACCCACTTCGGCTGTTCACGACGGCGTTAGGGCAGGGGCTGTCACTGTTACGCCGTTAGTTCAGGGGGGAGATGGACAATAAACACATATTTGACTCTTTTTGTACTCTAAGTTAATCCCAGCCCAACTAACTACCTTACAGCTAGCTCTCCGATCCGGGCTATGGTGAGCCACCGTCCACCGTCTTTGCATCGCCGTAACATTTAGTCCGCCCAGCCTCCTCCAGATACAGCTTGACTCCCTGCAGCTACTGACTGTGTTGAAAACAGAATTGTAGGTCTTCCATCGTGCCATACCGAAGCGGAAGAATATACTCCCCTCCCTGTTTCTGAAACAAAGAAGAAAGCAAGAAAAGAAAGAAAAACCATGGTATGACAGGAAAGAAAAAAAGAGAAGAAAGTGGGGGATCACAAATTGGCCATCCGATCAAAACAAGTCAAAATCCATCACGCGCCTTCTCCTTCTTTGCGGCTCTGCTCCTGGCCTTGCCCTTTCCGGCCAAGAGGTTGACATGCCCCTCCTCAATCTCGTCGGCCTCGTCCGAGTCCACCTCCCAGATCTTTGCTTGGATGCCATGGTCGTGCGGAGAGGGCATGCACTGCGGCTGCTGCTGACGATGATACTCGGAAGAGGCTGCCGCCGTGGTTGTGGCCTTGGTGGTGTGCCCAGCGGGGCGGAAGGTGTCAGAGGGGCGGGTGTAGGAGGAGGAGGAGGCGTACCCCGTGCTGTTGTTGTTGATTTTGCCGTTGCTTCCCTCGTCCTCTTGGTACTTGTTGTACATGTAGGCGCCCGGGAAGAAGTAGCCGTTGGCGGTGAAAGTCTCTTCGGCTTTGCCCTCCTCCGAGGCCCAGTACATGTCCGAGATGCCCATCGGTCTGGCAGGCGGCGGCTGCTGGACCCGGTACTTGGACTGCTGCTGCTCGGGCTTGAGTTGGGCCTTGCTTCGGGACGTGTGGCCGTTGGTGGAGGGGAGCGGCTCGGAGGGCTGCGATGGCCCATTGGTAGGCTTAGGTATCTCCCTCCGGTGGACGTGGGGAGGGCGGTATTCCCCACAAACCTCACGCGTCGTCTGGCGGTGGTCGGTGTCGCCAGAAGTGATGGGAACTGCCGCAGAACCCGCCGCCGCAGGCGTCTTCTCGCGAACCTGGGGCTTCCCAGTTTGGCCCACCGAGCCAACCTGGCCAACGACAGGGCCAGCGACGGGGAAAGCGGCAGGTACCGGGCTACTCGACGCACTCGAGCGACCCGTCGGCGGGCCCGACGGAGACGTCGCGGCGGAGTCGGTCCGGAACGCCTCGCGCGACGAGGTCGGCGTGACGGCGTACGGGCTGCTCCGGCGCTGCCGGAGGCTCTCCCGGAGCGGGTCGTTCGTCTCAACCGCGTCGTCATCCACCCCCTCCTCGTAGCAGTACACGCGCAGGCGGCGCGTCTTGTTGTTCTTCTTCTCCACCCTCATCATACACCGCCCGCAGATATCGTTCCAGGGCGGCGCCTCACCCGACAGGAGCTTCTCGTGGTACTCGTTGGAGCGTAACGTGCCGCAGCCGGCGCACCACTCACGCTCGTCGACACGGGCCTCGCTCTCGGTAAGCCGGCGGCGGTTGGCGCGGTTCTTGATCCGGGCGTTCCGGAAGAAGCGGCACTGGGTGCAGAGGCTAGGCCTGGGCTGCTTGTCAGGCTTGACGGGGTGGTGGTGGTGGTATAGCTCGGACCGGGGCTGCTCACAGTCGTAGCAGCGATGCTGGTCTTGCTGTGTGTCGTTGTCTTCAACCGGCTCGTTTTCAGAGTCGACATAGTCTTCCGACAGGTCAGACTTGGAACGGCGCTGGTTGCTCTTTTTGCCTTTGGACTTGGAGGAACGCCGAGAGAAGTCGATGATGAAGCGGATTCGCTTCTTCCGGCCGCGCCCGGACTTTGGCTTCTCAGCTTCGTCGTCGGCCTCCCAGTCGATTTCCTTGGTCCTGTTGGATCTTGTTAGCAAGAAGAGTGAACAAGTACGTCGTCAATATAGGTATTAGACTTTGTCAGAACCCCTGATGACAAGCCCAGCACAGCCTAATTCACCATGCCACTTCCTCCTACCCCAAAAATCGGTTGTTCAAAACCCAAAGAAAAAGAATACGAGAAATTCGACTTACACAGTGAAATGCATCTTGCTTCACCTGAACTGGAGCTCGCCGACTACACTGTTGAAATGATCCGTATACCAAACAAATTCGGGGAGGTAGTGTGGACAGAGCCGGCAGGAGACGAGGCACAACACCAGAAAGAGTTGTGGAAGGGAAGGAGGAAGAAGATCGGCCAGAAAGGTAGCCCAGCAAGAACGCGTGCTCCCATTCTGGCCAGGCCGTGTAACTAGGTCAAAGCGCTGGGGATATTTCCGGTATTGCACTGTAGTTTGCACCGTCTTGCGAGACGCGTCTGTGGTGGTGAATGGGACGGAAGAGGGCGGAGAGGTATGAGGTGGTGTTGGTGGGAAGCGAGGAGGACGGACACAGCACAATAGCAACCACGTTCCATTCGCGCTGTGTGCTGGTCTTGACGAAAAGAGCGGGCCTGACTCGTTTTAGTCCTCCACGTCCCTGTCTCATCTCTGGCGTATTTGTTCACTGGTAAGGGGCCGGTGCTGGTTGAGGCAAATTCACCCTGCAAGGTCCCGGAGAGACAACGGAGTTCAATCAAGGTGCTTTTGTTGTAACCTGCCAACCCAGCTCGTTTTCCCAGGCCGTATATTGTACGTCAAAAGACAAGAAAATCAACTCTAACATACTTCTTTGTATATAGCGTTCCTCCTGTGATCGAGACTTCTTAGTCCAGCCGGAGGACCCGCGGGCCTCTCTTCTTGGTGACCTTCTTCTTCTTGTTGCCCCGCTCAAAGGCTGCCGCTGATGAATGGTCGCGGCCAAGGTTGTCAAGATCCTTGACCTTGTAGATGCGGATGATCCAGTTCTCGCTCGTGAATGCCTCCTCCAATGTGCTAAGCGTAGGTCCGACGTCAGGAAGTCGGGCGCCGCGCATGCGATCCACAGCTTGTCCGGCGGGGAAGAGGTTGTTGTAGTTGTAATACGACATCTTGTACCTATTTGATCGGTCAGTTCTCAGCTGTCATTCTGTGGCAACATACAGCAGCACTCACATCAAGCTGTTCTTCATCGTCTCGGTGGCCTCGCCATCCACGCGATACTCGCCCCGAGGGGTGAAGAAGGCCCGTTCGCTAACCTCGTCAGGCCAGATGCCCTCGGCGATGCGGACCATCCAGAGGAACTTGTTGATATCGTCGCCAGAGTAGCCCAGGAGACCACCAAAGACGACCAGGACATAGTCCACCTCGTGCTGCCGCATGATCGGGTAGCTAACCTCCTCGCTCGAGCTCATGGCCTTGCCCACCGTTGCAATGTGCGTGTTGTTCCACGTGTTGTTGTCGACGAGCGTTGGGCGGTCAGCCATGCCACCAATCTGGTAGCCGTAGTCCCACCACGACATGATCTTGGCGTCCTCGCGCGTGTTCTGGCGCAGCCACTGGTACGCCTCGCGGTAGTCGTCGATAATGTGCTGGCTCCCATCGGGCAGTCTGCTGGCCAAGACGACCGAGGGGGACGAATAGGCATTCGACGTCACCCATGTGCAGTGCAGGACGAACAGCAAGAGGTAGACGGCAAGGGCGCTGACCACCACGCCCTTGCCCCAAGTAGCGTACACGCCCACCATCGGCTTGTTTGTCGCCTTGAGGCCGGATTTTGCCCCCTTCTTCCCTTCGGCGCCCTCCACGGCTTGGTTCTCCTCGGGATCGGGCGACTTGGTGCTGAGGTAGGTGTCGAGAAGGGCGGAAACGGCAATCGCGGCGGCGACGCAGACCACCGGCGTGAGCGTGAGCATGAGACGGACCATGACACCCGCAAAGTAGCTTCCAAACAAGGCGTAGACGACGATGAAGACATGCTCGTCGGCAAGCTGCTGGAAGCAGAGGTAGACGCCAACAGGGAACAGCCAGATCAGCATGTTGAGGTCGAAGAAAAAGGCCGGCCATGCCGTGGGCTGGTGCTCCGACACCGAGGCGATGATGGGGATATGGATCTTGGCGTAGCCGGTATCGAAGAGTGAATAGAAGCGACCACTCCATGGGGCAACGAAGCCTGCGCTGGTGGCAACAACCAGGCCCAACAATCCAAGCCCGAATGCTGCGCCAGCGAAGATCCAGAGGAATGTCTGGAATTGGCGGCTCGGGATTGCCGAACGGACGTAGTCAAGGAATGCGAGGAGCTGCAGGAAGCCGAAGATGCCTTCACCGAGTCAGCTGACCAAGAGCTACATAAAGCAGACAGAAGACTTACCCAAGGCAGGCATGTGCTCGCTGGTCTTGACTGGGAGGAACCCAACAAAGGGAATTTGCATGCTAGCCAGCGTGCCCAGGGCATACCAGGTGGTGTAGGAGACATACAGCCGGGTGCTGTAGCGGCCCATGCAGACGAGGACAAAAGAGTGCAGGGGCAGAAGACAGGTGATGAAGGCGTAACCACCCCAGGAGGCCACCATGTAGCCGTAGAAGAGGGCGCAAAGAGCACCCCACAGCATGGACCCCTGCTTGAGCGCCTTGATCCAGAGGTAGAAGGTAAAGACGAGCAGGAAGATGGCGATGGCCTCGTTGTCATAGCTCCCCGCAACCGAACGGGAAATGTAGCCAGGGGCGATCCCCATAAAGAGGGCAGCCAGAAGTCCGGCAGAGGGCGACGGCGTCATCTCATTCGTGAGTAGGTAGGCGGCGATAGCGGTAAGACCCGAGAAGCCGGGGGCAAGGAGGACGCAGACATTCCGAATGTCGACGGGGATCGTGAGGGCTCGGAGGGCATGGTAGATGACGCCGCTCGTCACCATGAGGCCCGGGTAGAGGGTGCCGCCTGTGACACGGCCCAGGGGGTGCCATGTCCGGTCATCGAACCAGTCCCAAAAATTGTAGAATCCATTTGCAACGAGGTATTTGGTCGCGCGGAAGTTGAACCATGGGTCGACTGGCTAGATGTCAGTACCTCCGTACGGAAGACCGGAGGACGCAATGAATGGGAGGGCGACGGGGATACGGACATTCGTGGATGATACTCTCAAATCCTGCACATAACCAATTGAATTAGCATACAATGAACTCTAGCAATGATAATGAAGGGCAATTGGGTGCTGAAAAGCCACGAGGGTGGCAGTTTTGAGCTCTGGGATACCATCGGCTGGCTTGGAAAGTGCCACGTACGAATCACCGAAAACAGACGACTTGCTGTTGCGGCGGCAACAATGAGGGCGAGGATGATGACTCGCAATAAACCGCGAGTGTTCTTGCCCTTGCCCGCGCTGGCGAGAACCTGAAGCGGATCGGCCG
Source organism: Parathielavia hyrcaniae (assembly GCA_033575675.1). Lineage (NCBI taxonomy): Eukaryota > Fungi > Ascomycota > Sordariomycetes > Sordariales > Chaetomiaceae > Parathielavia > Parathielavia hyrcaniae. The sequence continues at coordinate 106,907 of MU863646.1, forward strand.
ACATGGTGGCCTTGGTTGTGTTGTGGTGCTGCCTCTCGCCAGTTTGGAGTCGCCTAGCAAGCACGGCTTTTGGAGAGCTGAGGACAGTTTGGAGCTTGCCTCGCTTTCCTTGCGCATCATGCTTCCAGGGTCCGCCTTGGCGCGACTGATGGAGGCGGCCCGCTCAACCTTAGCGCTTCACCGCCCGGCAGAACTTTTACTGTGTACAATCCAGCCCTGGTCTCATTTGTTAGCGTGGACTTGACGAGTACATCCATTCTACCTCCGCCTCCTCTTCCTCCTCTTCTTCCTCTTCCTCTTTTTCTTCCTTCCTTTCTCTTCTCTTTTGCTTTTGTTCCTTTTCCCTTCTCTATTCTTTCTTTTCTTTTCCATTCTTCTTTTTCTTCTTTGTCTTCTTCTCTTTCCTTTCTTTTTTTCTTTTCTCTTTCTTCCATCTCAATATAGAATATAGCCATGTACCACGCTAACGAACAAACCAGGGTTGGACTGTATGAGCCCGTTGCGCGACGGGAATGGAGGGGCGAGAATGTGATGCAAAAAGAGAAGTGAAGAGTCACAAATTAATTTTCTTTGTATTGCAATCAAGCGAAATACTTCCAATACTTTGCATGTTCTCATATCACCCATCCTATCTCTCTGGGTCCCTGTGTGAGGCAGGGGAAAGGGTCAATTGAACACTCAGTCATGCGCCGGCCAACAAGCCCCATTGAAGATGCAAATACCAAGTCACGTTGTTATTCTCAACCGGGAGGCAGTTGAACACAACATCACCGCAACGCAACTCTATCGTTGTTTGACGGGCATAGATGGACATGGACCCGTCTGCCGCCAAGTTGACCCGCATCTGCTCATCTCAATACACCACCGAGACACTCAATGCCAACAGACAAGCCCAGCAGCCATCGCGATGGCAGGTTACCAACGAGAATCGGGTCTGATGTTGGGTGTTCAGCGCAGCGCTTGCATTCGGCAGTGGTAAAAGATACCGAGCCGGGACCGAGAATTCATTGACCTCGTATAACACCCCAAACCCTGAAAGCAGAATCCCTGGGATGATGCAATGCGTCGAGTGCCAGAGTTTTTAAAACCGCGCCGGAAGTGCCTTAGATACAACCATCCCATTACCCACGATAACGCCTCTATGCAGCCTAGACGCCCAGTCAGCCATTCATTTCCCATCTCTGACAACCGCGGTAGGGACGAGCCCTCTCTCTCCCCAGGCCGTCCCTCAAGTGGTTCGTACCTTGACAGCAAACTTCCGCTGGGGGAAGTGCGTTTGGCGCTTCTTGGTCTTCTCCAACACCCTCGAGGCGTCCTCCTTGGACAGGCGGCGGCGGATGGCACGGGTCTGCTTGGCCCGGAGGTCAAGGGGCAGGTACTTCTTGTTCTTGTAGAAGAGGCGGAGCTGGGCCCTTTGCTTTGCGTTGATGACGGTGAGGACACGGGCGATCGACTTGCGGAGATCGTGGCTGTTGGCGGAAGAGAAAACCCCATGTCAGCAAAAAAGCTGCCCTTATCAACCCATAAAACCTTTCCCTCTTTCGCATTTCGGCCGTGGAGCGTTCGTATTCGAATCGACGTACATCTTGGTGAGCTTGGTACCCGAGGAGACGATCTTCTGGATGCGAAGCTGGCTCAGCTCCGTCTTCAGCTCACCGAGCTGCTTGGTGAGCTCGTCCTTGTTCTTGGACCATAATTGGCCCGCCTTGACCTTGCCGGAAGACTTTGACATGATGGTCAGCAGTTGGACGTCCCAGTCGCAAGTTTGCAGTCGGGATATTCGGGAAGACGGGGGTTGGTAACCGAGGGTTGCAAGGTTGGAAATTATGTGATGTCGATATCAGTGTAAAATCAACCACGGGGCACTCACCATTGTGAAAGAAGTCGGTGTCGAGTCAAATGGGCGATGGGCGACGATTCCTTTGACGGCGACGGGGTCTTCGGTCGTTGGAAGGGGGACAGCCTCTCCTGCCGGCACGTCCTAACAAAATCTGAGTGGTGTGGATGCGTAAATTCCAGCCAGGGCGGAAAACCCTACAACAAAACCTGGCCCGTGCACCGCAGATGTGGGCTCTCCGGCTCTGGGCCAGGATCTTGCCGAAAAGTTCCAGAAGCGGCTAGCTTGGGGTTTGGCCTTTTCGAAACTTGCGCACAACCGGCGGCTCACTCATTTCAAAATCTCGAGCAGCGACAAGTCAAGACGTTGACGACCGACCAACGATTTTTTACTAATCCACCCAACAGCCAAAGCGCTCAAGATGTCGTCGTCGGCAGCTCCTACGACTAAGACCTTTGGCAAGACGTCTCGGACGATCCCTCACGCGTCCGAGAGGGCTCAGAAATGGTACCCTGCTGAGGACGAGGCCAAGCCTCGCCAGGTACGTGGATGCATCCATCTTCAGAGCTGAATTACGGTGCCTCGAGAGTTTGGGGGATGGGAGTTTGGGTCGGAGGCGACTTTACATCGGTTGTGGGCTGGTTGGGCAAGGCAGAAACGTGCTCCGACTCCATGTTAGAGCGGGGGGCAGCAAGAGGAGGAAATGCGGATGGGAAACCGGACTGGGCGGAGCATGGGAATGCTTGGAAAGAGATGGAGATGGTGTCATTCGGGTTCGCGATCTCTGACATGAAGTTGGATCTGACATTGGTTCGTTCTCAGGTCCGCAAGGCCATCCGCGCCTGGGGTCCTCGCAGCTCCCTCCAGCCCGGTACCGTTCTGATCCTGCTCGCCGGTCGGTTCCGCGGCAAGCGCGTCATTCTCCTCAAGAACCTCGACCAGGGTGTCCTGCTGGTCACTGGCCCCTTCAAGATCAACGGTGTTCCCCTTCGTCGCGTCAACTCGAGATACGTCATCGCCACATCCCTCGAGGTCGACCTGGCTGGCATCGACGAGGCCAAGCTCGAGGAGATCTCTCGGCCGAAGTACTTCACCGCGGAGAAGGCCAAGGAGAAGGCCAGCGAGGAGGCCTTCTTCAAGCAGGGAGAGAAGCCCCAGGTACGAGCTGGAATCCATAAGGGAACACGGGCGGATGAGCAGACCGGACTGACAAGTTGCATAGAAGAAGGAGGTTTCGAGCAGCCGGGCGGCCGACCAGAAGGCCATCGACAAGGCTCTGCTCGCCAACATCAAGAAGGTCGACATGCTGGCCAGCTACCTTGCCACCTCTTTCAGCCTCCGCAAGGGCGACAAGCCCCACCTGATGAAGTGGTAGAGGGCCAGATGGCAGGGCGTGGGCGTGATGGGTGGTCGACGGCGCGGTTTACGGTTATGGCTTGGCCAATTGCATTTGGACGTTTGACGGTTCTCGGTCCATTACGGCGTCTGTCATGAGGGTTTACAGTCATCAGGATCCCAAAATCACCGGGCTCTCCACGGTATCGGAGATCCATGAACAAAACTCGGGTTTCGGAGCAAATGGGGATGCCGCTGGTGGTTTGATCATGGGATAGCTGTAAAGTTTGCCGCTTGGAGGGCAGGGCACATGCAGCCAGGCACAACAAGACAACCCCGAATCTAGTGCGAATAAGATCACTGGAGACACCTGGGGAGATGAACAAGAAGCACATCAAACCCAATACCGCGGAGTGCCAGGTTTCATGCTCAGACTGGTGATGGCTCGACAGTCGACACTGATACGGACCGATAAGCGTGCACCTTGCCGGCTGGACTGGGCACCTTCCTGTGACATGAGTTACGGGGCACTGTCCCTGAACAAACACAAGGGCACCTTCCACAGTGCTTTTCCTGCTGATCAAAACCTGGGATTACATCTGAGCACTAGGAAGTAGAAGACCGTACTCTCGTAGCTAGGAATTGGATGTTTGCAGTTGATGTAAGTAATTCAGCTTTCATACCCACGGGTTTCATTTTATTTTGCCGACTCCTCGCAAGCTGTTGCTGAGCCCAACCTTGTTGCTACCCCTAACCCTGAATCAGAGCAGTCCCATTATTTGTACTCCCGTGCCGCTACGTTCCCACAAGGAGACCCCACGACCTGACTTCACAAAGAAACGGACACGGCGGACCAGATCAGCGCCCAAGGGAGAAGCCACAACTCCGCGACATTGCCGCTTCGGATGCGGTCGCTTTTCTCTACTCTCCCCTGTTCCTCGTCATCGCAGACAGCATGGCGACGGCAACCGGTCAGGGCTGGGCCCAGTTGAGGCAACAAGCCCGGTCGCTGGAATCACAAGTAAGTCGTTCCCAGATATAGGAGGACGCGTTGCTGGGAAAGAAGAGGGTAAATGAGCAGCGGTGCTGATGCTGATGTTCTGCTTTGCTGCAGACCGAGACATGCCTCCAGACATACTCGCAGTTCTCGACGCAAACCAGCATCCCCCCAAAGCCGACAGAAGAAGAGAAGAGCGCAGAGTCCAAAGTGCAGGAGTTGCTAGACAAGGCAAGGACCCCCCTACTCAGATTGATGGCCACTCCCCCCCCCGCTGTGATAGCTAACCTTCTTGTTATTTTCTTCCCAGCGCGAGACCGTCATCGCCCAGCTCGGCCGCCTGCTCGACTCGGAAGCGGCGCTCACGTCTTCGGCGCTCAAGCAAAACAACCTGGCGCTACTGCGCGACAAGCTGTCGGACCAGCGGCGCGACCTGGCGCGGCTGCGGCGGACGATCCAGGAGGCGCGCGACCGCGCCAACCTGCTGGGCAGCGTGCGCGACGACATCTCGGCGTACCACCGGGCGGCGGCCAACCACCCGGGGGGCGCCGCCGGGGCCGAGGCCGAGGCCGAGTACATGCTGGGGGAGCGGGCGCGGCTGGACCGCAGCCACGACGCGGCCGACAGCGTGCTGAGCCAGGCGTACGCGGTGCAGGACAGCTTCGCGCTGCAGCGCGAGACGCTCGCCAGCATCAACCGCCGCATCACGCTCGCCGCGAGCCAGGTGCCGGGCATCAGCACGCTGATTGGGCGCATCTCGGCCAAGAAGAGGCGGGACGGCATCATCATGGGGTCGTTTATCGCTGTGTGCTTTTTGGTGTTTTGGTTCTTTCTGTGATGCCAAGAATGGTTGGCGACGGCTGCCCTAGGGAGAAGAGGGAGCATTATTACGGGCTCAAAACGCCGAGATAACTTTGTATAATGCTGGTTTGCTGTTCCGGGGAAAGCATGGCTAGGCCGGCGTTTCGAGGAGTTAGGGGGCGGCTAGATGGTCATTGCTAGGCACAGCCGCAGAAAGTAATGCATTTCTGTCCTTGGTAACGTACATCACCACCTACATCGTTTTAACACAGAGCATGGATGAGTGGCGGCGTTCTATATAACAACAACTACAGAACGAAGGGTATCACGAAGTTCGACAAACTCGCCCATCCTCCACCAACTTCTTCACTTCTCAGCCACCTTTCTTGGCGACGGGCTTCAGCACAAAGTGCTCCCCGACCCCTTCCTTGTCCATCTCGCTCAGTATCCTCTGCACCCCCTTCACCAGCCCCAGCCTCTCCTCGGGCTCCGCCGTCCCGCTGCCGGCCCAGCGTATCCTGCACTGGTGGTCCACCAGGTAGGTATACCCGACCTTGGCGTTCAGCAAGCCGATCGACTCGCGGATCTCGTCCGAGATGCCCCGCCGCACGATAAAGTACTTGTCCCAGCCCTCCCGGCCGACCCGCCGGCGCAGCGAGCCCATAAACAGCCGGATCAGCCACGCCTTGAGCATGTCCTCCTCGACGTTGACCTGTACCAGCTGGGCGCGCCCGCCGCTGGCCCGCACGGCCTCGTGCAACGCCGGGCTCTGGTCAGGCGCCGTGAACGACCGGGCTTGGGTCTCGGCCCACATGCCGCTGAAGACGGAGACGACCGAGGCGCGGCCCTCGAGGATCGGGGTGGTGTCGGCGGCCTTGGCGGCGGGGCCGTTGGCGATGGTGCGGCCGTGCAGGTTGGGGAAGTAGAGGGAGAGATCGGCGCGGAAGGGGCGCGGCGGGGAGAGGAAGGTCTTGCCTTCGTGGAATTGGAGGTTGCGCCAGTCGCGGAAGTAAGGGCGCGAGATTTTGTTTTTGCTGTTCGGGAGGTGGGTTAGCAGTGGGGTAGCGGAGTGTGTATACCACGGGTTCGACGGGTGCGTACAGGTACTCTCGGCGCTTCAGGTGCTTGTCGTAGTTGGTAAAGTCGGCGTGGCGCTCTTTGAGGGTGCGGTTGTCCGTGCCCGTGTTCTCGCCGGCGCTTGGCGGGTAGTTCATGCCAATTGGCCTCGCCAGCGGTGTTGGAGTGAACTCTGTGAGCTTCTTGCCGTATGATCGGGGTGCATGGGCGAGCGGGCCCTGCGCAAGCCCGTCATCACCACTCCCGACCGGGCCCGGAGGTGGGCCGGGTGTCTGTTTCGAATCGGTCGAGGGCGCGGCGGGCGACCCCGGCGGCTTGTCGGCCAACCGCCGGTAGGATATGCTGAATGTGCGCCATTGGCGAAGAAAGGAAGTCGCTGGCCGGAAGGATATTCGGGTGCCCATGCGTGTGATCATATTGCAAAGAGAGCGTCGCCACCGCAAGATGGATGTCGAGGTGGGTGAATTGGCACCGGCGCCATCCCAAAATTTCCATGCGGGCGGCTTGACATGTTTCTTGGGCCCACTTTCACCCGCATCAAAGATCACGCTAGCGCTTCAAGGGACCGGGGTCATCAGGGCCAAGTGCTCGGCTATCCTCGGGGCAGTGGTGCCCCTGGACAGCTCGGCTTTCCAACGTCATTCAGCAGGGTCATAAGCCGCAGCAAGCCATGGCCCTGAACCGCTCCCTCACTGTTGTCCTGCAGTGGTTTGGGATCGTTCGTCCCAGGATGGATTGAACCTGAGATGTGATCGTTTCAATTGCAAACTCTCACGCTGGTGGTAGCTGCCATAACCTGTCCGATATGTTCTGGAGCCACAGTTCCCGCGCGGTGTGCCAGCAATGGCGCCTCTACCGAGGTCTGGGTCGGCGCGGTGCAGGCTCGATTTCAATGCTCTCCCCGCTGCTGTCTCCGCCAGCCATTGCACGCGCTTTCCATGCTGCGAGGCCTCTTCTGGCGGCGAAGCCCGTGCTGCTCGCTGATATCGGAGAAGGCATGCTCCCCCCTCCTCGGATTTTTTTTCGCATCTTGCTGACCGTTCGTTCTCCCAGGCATCGTCGAGTGCGAGATCATTCAATGGTTCGTCGAGCCAGGGGCGCGCGTCGAGGAGTTCTCGCCTCTGTGCGAGGTCCAGAGCGACAAGGCTTCGGTAGAGATCACCAGCCGCTTTGCAGGCGTCGTCAAAAAGCTACACTACGAGGCTGGCGAAATGGCCAAGGTCGGCAAGCCCTTCGTCGACATCGACATTCAAGGGGAAGTCAAGGAGGAGGATGCGGGCACTCTGGCACCGGTCGAAGCACCCGGAAAAGAGACGGAGCCGAAGCAAACCCAGGCGCCAGTACGCCCTCCAGCCGAAGAGACAGCAGCGTCACAGGTGGCCATCTTGACCGAGCATGAGACCCAAGACACCCCCAGGATCCCGGGGAAGCATGCCACGCTCGCAACACCCGCAGTCAGGCACTTGTCAAAGGAGTTGAGTGTCGACATCTCAGAGGTGGCCGGCACAGGAAGGGATGGGCGAGTGCTCAAGGAGGACATCTACAAGTTTGTGGAAGGGAGAAAAGCGCCCTCTGCTCCGGCGCCACCAGCTACACAACTACCTGCGGCCGGCGCCTTCACATCACCAGAAACGTCGACGACCGGGGCGCAGCAAGAGACGCCAATGCCTCTCACCCGGACACAGGAGATGATGTTCAAGACCATGACACGGTCCCTCAGCATCCCCCACTTCCTCTACGCCGACGAGGTCGACTTCACCTCGCTCGTCGAGCTCCGCGGGCGTCTGAACAGGGTCCTGTCCAAGTCGGGCTTGAGCGACAGCCAAGTGGGCAAGCTCTCGTACCTACCCTTCATCATCAAGGCCGTGTCCATGGCGCTCTACAAGCACCCGATTCTCAACGCCCGCGTAGACGTCGTCGACACCACCACCACCACCAACAACAACAACAACAACAACAACAACAACAACAACAACAACAACAACAACAACAACAACAACAACAACAACCACAGCAGCAAGCCCACCCTCGTCCTGCGCAGCCAGCACAACATTGGCGTGGCCATGGACACGCCCTCGGGCCTGCTCGTGCCCGTCATCAAGAACGTGGGCGAGCTCAACATCCTGGGCATCGCGGCCGAGCTGGCGCGGCTGCAGGCGCTGGCGACGGCGGGGCGGCTCGCGCCGGCCGACCTTTCCGGCGGCACCATCACCGTCAGCAACATCGGCAGCATCGGCGGCACCTACCTGTCGCCCGTCGTCGTCGATCGCGAGGTGGCCATCCTGGGTGTCGGCCGTATGCGCACCGTGCCGGCCTTCTCGGCGGCGCCCGGCGAGGAGGACAGGGTCGTGCGCCGCCAAATGTGCAATTTCAGCTGGAGCGCCGACCACCGCGTCGTCGACGGCGCCACCATGGCCCGCGCCGCCGAGGTGGTGCGCGCCATTGTCGAGGAGCCGGATGTCATGGTGATGCACCTGCGGTAGACCGGGAAAGCCTGGGAGGGAGCGAGAGAGAGAGAGGGAGACCAGAGTTGAGGGAGCCGGGAGGAAGGGTGTCCAAAGGACTGCTTTGCTCCGAGTTGGGCATGAAGCAGGATAAAGATGAGGGGCAACATGGAAGTCGGTGAAGCCCAGCAGGATTCATCCAGTCGGGCCGCACTCGCTCGCTTAGCCCGGTTATAATGGCACGCAAAGCTGTTGCGGTGTTTTATTTCGAGACGACTGCATATCCGTACGTTGCTGAGTCGGGCCATCGGCAAGCGGGCAGGCTGGGCTTTTTCTGGTCGATTCATAGACAGCCAATTCTCCATTTTGTGTGCCTCGGGATCGAAAATGTCCCTTTCCGACAACAAGTTCCGTTGGCCCCTTGGGCTCGTTTGAGCATTGTCCCAATCCAGTCAGACTTCTTTTCCCCCCCTGTGCGACGTTCAACGACGAGTCTCATTCTCTTGCTTTTTCCCTGTCATGCAGGCCCAAACAGCGCACCTGCAGCCTGCAGCCTGCAGCATCCCGTCAATGGTCGACCGCCCGGCCTCGTGATTTCCCCCCCACTTCTTGCAGCCGTTTCGATTCTTTTTTTCCAAGACCATGGTCGGGTTTCTGTGGTACTTGTCTCACCCGGGGTAGGTACACAGCAGTACATGTACCAGTGGCGTCACGTCGGTGTATCTGGGCCCGGGAGGAGGACTTCCATATGGGCGTCAAACAAGATGCGCGCTTACACGGTGCGCTGGGGTGTGTTGTTCCCCCACCAGAGCGATATTGACGCAACACACAAGACCCCCATCTTGGCTTACGGACCCCCATAGTATATCAAGCTTGTTCGTTGTATTTGTACGGAGTATCTTCCGTAGTTAATGTTTGTAGATAGATGGTTATGAGCACATGCCATGCAAAGAAAGGGACGGATATGATGTGAAGCAACCTAGAAGGTGTGATGCGAGCCACGAAGGTGGCCTCAAGAAAAACACGCCAACTGCACCTGCTACACACATATGAAGGCATTCAGGAGGGAGGAGGGTGTGTATAATAATTTTAACCGGAGCCTTGCCAGCAGCGGTGAGGCATATGTGGCAAATGCGCGTCAACTGCATGATAGGCTGCTGATCGTGCAGGTTGGAATGGTTGGAATGGGAATTGTTACTTTTCACACCTGACACCAAAAGTCATCATGGCAGCATGCTTGGCAGTCGTTGGTTTGCCGCCTGGAGTGGACGATGTGGGAGATCGACGGGAGACAGCGGCATGTGCGGTAAAAGCACAGAAGATCTCACACGATTCGAATCCTGCACGGGCTTTCTTTGTTCAGGGACAAGGAATGTTAAAGCTGAGACTTGGGGAGATCGCCCGTCCGTGCGCGATTCGAATCATGTGAGATCGTATGGTGTCACCATCTATTGGTAAGTTAGGGTGTGAGTGCCAAGAATATGGAGCTTTGGCTCCCGTCCTTTCTTCTAGGTTGCTGACCAGACAACAAAGCGGCGTTGGAGACCAGTCTTGAAGTGGTGATTGTTGTCGCGAACTTGGCCGCACAGTACAGCTTCTCCCATCGCAATTTTCCCGAGGAGATATCCTCACATCTTCTACGCTCACATCTGGAATGGAGCTGGGTTGGTAGCGGCTCGTCCCGCGCTCCCTTGGCCGCATGTTACCAGACCGCTGGGAGCGAGGGTGCATATTCTCCATCCATGGTTGTCTTTCGAAAACCTCAAGAGGACGTTTTCCTGGTATCCGTAAGACAGCTTGAAAGGGCTAGATTGGTCATGGCCGATGGTTATAACTTGTGGAAATTGCAGGCTGAACCAAGCCAGTGTCATATGTTGGATCAGCAATCGAGATTCGTTCGGCGCAAAATCGGCACTTTCAAATCATAAACAGGGTATGAAATCTTCAATTTTCATATTTGCTTGCTCTAGAGCGGCAAACCGCTACTCCGGTGTCGATCCTTTTTCGAAAACGCCCTTGGCCGAATGAAGCAGCTGCGCAGTCCGCCCTCCGCCCATGCAAAAAGCCCATCCAACGTGGGCAGCGTCTTCCTCCACGCGCTCATAGGTGTCCAGCCCGTGCCGCCGCCCTGTCCGGAGAGTACGCCCAAAAGAAAGAAGAAAAATAAACCAAGACGACCAAGTAACGCACTCAAAGCCAGGGCAAAGAGGCCAACTCCAAATCCCGATGCAATAATGTGATGGTTGCCACCCAAACCCTCCTTCCAAATCGCTGGAGGAGGAAAAAAAGGAAAAAATTAACAAAACGTATTACAGGCGCGGCATGGAAGTTTCAGGCGCACGCATCCCCTCCCGTCCCCTTGCAAGAGCTTCCCCCACCCCACCCGGGGCTCTCGCGTCCTCATACCTCCTCCATGGTCTGGACGACCCTGCTCAGGGCGTCGGCCATGACCTCGTCGGGTTCGCGGGCGACGTCGACGGTGATGACGTCGACCTCGTCGGCCTGGGGCTTCTCGAGGACCTCGAGCTGGCTGTGGACCATGTTGGCGCCCATGTAGTGGTTCTGGCGGGCCGAGACGCGCTGCAGCAGCACCTGCTCGGGCGCGTCGAGGTAGATGAAGTGGAGGTGGACGCGCGGCGTGAAGTAGGGCGCCACGCGGATCACGTCGCGGTACTTGCGCTTGAGCGCCGAGCACGTCAGCACCACGCCGCCGCAAAGCTTGTTGTCGCCCGACGAGTCGAGCGCCTGGATCGACGCCTCGCGCAGCGCCGTCAGCCAGTCCCACCGGTCGGCGTCGGTCAGGGGGATGCCGGCGCTCATCTTGTCGATGTTGGACTGGGGGTGGTACTGTGAAGGGGATATGGGTCAGTATTGAGGGACGGTCATTCGACTGGGGAGAGAGAACGTACCTCATCGCCCTCGATGAAGGGCACTTGGAGCGAGTTGGCAAGGTGCTTTGCTACTGTGCTCTTTCCGCAGCCGGCGGGGCCCGTGACGAGCCAGATATGCTGGTCCCTTGCGAGCGAGTCGTGTGCCGAGGCGGCGCCGTTGGTCATGATGCCGTGGGAGAGAACCGTGGCGGAGAGGCGCGCAGCCTTCGGTGAGGGCGGGATGCTTGAGTGTCCGGAGGACATGGCGTTGGCAGAGGAGGGCCGCTGCCCGTTGAATGCCACCGAGGAGAGCATAGTTTCGACGGCGACCGAGCCAAGGGAGGAGTCTGTGAAACGTTGGAGTATCACTGGTTGAGGCAGTCACCGCGGCTGGTGTGTTCCCGTGAGAAAAGGCGTGCACCGTGTTGGATCGTGACTGGGAAGACTGAAGTGGTAACAAAGGCGGAAGAGAGTCGGGTGGTCAGGGGCTGTCGTGTAAGTGGCCGGGCTGGTGGGATGAAGGCGGGCACTGCCAAAAGCGGCAAGCGGGCAATACAAAGGCAGTTAAGAATGTGATGACTGGAGAGGGAGAACGGAGCAACACACAAGGAGGAGGGCAAACAAGGCTGGCAGAGATTAATGAAACGAGCAAACAATTAGACCAGGAGGCCAAGAAACAGGCCGATGGCGGACGGCTGGCTTTCATTATATAGCGAAGGCTCTGAGTGGGCAGCTAGACCCGCGGGCTTGTCAGCGATGACCTAACGATTTCCATCTGGGGTCGGGGGTACCTGACCTGGACTCGGCCGATCGGGTCCAGGGCCTTTTTTTGGGGCCATGGACTTTCCCTATTGCGATCTGTACATGTTCACCGAGTGCGTTTCATGCATGGCGTCCCGCACCTCACGCGCTCAAAGCACATCTTCCGTGGGGTGAGATCAGTGAATCTCGTGAATCTCACTGACAAAAACAGGAATCCGATTGACTCGAACGGAACTCGCTCGCATGAGTGGTGGAATCTCGGCCTTGGCAATGCAGAGGCGTGTGCAATGCGGGGGGTGTACTGGCTGGTATGCGCGAGGTACCCGTCCAAGGGGGGTGGAGGTACCTCGTGTGTGGAAACTCGGGGAAGATTTTCTGGGGAGGCAGCACGGGATGCATCAAAGAGAGAGGCGCAATGGGAATGCTGACAGGACACAAATGGCAGAAATCACGCAACGCTTTTCCCTTCCGCACAGCAACCACCATGCTCGTAGACTTCCATCGGTGTTTGTGTCGAGAACCCTGGAGGTAGTTCTTCTCGTTTGCCTTCAAATTTTCTTGGGAACTGTGGAACTCTGAGAAGAGAAAAACCTCTGATGAGAACCTGGAAGGAGTGGCAGGTTGAAACAATCCCGAGGGAGTGGTGTGCTAACCCATTCCGGCAGCCTCCCTGGTCAGAGGTGCCGAAGAGCGTGGGGGTCGAAATAATCACCGCAAGTCACAAGAAAAATGACAACCAACCGGAAGCCCCTGGAAAAAGAAGTAATATTAAAGCAAATAACAAGGCTCGAAGATGAAGGCTTTTCAATCTGAGTACTTTTACCTGACACCTTATGAGTTCGCATTATGGTTTCCATGAGCGTCCAGACTTTCTGATGAGCTGGGGAGATGCCGTCGGCAATTGCCAGAGGCCTCGTGACACGCCTTGGTTTTGCTTCAACCCCGCTGATGACCAAACCGGCCCCAGTCCCCGAGAAATTGGTCGCAGTGGTGGAGCACAGGCCACCTCAGCCCGGCCAACTTCTGGGAGCCGGACTGCGGGTCTCGGCCGTCTCGGGATGGGAGACGGCGCTTTCCCGGATGCCATCCACGTCACCAGAAGCCTTGTCAAACAGCTCCTAATCTTTCGACACCAAACCATGAATCTCAAGAGACCCCACCGTGTAAAGGAGGGGGTACTCAGGCGGCGACGCTGCCCAACTTGCAAGGCAAGGTCAGGTATTAAGGTTGCACATATCCCTCAAGGCGTTACATCGCGGAACACGCACTACCGCCGATCAGCCGGAAAACCACCCAATTCTTTTTCTATGTAGCTGCTTGGAATTTGGATGTGTATTGTAGCCAGGGGGAACGTTAGTGCGGATTCTCCTGCAGCACCTTACATCCATACACTCACTGTGCAGTATGCACCCCGGACTTCCAGGCAGGTTGGAAGGCCTCCTCCATCCATGGGTGTCAAACCAGAGAGCTTGGGCCCTCACCGCCCCTCACCCTTCAGCTGCGGAACTTCGGGAAGCGAGGGAGCATGAACCAGTCAACGCTCGGATGACGCTGCACCGTTTTTCCAATTCATCGAGGTGCATCGGCGACTTAGCAGCTCGCAAGGCTGAGCAGTCAAGTTGCATCACCACGACAGGAGCCACCCCATCACCCCGTAAAGTGCCTTAACTAAGGTCCTTATAGTACACATGACAATTCGGACCAACATCCAATCGCTTTCGATCCTCGAATGATCAACTCTCGATTCTCGGAGGAGAAGCATCTACCCCTCCCTCCGTCCTCGTCTTTTCTCGTTTATTTCTCTCGCCTGATTTTTCCTCTTTCTCCCAGGAGGAATTGTTGGCTGATATCTTACTGGACTTGGGACATGCTCGCACGAGTTGCAACCCCGCCCCGTTCCTGGAGCAGTATTATGCCTTCGGTCCGCAATTTATGCCGGTAAAGTCCAAGCTGCTAGTGAGCAAGCTAGAATCTTTGCAAGTTCCTGAATGAGCCATGGCATCCTAGGTATACATGGCAATGTATGTACGCAGCAAACGACTTGCGGCCCGACGTCAAACGCAAAGGTCACTCTTTTGATGGAAATGCCCCCTCATCCCCGACCCCTCACCTTCTCCTTTGGGCCGAGTCCACACGCGGCAACTCAGAACAGGAGACTGGGCCTGGATCTAATCTAACTTTGTTTGAGTTGCCGTGTCTGCCTCAGTTTTGATACCTTTATTGACTACCTTACTTCCCTCTCATCATTACTATTCCAGCTACCTATTGTAGCATACGAACAATCTATTGTTACTTGATTTGAAGCCCTCTCTCGTCGACTAGGGCAACTGTTTTGTAATGTGTAATCATACCAAGAACCTGTATCAGACACGCCGAACTCGGGCGGCGTAAAATTCACGTATCACACCTCAGGATTGCCCAGCTCGTAGTAGAGCTCAGGACCAACCGAGCTAACCCGGATCTTCATCCAGTCCTCCTCTCCAGGAGACAGCGGCCAACCCTGAACGAGACCGATATGGCCGCCCCACAAGCTTTCGCCATCAACCCTAAGGAAGAACTCGTACCTCGCGTCACACGACATACTCTACGTATCATCATACATGTCGAGAGAAGGGTCTTCGGCGCGCGCCCAGGCCTGGAAGCGACGCTGCAGCTCCGCGATCGAGGCGCCCTCGAGCGCGGGGTCTGCTGCTCTTGCGCGGCAGGTCGAGCTGATGAGGACATCAAGAGCCGCTGGTTGTGGAATGAGCGAGTGGGTGGCTGCGGTGCTGGCAAGCGAGTTGCCGAGAATGCGGCAGGAGGTCGATGGCCGATGATGAGTCGGGCCGAAGCTTGCTGACCGAGACTCGGACGAATTCGAGGCAGCAGGTGCATGTGGTGATGGATGGTACTCCGGATAGATCTGGGGGTAGAAAGTTCCGGCCGCCGGGCGGACAAACTTGAAGCCGACGTTGCTGGGGTTTTGCGTTTGGATTCCACACGACGAATGGTTCCGTGGTAGAGAGTGCCCGGGGGGCTTTGCCAGCAAAGTTGATGACTTTGTCAGTGGGCGATGTCCAGTGCCAAGGCCCTTTTGCTGGAGGTAATCAGCCTGTGCAAGTATAAGGGATATTTGTACGGATAAGTGCAGGAAATGTTTATGGATAGGGGGCTCGGGACAACCTACGGTACTATCGCTCTACCATAGTAGGCAAATCGAGCAAAGAAGAATTGTGACGCCTTCTAAGCAGACATCAATGACGGAAAGTTTATGTAGGTAATACGGAGGATGGGGCCAAAAGGAATTGCCCTCCCAAGATGACAGGGGGGCATTGTCAACGTGCGAGGTGAACAAGTAAGATTGATCACATTGTGAATGGCGTCAACCGGACCGCGGACTGGTAGTCCAACTGCGCAACCAAGCAACGTAAAACAAAGCCCAAGAACGGGTGAGAATAGGGCGAATGCCCCGACGAGTATGCATTTGAATTGCTTGAACTTCAAGTTTGGATGTTTAATTAGATGTAAGCTACCCCGCCTTCTTGGCGAAAGCTCCTCCAGCCTTGGTAGGTGAGCACGTGCAGAGCGGGGCGATGGCCGGGAAGTGGAGAGCTGTTTCTGTCAGATGCCGGTTCAGGCAGTTACCTACTGTACGAAACGCATGCAGTTGCCATTGTGGTGAGGTGACAATTGTAAGCCAGAAGCTGAAAGATAGCGGGCGTTTGCTGGGGGCGTTTGCTGTTTTCGATGCGTCTTTCCTCCCTGCCCCCCCTCAGATCTCGGGGTACGAGGCTTCTTCGAACCGCAACTCCAAGTCGAGCACAATCTTCTGCGCTTCGTGCCACTTCGCTCCCTATCATCCGGGCTTCCCAATCTCAGCCGCGCCGTCTTTTCGCCATGAATGCCCAAGAAATGTCGCAGTACCAGGCGGATGCCCCGCCATCCGTCGTCCGCCTCGAGATCGAGAAGCACTTCACCGCGCTCTCCGACAAGCAGAAGCGCTACGCTCACTTCATCAGCAAGTAAGAAACCGTCCTGTTGGCGCTAGAAGAAGGCCAGCACAAGCGAATTACCTCAAAGACGCGAGTGCAGATACAGCCAATGAGGCTGTTGCTGCTCCGTCCATTAATTACCGAGTGTGGCGGAGACGTGAACACTGCATCTCCCATCACTTGGCAACTGACTGGAATCAAACATAGGGCCTCGTTCGCTGGCACCCGCATCGTGCTGCGCCAAGTCTCACCCGAGTCCGAGCACATCTATGACTTCATTCTCGCTCTTCACAAGGCTGCTGGCGGCGACTGGAGGGCGCTTGCGGACAAAGTTGGCGTCGACGACCAGGGGCTCACGGCCTTCCTACAGTACGCCGCGCAGTTCCTAGGCAACGCTGGTAACTACAAGAGCTTTGGCGACTCCAAGTTCCTTCCGCGATGCGACGAATCTGTCTTTGCCTCGCTTGCCTCGGCCTCGCCCGAGGCCGAGAAGCATTACAAGGCCACCCGTGGAGCCATCTTCTCGGCGCATCAGTCGGCCCTCCTCCACCTCGGCTTCCCCGACGACGGCCACCTCACCACCTACTACCCCAGCTCTCCCGACATCACCAAGGATGACATCCGAGCCGTCTCCAAGTGGATGGAGGACAAGGGCCTCCTCCCGGAGAACACCAGGCTGCGGAAGACCAATGATGCCGTTTTTGAGCTGCTGATCGCCTCGGCGACCACCGCGGTCCCCAGCAAGGGCGGCGACATTGGGAAGGACGCCGAGTACGTCATCGGCGAGGGGCCGCTCGAGGGCAAGACGGTGAAGCTGGTCTACGGGGACTACACGAACGAGATGGAAGCCATCGCCGGCTACATCAGAAAGGCCGCGGATAATGCCGAGAACGAGACGCAGCAGAAGATGCATCTTGCCTACGGGGAGTCCTTTGAGAGCGGCTCTCTCCTGGCCTTCAAGGACAGCCAGAGACACTGGATCAGGGACCAGGGCCCCATGGTGGAATGCAACATTGGCTTCATCGAGACGTACCGCGACCCCGCAGGCGTCCGCGGGGAATGGGAGGGCTTCGCCGCGGTTGTCAATCTCGAGCGGACGCGGGCATTTGGCGACCTCGTGCGCTCTGCCCCGGACCTGATTCCGCTGCTGCCGTGGTCCAAGGACTTTGAGAAGGACAAGTTCCTGTCACCGGATTTCACGTCCCTGGAGGTCTTGTCGTTTGCCGGCTCTGGAATTCCTGCTGGCATCAACATTCCGAACTACGACGATATCAGGCAGCAGGAAGGGTTCAAGAATGTCAGCTTGGGCAACGTCTTGAGCGCCAAGGCACCGGATGAGAAAATACCGTTCATCTCCGAAGCCGATCTGCCGGTGTACCAGAAATACCGCGACGCAGCTTTTGAGGTCCAGGTTGGGCTCCACGAGCTGACGGGCCATGGCTGCGGCAAGCTCCTCCAGGAAACGGCTCCTGGCGTCTTCAACTTTGACGTCGCGAATCCCCCGGTCAGCAACCTCACTGGGAAGCCCATCACGACTTGGTATAAGCCTGGCCAAACGTGGGGCTCCGTATTCGGCGGCATCGCCGGCGCATACGAGGAATGCCGAGCCGAGCTCGTCGCCATGCACCTGAGCTGTGAATTCTCTGCTCTCAAGATCTTCGGCTTCGGCGACGGCACGGCCGACATGGACGGCGAGGCGGGCGATGTCCTCTATGCGTCGTACCTCAGCATGGCCAGGGCAGGCCTGTGCGCGGTCGAGTTCTGGGATCCGAGGAGTCAGAAATGGGGGCAGCCCCATTGCCAGGCCCGCTTTGCCATTCTCAAGGTAAGATTCCGATGATGATGGGACCCGTGGTGTAGCGCGAACCGAATTGCTGATGAAGCAACTGCCAGTCCTTCCTCGAAGCTGGTGACGATTTCTGCAAGCTAGAGTACAAGAACGAGGACCTTTCTGACCTCGAAATCCGACTGGACCGCTCCAAAATTCTGACGAGCGGTAGAAGAGGTGAGTCTGGGTTACGGTTATGAAAGTACTGATTAGGGTCCAAAAGCTGACACGCAGCCTTTTTTTTTTCCTACTTACCCAGCCGTCGCGGACTTCCTCCAGAAGATCCACATCTACAAGTCGACGGGCGACGTCGAGGCCGGCAGCGAGTTCTTCGCCCACATGTCGGGCGTCGGGCTCGAGTACTGGGGCACCAAGGTGAGGGACGTGGTGCTGCGGAACAAGCAGCCGAGAAAGGTGTTTGTGCAGGCCAACACGTACCTGGACGAGGCTACGGGCCAGGTCGCGCTCAAGCAGTACGAGCCCTCGCTCGAGGGCATGATTCAGAGCTGGGCTGAGAGGGGGGTTTGAAGTGCTATGTCTGGATGGGCGGCGGTCTCTTTCCGCAAGGGAGGTGGGAGTGGGGGCTGCGTGTCGATCTGTGTGCTGTGAGTAGGTAGGTAGCTTGGTGGAGGGCGCAGTCGCGGGAATCTATCTGCCGTAGAAAGTACCTTGGTCTGGGTGATCTGAGTTGGCAGAAACAGAGTCAGGTACCTCTAGCTGGTTCGCAGATGGGCAGCCATGTTTGGTTGTGCCTCTTCTGAAAGGGACGGGCTGCCTGGCTTAGGTACTCGGGGGGGGAAAGATTTGATCTGGCTGCTATTGGGTTTCCCGAGGGGGCTGGTCGGACTAGTATTATAGCTGATACTCTGCGACTATGCGATGATCAGTCTCTCATCTAGCCCTCGACAGATGGTGGTGTCTTCATCCGTCCCAGGATCAGGTACCTTTCGTCTCTTGTCTGAAGCTGGGCTCTGGTCTGTTCACAATGCCTAACACAGCTCTGCGTGCTCCCGTTACTTGCTTTGGTTAGCAGCGTTGGTGAAGTCTGATTCGGTGAGCGCAACGTTGAGAGCAATCAAGGGAAATGGAAGACAACATGATAGACACAATACAAGGGAGTACAGTACTGGAGCGTTCTTCGTTGGCCTTGCTTGTCTCTTGACTGTTTGTTATCCAAGTTATCTAGGGTGCCGGCGGTCTCAGCGTTGAAGTCCGCCGTGGTCAGCTACGTCTTCTTCTGCCCCCGAGCGACTCTCTGCAGTGAGCTTTGGGTTCTTGTGACAGAATGGCAGACAGAGATAGAGACAGGCAAGGGGAAGGGAGAGGGAGAGAAGGGTGTTACGGGGTGGTGGGGAGGCGGTGGTGATTGCTGCTTCCCTATCGCCTTGCCTGAACAGTTGAGAGGAGGGGAGTCTGGTCGTTCTCAAGACTATTTTTAACGCTCTATTAGCAAAGAAGAAATACCACACAGTCAACGCTGAAGCAAGTAGGTAATCAGCTGGAGCTTGACACTCTCTGCTGTGTAGTAATAGATGGGTATATCCGCCCCCCTCTCCCCCCCCCCCCAATCTCTCATAATACTAAATACATGCGGTGTGACGTGCAAATCATCAATGTAACAAAATATCTCGAGGGTCCATGATTCCATCGCACAGACAGCCCCTTTGGCTTTGCCCCCGACCCTGGTGCCATTCATTGTTATGGCTGCCAAAGAAAAAGACGTTGGTGTTCCTGCCCAGGCGAGACTCGTAAGATCCACGGCTTTGTTCTGGAACAACCCTCGTCTCTACGCTCCGCCCGAGTTCCAAAACAAAGCCCGGCCGTGGCTTTCGACTGGCCAAAGCTCTCTCGACACGACCAATCCCCCCGCTAAGTTGCAGGGACAACTGCGACGCGGATGTATGTGGTAACTGCCCAAGTGCCCTGGTCGTAACGGTATCTGCCGGCGAGGTCTCGTGAGACCTTGTCAGCCTACCCAGCCGTGCGCGTGCTTTGAAGCAGTCTCATCTAACCCCCTTTCCTCAACTCGGGCATACATCGACCAAGAAGAAGTAGCTCAGTCATGATGATGATGCAGCTGAGAAGCCCAGCGAATTTTTCAACTCTGCGTCATCTAGTCAAACATGCCGTCGTCGACGCTGGAGGCGGAGCTCGTGACCGGCCTGCCATCGCCGTCCTTCTGGTGGGTCTTCATGTGTCGCCGGAGCTGGTCCTGGCGGTGGAAGTTGCGGTCGCACCCGGCGACGGTACATGTGAAGCGGCCCTTGACCTCGTGGGTGCGCTTGTGTTTGGACAGGTTGGACGACTCGCTGAAGCCCTTCCCGCAGACCGGGCACTTGAGGGGTTTCAGGCCAGAGTGGACACGCTGGTGCATGGCTAGAAGGCGCTGTTAGGTCTGGGTTGCCCGTTTCATGATCAAGTGACCAGACTTACTGAGAGCGCTGGGATACCGAAACGCCTTGTTGCAGATATTGCAGACCAGGGGCTTCTCGTTGCTGTGAATGAACATGTGCTGGGTGAGCGCCTGTTTCGCCGAGAAGCCCTTGTTACATGTCGGGCAGATATGAGGCTTGTCTACAAACACCATAAAGTCAGCGAAAAGGACCAACCGGATGGTGGATAGCACCGCAACTGCATCAGGGACATACGGCCAATATGGGTCTGCATGTGTCGCTCAATCTTGCTCCTCTGCGGGAACCCTGCAGCGCCGGCCTCGCTTCGCGGACAGTCGTCCCAGCCGCAGCGAAACCCTTGTGCCCCCTTTTGGGCATTTTTGATGTGTGTTTCCGAGGCGTGCTTGAACAGGTCTTCGGCGTCGGCAAATACCCGCCCACAGACGCCAGAGCACCCCTCTTCCCGCCAGAGACACTTGTGCTCCTCGCCGGCGCTGAGGTCGATAGGGTGGCCTCCGGAAGAGGCGATTGATGTACGGCGGAGGTGATGCGAGGTCTTTGGCTTCGAATCTGCCATGTCCAAGCTGTTGGAGAGCGGAGTGAGGGGCGACGGGGTCCCTGACGATCTGCCGGAATCGGACGTGTCTAATGGCGTGGTGGGAGGGGACATGACCTCGGTCGATGCTAGTACGTGCTCGCAGTGCTGAGGCTGGGAGGTGGCAGGTAGAAGATTGTGCGCACCGGCGGTGAAGTAAGGCCGGTGGTGCGAGTTGAAGTGGGCGAGGAAAGACTGGGCGTCGTGTATCTCGGCGCCACACTCCACGAAGCCGTGGTTCATGTGGAAATCAGGGCCGACCGAGCTGAAGTGGCCGAAGGCGTCGGGATTGTGGTAGATGGGCATGTGACAGTAGGTGAAGTTCTGCAGGTCGTCTAGGGGACATGGCCTTGTGCAGCTGGACGAGCCTGCATCACCGTGGGCGACGAGCAGGTGGTTGGTAATGTTGCCTAGCGAGCCCGGCAAGAGGTCTGGGGGCAGCATGTAATTCTGGTTGGGGGCATTGGGCATACCGAAGCCCAGGCTACCCATGCCTAGGTTTTGACCATGAGCGAAGCTGTCTGGGTAAGCCAGGGAAGCTAAGTCCTCACCTTGGTGTTGAAAACCAAAGCTGGCGTGGGGGGACGGGTCCGGTGCGTGGTTGAAGGAGATGAGGGCAGCCGCACCGCTGACTACCTCGGAGGTGGGCACAGCGACAGCGACATCGACATCGCCATCGCCAGCGGTGCGCTCAGGGCAGGTCTGATCGGTGCAGGCATCTGCGGTGTCGGCGCATGCGACGTCGGTGCACTTGTCTGTCATGGTGCACTCGCTGTCGCAGCAGCTGTCGGGCAAAGACTGGCAGTCTTCGTCGGTGCAGGGGACGCACTGGTCGACCGGCTGGTCGTACCAGTGCTGGGGATACATGGTCGAGGTCGGGGAGGCGACCTCTGGAGCGCGGAACTGCATGGACAAGTCGTCGAGGCCCATGTTGAAGTCAAAGCGAGCCGCGGAGTTGTCGCGGGCCCAGCGGTTCTGGAGGGAGGACGGGCCGCCGCGATGGTTGAACTGCTGGAAGCCGTTGTAGAGGCCCACGCCCATGCAGCGGTCGACACAGAGGTCGTCGTGCGACTCATACGGGGCGCCGCCGCCTGGCCCCGACACGGGAGTCGGCTCGCCGGGGTCCTGGTGGGCTGGCCCGAGCGGTGGATGCATCATGTCGGAGAAGTCCAGGCCAAAGTGAGTGGCGCTGCTGTGCGAGTGTCGATGGAAGCTCTCCCCGTTCCCCGAAAAGCGGCCGTCGGGTTCATAGTGGCCGTCCATGGCGACGCGCGACAACAGCCGCCGATAGACTGCGCTGGGCTGGTCTGGGCTGGGATTGAATTGGATCGATCACGACAAGACGCCTGCCTGCGCGCAATTGAGCGAGTGAGAGTGAGGGGTGTGGTGTTCCCGCCGAGTGATCGCGGTCGCCGATGTCGATCTGAAGGTGGCAGCAGAACCTGGAACGGCAGAGGCCGGCAACGGTGAGGTAATCGTAGGTCTGGACAATCGGCAGCTCCGCGTGGCTCGAGGATGAGAAGGTGGGAGGTCGGCCGTGGGGCGCGCAGCCGGCCCTTCGATATTATTTTGCAGTCAGTGAGAACCTTGACGGCCGCCCAAGTTCACGTTCGTTCAGTGGAGTGAAGGGACAAAAGAACGGGGACTCAAAGAGACGGGAGGCTCGTTGCTTCCCGTCTCTCTGTCATCCTCTTCTTGCCATGTTTGTTACTCACAATTTCGGCTGTTGGAGTATGACGGTTGTTTCTGGTTCCCAACGCGACGACGACCCTAACTTCAATTGAGGCTCATGCTCATGGATGAGAGCCGTCTCGTGTCTCTGACCCAACAAGCCAATTGTGCGGCCCAAGTTCTCAGCAATGGTGGGGCTGCGAGATGGCGAGCATGGAAGCCGAACCCTGAGTGTGGGGGTGACCGAACCAGTGGAGCCGAAGAAACTACTCTATGTGATTGGCTGGTCTCACTTCAAGGCCAGGCACCCCATGGCTCTCGCCAGAGGCGGCGCTTCTCTCTCACAAGGTAAGGTACTTCGTAGGCTTTCACCAAAGAGGCAGGTTTTCAAAGCGATTCTACTTTGCAATACAACGTATCTTGAGTCAGAGTCGCTTGTACTCTTCTACTGTGGAGCACATAGCCTCTAATGTATGTAAATGATTTGCAGACCCCAGGGCTTTGTCACCTCTCCATGAACTTGCCCCGAGACGCGAGGTGGGCGGTTACCAGTAGTTTTCATTCGATTGGTAGTTTGCATACCTCATGAGTCCGTGGTAATGTTTGAACTAAAACATCCCATGTGTAAGTGCAAGGCCTCAACCAGACCCTCCTCTCATAGAACCATGAAGCAACAGCAAGGACTAACTTACGCGGCCGCGTTACCAAGATCACAGGAGCCAAGAAGGTGGGGCATTTCAAACAAACGCCAAGTTATCGGTCCCTCCATCCTCACTCATCTTCATCCGAACACCTCATCTCCTCAGTAATATCAAGACATTCACCCCCTCTGCGAGAAGGCATTGAATCGAGAATTCCGTACAAACACCAACAACAAGGCCATCCTCCCTCAAAACCCCCTCCCCGCCAAAAACAGAAAGGAAAATGGGAAACCTCTGCAGCAGCGAACGCGACCCCTTCTCGCAACCCGGCCGCCCCCTCGGCACAGCACCCGCCGCACCCACCACCGCCTCCGTCCCAGCATCCGCCGCCGCCCGAGCAAACGCCGCAAAGCCACAACGGAAAGTCGGCGGTCCACCACGGACGCTGGGCGGCGGACCGCCATCACCGTCACCCACATCCCCATCCGCGGCAGACGACGCCCGGGCCAAAGCAGCCGCCGCCGCCGAGGTATGTACTACATCTTTTTTTTCTCCTCTCACAATCTCTCCCTACCCCTCTTCCCATCCTCCCTTTCTCCCACTCCCCGGCCCCCCCCCCCCCCCCCCCCCCCCCCCCCCCCCCCAAAACAAAACGGATGGCTCTATGAATTATTGTTTGTTTCATATATGCTCACACTGGTCCCCCTCAGGCCCGCGCAGCACAGAGCAAAAAGGGCGGCAAGCTCGCCGCGCAGCTGCACGAGCGCCGCGGCATGACAGACGCCCAGGCGCTGCGGGAGGCGAGCGAGGCCGAGAGGCGGCAGCGGGACCTGGACGCGAGCACCAGCGCCTTGCAGCACAGTTGATGATGATGACGCAGGGAGGTTGGGGGGGATCCTGGTGTGGATCTCGATGTGTGGTTGTTATTGTTGTTGTTGATTTAAGGGGGCCGACGGGTAACTTGCCTAACTTACCTACCAAGTTATTTTATGGGGGTTAGTTTCATCGGTTTGCTTTATGGCAGGCTAGGTAGGGGGTCGGGCGTTTAGGTTGAATTTGAGCCGAGCATTTCTCATAGGTATCTGCATTGTCCGAAGGGGGACAGGGCCGTTTGGAGAAGCAAGGACATTTTGGCGCGGTTACCATCTTATAATGCCGAACGCTACCTAGTAATGATCTGTTTGTTGCCGTGGGGGGCATGTGCTGGTAAATTTAATAAACCACCGGCAAGTAAACACCACATCTCAACCATAAATCCCTAGCCTACAAAGCCCATAAAATCAACCGACAAAAACACCAGCGCCAACACATCACGTAATGGTATACCTCCCACTCGCCGGCGCCCGGCTCTCGGCATCCGCAGCAGCAATCGTCCCCTCCCTCAGCAGACGCGTGAGCTCCTGCAGCGCCTTGCTGACCACCACCTCGGTGTCGCCCTCAATGAGAATGTACAGCTTCGGGTCGGCCCCCGGCGGAGGCTCCTTGCCGGCAGGATAGTAGCTGCCCTTGGTCGTGATCGACGTGCCCGTGGCCTCGAGGATCTTGGCTACGTTGGTGCGGTTGGTGACCGCCCAGCGAGCCTTTTGCGGGAAGTCGTTGATCTCGAGGGTCGCGTGGAACGCGCCCGCGTCGGGGCCCTTGTTGTCGACCGGCTGTCCGGGGCGGAGCTGGCCTGCGCGGGCGAGCCGGGCGTTGATCTCGCTGATGGCCGACGCGGCCTTGTCGAGGGCCCCACCGCTTTTGCCCGTGCTGACTGCCACGCCTCCCTTGACCGCGCCCTCTGCGGGAGCAGCAGCGGCTGCCTTGACCTCGCCGTCCGCCGCTTTGGCGGCATCCCGAGAGACAATGGCCGACGCAGCTGCCTCAATGGCCGACTTGGCTTTGTCCTTCTTGGCCGCGTCCTCTGCCGTCTCCTCCTCCTTGTACTCCTCGTCTTCACCCTCGGCCTTGTGCGTCTTGCGCTCGCGCAAGCGCGCCGCCTCGCGTTCCTTGTCCAGCCTCTCCAGGCCCTTGCCACCAAACCCGCTGGCGTCCTTGGCCTTCCCGGTCTTGACCTTCTCCTTCCACGCCTTGCGCATCTCGTTGAGCCGCTCCGGAACCGGCTGACCGCTCTGCTCGAGCGCCTTGGCGATGCCTGGCGCACAGTTCTCCTGTTCTTCCGTGATGAAAGTGACGGCCGTACCTGTGTTGCCGGCCCGGCCGGTACGGCCCGCGCGGTGGACGTAATCCTCGAGATGGTTGGGCGCATCGTAGTTGATGACCAGCTTCAGCTGTTTGACATCGAGGCCGCGCGCGGCCACCGACGTTGCAATCATGATGGGGCAGACGCCCTTTTTGAAGTCCGAGATGGTCGAATTGCGGTCTTCTTGGTCCTTGCCACCGTGGATGGACATGCAGCCATAGCCGCGGCGTAGCACCTCGCGGAGGAGGTCGTCTGCTTTTTCTTGCCGCTCGACAAAGATCAGGGCGCGGACATCCTCGTCATCAGCATACAGCTCGCCCAGGAGCTCGAGGAGACGGACAAACTTCTTGTTCTCGTCTATGACCTCGACTGCTTGCGTAATCTCTGGCGCCACGACGCTACGACCACCGACCGTAATTTCAACTGGGTCTCGAAGGACCTTCTTAGTGAGCGCATCGATGATCCTGGGCATGGTCGCAGAGAACAGAATGGTTTGGCGGTCCGGCCGGACGTTGTTGAAGATCTTCATAACCTGCGGTTCAAAGCCCATGTCGAACATGCGGTCTGCCTCGTCCAGGACTAGGTAGGTGGCGCGCTTGAGGTTGGTGACGCGGCCAGAGTTGGCCGCTAGGAGATCAATCATCCGACCGGGCGTGGCGACAATGATCTCGGCACCTCGCTTCAGCTCGGCGATCTGGTCCTTGATGGCGTTTCCGCCATACGCGGCGACAGTGCGAAGTTTCAGCGCTTTGGCAAACGGCTGCAGATCCGTGTAGATCTGCGTGCACAGCTCTCTGGTGGGAGTCAGAATCAGAGCAACGGGCCCGTCATCTCCGCTCACGGGGTCCTGGTCTTTGATGTGACGGAGCATGGGAAGAACGAAGGCCATCGTCTTGCCAGACCCCGTTTTCGCGACGCCAATGACATCGCGACCCGACATGATGACAGGTAAGGCCTGCATCTGAATCGAAGTGGGCTTTTCGAAGCCGAGCCCCTCGATGACATCGATGATGGGCTGGGTGAGGCCGCACTGCGACCACTTCTGGACTGGTTTGGGTACGTTCTTGCCGGAGACCTTGATGCCGTCCAATTCCAGACGCAGCTCGGCTGCCTCTTCCTCGGTCATTTGACTCAGCTCCTGCGGCTCAACCCAAAAGTTCTTTCGAATCGGGTTCAGGTCGAGCTTGCTGTAGTCCACAGTCGGGATGTCCTTCTTCTTCTTCTTGGCCGCCATGGCAAGGATGGAAGACGGATCGGCCTTGTCCGCTTCAAAGCCGTAGTCATCCTCACTAAAGTACGCCTCTGGCTCAAAGCCCTTCTTTGCGCCCTGTGTCTGCCGAGCAAGCGTTGAGCCGACACCACCTGCAGAACCGGTATGCTCGAGGTCAGCCATGAAAGCATCCAAGGGGTCAACGTCTTCTTCATCCACGTCCATGGTGGGCGCTGGCGGCGCCGGTTCATCCTTAGTCTCCTCGCTTGGCGGCTCTGTGTCCACATCCATGGCCATAGTCTCCTTTTGAATCCGCTCGTCGCGTCTCTCCTGCAGCAGCCGATGGGCTTCTGCCCTGTCTTCCTCGTTCCGAGCCATGAGAGCATCCAAGTCCTCTTCGCCGTCGTCTTCAGCGCCGTCGACAACGGGCGTGCTTTCAACGTTCTCCGGAACGAAATCGGGGAGTTTGATGAGCTTCCGCTTGATAACTTCCTCGTCGTCCATGTCAAGTTTACGCTTCGAAGAGGATTTCTGAGCGTCAGCAGACTTGTTGAACCCGAAAGCACTGACCGCCCTGTTGGCTGGCAGGAGACCAGCACCTTTGGAAGTCGTCTGGCTCTTGACGCCCTGGGAACTTGCTCCCGGTGCGGCCGCCTTCACATCGCCGAGCCTCGTGGGTGATGATGGCCGTGCTGCTTTGGCATTTTTTACTATGGCTTTCGGGTCAAACTTGCCGGCATAGGGCACTGGAGTGGTGGGCGATGCCGGGGCAGGGCTGGCAGCGCTGACCACAGGGCTATTTGGACCTGTTGTGTCGCTAGTCTTTTGATCCATCTCGGCCAAGAGCATCCGGGTACTGCCGGCGGTCACAGCGGCTTCCTTGGCTTCCTTCTGGGCATGTTTCTCCTTCATGGCTTGGAGTTTGCGCAGTCGCTCAGCCTTCTTCTCTGCCTCTGTCTGTGCTTGGGTTGATGTTGACTTAGCTGCCTGCGGGACCTGCGCTGCGTCAGCTGGGGCACAGGTATCTCGATGGATCAAGTCAGCACGCACCTCGGCGTCTTTGCTTGCGGGGCTATCCGCCTTTGGGTGAGGACGGGAGCGGGCGCCGTCCCCGCGGCGGGAAGCGGATTCCACCGAGCCATCACGACGACTCCTTCGGTCGCGGGAGTCGTCCCGCCTACCACGGTAGTCTCGGTTACCATCTCCACTGCGATGTCCGTGGCGGTCTGGCGACCGCGGTCTGTCGGGACCTCTGTCGCGTGACCGGCGGCGGTCTCGATTGGACCCTCCATCGCGTCGGGAGCCTCGGTAGTGATCGTCGTCGCGGCGGTCTATTGAACGGTCTCTCCAGCGGTGTGAGTCGCGATCCCGGCCATCGCGGCCATGGTCACGCTCGCGGTCGCGGAATCGGCGCTGCGAGGCTTAGGTGTCAGGGGACCATCTCAAGCCGCGTCGAGGGGCGGGAAAGCCACTTACGTCTGGGCTGCGAGAGCGTCTGCGATGGTCGCGGTCGCGGTCACGGTCACGATCGCGACGCTCATCATCTTTCCGCTTTCGCGCAGCATGACTTCCTGCAGGAGATGGTGAGCGCGAGTCTCTGGGCCGAGCCATTTCTGGTTTTAGTGACAGTGGCTCAGCAGGGTGTCACTGGTGGTGAGAAGTACTCTTGGAGGTGGTCGACACTGGTTAGTGCACTAGAGGGAGACTCTGCATTCTTGTTGCGAGATGCGTGGAAGCGACGACGTTGGTTGTGAATGGAGCAGGTCAGGCTCCAAACCATTGAAGTTTGAGCTGAGAGGGATCATGTGGGGACGACGGGGCAAAATAGCCCAGGCGCTGAACAGTGTCCGCTGCACAGTAAAACACCAAATTTGCACTGTCCTCTGACTCGACTCCAAGTCCCCGAGGGTCCGTGGTGAATGTGAGATTGTTCATGCTCGCCATCTACCTAGTACTTCGTACTGTGTAGCAGGTTTCAGAAACATCAACAGAGTCGTCAGCACCTGACTTAATTCACACCACCTCGACGGATTTTGGAGTTCAAACCAGCAACCGCAACAGTGTACCCAGCGCCGTGCTGCTGTTCAGTGTACAATACCCAACATGACCGAGCGATATGCTACCTAGAAGCGGTAGTCGAGACGCTGAGCTTGACTTTCATTCCAGAAGACATTTGCTGCAGTCAAATTAAATTAACAGGACCTTCTAATCGGGCTCATGGAGCTTTCGGCATGCCACTTAGCCCAACTCCATTGCCTGCTTGGTTTTCTTTTTTTTCTCGAAAGCAGTGCTTGTCAGCTTTGGTCATTCCACATTGATCAAGAGCGGTAAACAGGACTTGTCAAACAACTTCCAGGTTGAACTGGACACAATCATGCTGAACATGGACAATGGTTGGAGCAAGGTTGCAGTGAGCTTGAAACAACCAAGACCATTGAGGGGCCGTGCGCAGCCAACGGTTGGTTCCCTTTATCGGTACTTATCGGGTCATAACCCTGATCAAGCTCAAGTCCACAGCAGGGGAGGTTGGAGCTCCAGCGTCGAGCCCACCCGGTTGAGCAGCAGCAGCAGCAGGGACGAGCTCTCGCTGCGGTGCAACCACACGAGCAACCGCATAAAATTGCGGTCTCTCTCCCACACACGATACCCCCGCCCCGTCGCGCCCGTCGCGACACATACCTTTGCAACCAGGTCAATCGAGCCACATTGCGACGGCGCCAAATCCCGAATTGCAACACCCGGAAAAGGCTCGATCGAGGTTCATCATGTGGTCAGCCATTGGTCGCGCGACCGCGCAGCCGGTCCGCATTGGCGGGAGGCTCTGGGTCCGCAGCGCAAGCCGCCTTGCTGCGAGGCTTCCCGGCGGCCGGGCCGGGCCCGTCATTCCGAGCGGCATCCGCGTCGCTGCTGTTTTCTCGAGGGGCTACGCCCAGGTCGGCCGCCCAAGGAAGACGAGCACAGCTGCTACCTCCGAGGTAGCCAAGAAGAAGCCTGCGACGAAGACGAAGAAGGTGGCGGCGAAGAAGAACAAGCTTGCGGCGAAGGCCAAGAAGGTCAAGAAGGCAAAGAAGGCGCCGGCTGCGAAGAAGGCGAAACCGGCCAAGCCGAAGACGCCGCTGACGGCCGAAGAGAAGCTCAAACGCGACATCGCTAGATTGAGGAAGAAGGCGATGTACAAGGAGGAACCGGACAGGCTCCCTGAAACTTCCTGGCTAGTGTACACGACGCCGCGGGTCAAGGACGTGTACAATAACTCGGACGCCAAGCTCAAGCTGAGCGATGTCATGGCCCGCCTTGCTGTTGGCTACAAGGCCCTGTCGGCCACAGAGCTGGATGTGAGCCTCGACCTCGTGCACTTTAACAAACCGCTACCCCCCCCCCCCCCCCCCCCCCCCCCCCCAGCGCTGTAGACTGACGCCAGCATTGCAGGAACTCCGTGCCGTCGCCGAGCAGAACAAGACGGCCAACCAGGTCGCGCTCAGGGAATGGATCCAAACCCACCCGCCGCAGCGGATCCACGACGCGAACCTGGCCCGCAAGCTGCTCCGGCGGAAGCACAAAGCCTCGACGGGGCACTTCTTCGCCGACCCTCGCTACCCGGCCAAGGCCATGAACTCGTATGCAGCGTTTGTCAAGT
Source organism: Parathielavia hyrcaniae (assembly GCA_033575675.1). NCBI lineage: Eukaryota > Fungi > Ascomycota > Sordariomycetes > Sordariales > Chaetomiaceae > Parathielavia > Parathielavia hyrcaniae. Next base: position 137,158 of record MU863646.1, read on the forward strand.
CGCGCTTCCACGCGTCCGACGTGGACGACCCTACCACCTCCCAGGCCAAGCTCACGAAGATCTCTGCCGAGTGGAAGCAGCTCAGCGCGGAGGAGCGAAAGGTACGTCCTGTTCCCCCATTGATTTAAGCGCTGAGGGGATGTTTCGGCCGCCCGTGTTCCAGAGACCGACAGCAGTCACTAACCTACCCGGTCATGGATCCAGCCCTTTGAAGAGATGTCGGCAATGGACAAGAGCAGATTCGCCAAGGAGATCGAGCCATACCGCAAATAAAGGGCCGAGAGTGTGTAGTTCTGCAGCGCTATTTTCTCAAGGCATGATTTGCTCGGCTGTTTGTACCTGTACGATTATCATGAGGACTATCTATGGGAGGAGTTGTGTCTTCCTTAGAGCGTTTTACCGGCGGGGACATATGGACAGAGTTGGGTTGTGTATATGTATTGTACATATACCCAGGGCCTGGTTGAGTTACATTGTACGGATCAATCATTTCTCTGTGTTTCGTAGATGGCTCGGTATGGTTGGGTTCACGTCGAGGCACTCGGTATGCTTTCCAATACTTCCTCTGCAGAAGATTGCAGCCAACATGTTGACCGCCTGATGACACTGTTGCAAGGGATCGTTGATGTTACAGTTACCCAGAATCGGCATCCGTATCTGATCCTGGCCTGGTTCAGCTAAATATCCCAAAGTCCCAACTCCGTGCAATGCTCCAAATGGGTATCAATGACATGAATGCAAAACTCCACCCAGCCAATACTCCAGCCCAACCCATTCCACAAAAGAAATCCAAGAAGAAAACCTAGGCGGGAACCCCTCATTCCCCCCTCCACCCGATTCATACCGGCCCCGGCTTAGCCCCCATGACAACCACCGCCTCGCCATCCGCCCCGATCCACCTCGTGCCCGTATACAGCACCCTGCGCCTGCAGGCGAGGTACAGCACGAGGTACATGTGCCCGACGACACAGCCCCAGCAGTACAGCTGGAGGTGCGAGAACCCCTCGTCCCGCCGGCACACGGTGCCCCACCCGCCGGCGCCCTTGCCCAGGTACTCGGCCAGGAACCCCCAGGCGGACCGCTTCAGCTCGGGCCCCCACGAGGCGCAGTCGACCAGCCAGTAGCCCCGCTCAAAGGGCCGCAGGCCGCGCGTCTGCGACTCGGGCCGGAACCGCTTCTCGAGGTCGAGCTCGCGCGCTAGCTTGGCGAGTACGTCGGTGATCATGTCCTCTGGTCGGAGCTCCCTCTGGTCCGTGAGCGGGGGAGGGGAGAGGATCTCGAGCGTATCCGGGAGGTCCGAGTCATGGTGCGGTGGCATGCCGGGGTTTGTCCTTCGTTCCCGGGGGCCCAAGTCGCTGGCGCTCCTGGTGATCGGCTTGCCGGGAGCAGGATCTCGAGACGTGCGCGGCCGTTTGGACAGCGGGGGTTCAGACTCGGCCCGCGATGAAGAGGCTGGCGCATCTTGTTGGCTAGGGTAGGACGAGCCGGTGCGAGTCTCCTCCACGATGGCCGATGCTGTGGGGGTTACTTGCCGCTGGCGTTTCACAGCTTCCTTGGGTGACAGAGGGATTACTGTGCCTCGGTCCTCATGGAGCGGGGGGCTGCGGTCGTCATTATTGGTCGTGAGCTTGCCGGCTCGGCCTATTTCGGGTGAGCTGGATGGCGGAAGCGGTTTGGTTTCGCTTCGCTGGGAGATCGGCGACGTGTTCAACGGTGTACTGGCGAGGCCGGAAGTATAGTGCTCCAGTATCCTCGTTGGCGTGCAGTATTGGGGGAGCACGAATTCGTTATCCGGCATGGAGTCCTGGATGACGCTTGGAGGGGGCCGCCACGACGGCTGAAACTCCAGCATATTGTCCTCATCAGGTTGACGTAGTAGAGGGGACCCGCGATTATCTGCCGCGCTTTGGAAGGACAGCATCGGGGATTCGATGACCCCAGGATTCGACCGAGTGAGGTCCTGTGTATGGGGAGGTTCGTTCCCCACGCTTGACCTCCCAGAACATGCTTCCTGGCTGTCGTTTGGCACACCGAGAACTACTGGTGTATTTGACGCCGGTTCAAAGCTGAGGTAGGCAGCGGCCAGGGCTCGGTATCGAAAATCGTCGGCAGCCCTGGCCGGTGCGGCGATGTGGACGAGGATCTCTGTCTTGGGTGGGTTCATGAGCTCGGAATGTCGGTGATGATCGGTTAAATGATCTGGAAAAGAGTAAGAGAAAAGATGGGTAGTTGTAGATATATAATGCAAGAAGAGTGATAACAAATAAAGCGCAAGCGATGAAGGATGAAGTTGCTTCCCATCTAGTACGTTGTAGATGGATGGACAACAAGTGGATGAAAGCAAGGATGAGTCGACGGAAAAAGACAGGTATACACAAAAAAAGGAAAATAAAAACGAGGACGTGGATACAGCAGCTTCCGATTCCCCAACGCTGCCTAATCGTCCGCACAACAACTCGAGATGAAAGTGAAGGCGTGGAGAGCTGCGATTTGGCAGCGAGTGAAGCCTGCCTAAGCCTGTCCTCGGCAAAAACCCTAACCCGACAGTGCAGAGGAATGATCTTAGTGCTGCCAAGGCCCAGGAATGGCCGGTCTCGCCCAATGGGATTCCGGTGCCTTTATGCGACTCCGCCTAAATCTGTTCGCGGAGAAGATCCACCCAGAGCTTGGCAGCCGCAGAAAGGAGGCGCCTGTTCCCGGATGGGAATTCATCCATCTCGAGCACTGTCCACTTCCAGGTTGTGTCAACACCGCCGCCATTGATCGATCCTGAATTGCTGTCCAGCCGATCGTTTCCACACCAACACCAAGCGCCATACCAATCGACGACAATGGTATCAGAAAAGAAGCCGGAGCTCGGCTCCGTCATGGTCATCGGCGGCTGTGGTTTCCTGGGTCACCACGTCGTCCGCGTGCTGCTGCGGGACTACACCTGCTCCGTGTCCGTTATCGACCTGCACTGCACGCGCAATCGAAGGCCCGACTCGGACGGCGTCGCCTACTATGAAGCCGACATCACCGACGCTGCGAAGCTCGAGAGCATATTCTCAAAGGCCAAGCCGGCCGTCGTCATCCACACCGCATCGCCAGCCGCCCAGGGCAACAACAGCGTCTCGCACGCCCTGTTCAAGAAGGTCAACGTGGACGGGACCGAGGCCGTGGTCAAGACATGCCAGAAGATGGGCGTCAAGGCGCTGGTGTACACGAGCTCGGCCAGCGTCATGAGCGACAACCGGAGCGACCTGATCAACGCCGACGAGCGGTGGCCCTTGGTCCGGGGAAAAGACCAGAGCGAGTACTACTCCGAGACGAAGGTTAGACCCGGCTGTCCCCCCCCCCCCCCCCAGCATGTCTCATACATAACCCGTCACTAACCTCGTCATGCTCTCTCCCAAGGCCGCCGCCGAAGAACTGGTCCTCGCCGCCAACCGCGCCCCGGACGCGCCCAATCTCCTGACATGCGCCATCCGGCCCTCGGGCATCATGGGCGAGGGCGACACCATGGTCCTGTACCACATGATCAATATCCTCCGGCAGGGGCGGGACGGCGTGCAGGTCGGGGACAACGACAACCTGTTCGACTTCACCTACGTCGAGAACGTGGCGCACGGGCACCTCCTCGCGGCGCGCGCGCTGCTCCTCACGGCCGCGGCCAAGACGGCGCCGCTCGACCACGAGCGCGTCGACGGCGAGGCTTTCCTCATCACCAACGACAGCCCCGTCTACTTCTGGGACTTTGCCCGCGCCGTCTGGGCCGCGGCCGGCTCGCCCCGCGGCACCGACCACGTGCGGGTCCTCCCGCGCGGCGTCGGCATGGTCCTGGGCTACTTCAGCGAGTGGTTCTTCTGGATCGTCAACAGGCCGCCCACGTTCAACCGGCAGCGCATCATCTACAGCTGCATGACGCGCTACTACGACATCTCCAAGGCCAAGAAGAGGCTAGGGTACCAGCCGCTGGTGAGCTTGGACGAGGGCGTCCGGAGGTCGGTGAAGTGGACGCTTGAGCAGCAGGAGAAAAAGGCGGAATGAAGGGCTGTGGTTCAGAACGAGGGCCCTTTATGATCTGGAACCCAGTCCAGACATTTGAGTATCCTGGATGTTGTGTAAGAATGAGTCTATCACGTTTGATACCATTGAGGCACAAGCAAGCAAAATTGCTTTGAACCTCACACGTCTAATATATTAATGGCCGTCAATGAGTCAGTGACCGGCTTGGTACCGTCAGAGACAAGGCAACACAGAACCACTGTTTTCGTCTTCTGCGCTTTAAAGCATTCATATCTGAGTAGCTTCGACTTGGTGCCTTGCCAAACAAAGTGTCACTGCGGCCCAAGACATGATGAGGACAACCGTCATACCAGTAACTACTTCAACTCAGGCGTCAATTCCCAACCTTGCTTCCTTGGCATGGAAAGCGAATGCGAATGCCTGAGATACCTTATATGGTCCGTGTCATGCCGAGACTGGTTCCTCTTCCCTGGATCGTGGACCATCGATTCTCGTATTCCATCCGTCCAAACCGGACTCACCCTCCTCTTTCCCTTGTATCCATCCCTCCTCCCAAGGTACGTACCTGGGACACTTCTTCTTCCCGCTGCTACCCCGCGCAGGTGTGACAAGATTTCCCCCTTTCTCCCGAAAACAGAATCAAACAAGCAAAGACACAATATCGCCATGAAGCAACCCTTAACGGAAAACACGCTCGCTCTCTCAATGGACAAACCCAAACATTGTGAAATAGGAGGCGGGTGGTTTTTTTGTTCCGAGGCTGAAGAGAAATGAGGAGGGCGGAAGTGACGAGCTGTGTGTCAGACCCAAAATAACGCCGAGCAACCATGCTTGCTTTGCTTGCCTGCAATCAGTGGCAATGCAAAAAAAGTGACGCCCCTTCCAACCCCTAACCACCTACGCCAAGATGGAGAAAGACGCAAGACCCGCATGGGAGACTGGGGTGAAGCTTCGAGGGGTCATCATCATGATGCAGAACATTTGCTCGTCTCCTAGACGGTGCCGGTTGTCAAGCCGCTGTTCTGTCTCCCCCAGCCCGAGTTTCGCCATTCCCTCTGCGGTTGCCCACCCCGGTCGTTGCCGTCGGTTGTTGGCCCCGGCTGGTCGGCCTGACCGTAGGGAGATTGTTGAGGCGGAGGGGCATCGTACGGACCACGCTTTGGAGGCGGCGTACCCATGTGAGGAGGACCGGGGAAGGGTATTGTCGGGTCCTGGACTGTTCGGACGCTGCTCTCCTGCTGCCACTGCGATGGGTCGGTTTCTACCCGCCTCGCTGGGGGCCGGGTTGGGATCTCATGCCGGCCAACGATTTCGGTGACTTCGGCGTATTGCCGTGGACCGAGGCGATTGGCAGCGCGCTCGGAGAACTTTTTGAGGATTTCCTTGGTGGTGAGATCCCCGTTGTTGTTGAAGAGTGTCTGGTCGTTCAGTATGTCGATGAGATCATCAGGGACCTGGCGTGGCTGTTAGTTACCGACCCGGGACAAGACAGCATAGCAGGAGCCTTACCAAGCACATCTCCTCGATGTTGGTTATCAGTGCCTCCACGGCTTCAATCGCATACATTGGATCGCTGCCAAGGGTAGAGGCCTTGTCCTTGTCAAACAGGACATTGGGAGCGATCACGGTAGCCAGGTTCTTGATGTCCATCTTTGACCCGGATTCGTCATCGACCTGGTGGAACGATCCAACCCATTTCAGGAAGCAAAAGAGGATCTCCAGGCAGTCGCGGTTCGGCTTGGGTAGCAGGCAGCAGGTCAGGTGGAGACAATACCGCATCTTTTGCTCATCCTGGATCTTGGCCGCCGCCAGCCACAGCCGATAGAGCTTGTGTGTCATCAAGGGATCCGGGAGCTCTCGGAGATAGCGCTTCAAAAGGGCGGCCACCTGGACGACGTGGGTTGCGCTGAAATCCACTTCCTCCTCCCTGTCAAGCTTTTCCACAAGCTCGCCAAGCTTCTTGATGTTGCCATTTTTCCTGAAAACGCCTTCGACAGAGAGGTCCATCTGCCTCATGGCTGAAATGATGTCGTCCACGACGGCCGGAATCCGCAGGGTGCCCGGCCCAACGCCATCGGTGGACTCTGCTCCGTCTCTGTCGATGATAACCTCCAAGGGGACACCAAAAACCCCCTTCTTCTTGACATTCTTGCGGCTATCGTTTTTGAAGGCCTTGCCGATATTCTTCCAGAACGTGGGGGGTTTCTTGCTTTCGATCAAGCCAAGCAGCTCTTCAAGCGTGAAATCGGACTCGATTATCGGTTGCATCTTAAGCACAGCGAGATGCCTAATAATGAAATATTCCAAGCCCGAGAGTTCTGAGAAATAACGGCGCGAGCGTAGAGCGGACGGGTCGCCAAGGGCACGTGTCCCTGCCACTTTACCCTCCGAAACGCTGCGCTGGTGGCCGCCACCACCTGGGGCCCCGGCTCCGGGTCTGGGCTCTGTTGCTGTGGATTGGAAAAGGTTTGGTTGCTGAGGGTAGGGCCGCTGCTCCCTCGCCGCCTGCTCGGCAGCGACGATACGAGGGATGTCGTCTAGTGTGAGCGCATCCTGGTTCGGCAGCATCATGTCGTGTTCGTCGATCGGGCCTCGTTCCTCAACGATGTGGAAACCCTTGTTTGCCCCCCCGTCTCCGGGACCACCGCCGGCAGACCCTGGCCGTGCGCTACTGCTTTCGGGTCCATCTAGGATTCGCGATGTCCGGGCTTTCCTAAAGCTCGACGATAGGTGCTTATCCAATCGGGTGCTTTTGAGACGCCGGACGTCGTTGAGAGCGCTCTCATAAGACGACTCCCGATGATGTGCCGGATACTGACCCCCAACCGCCCCAGATCGGCCCTCGGCAGGACCGGAACCATCTCCGGTCGAGTCCTCGGAAGCGGTAGGAAGGGACCCAGTGGCTCGAAGAATCCCCAGTAGCCTGGCGAGTGCTACTTGTAGCAGGAACACGTACTGTTGCAGCTTGGTGACATGCTCAAATGGCGTTGCGTTGGGAGGCGTATTGGGCTGGCACGCATTGCAGAGGATTTTGCCGTCGTAGTGATTCAGGCGCGCATCTTGAAGGGTCCGTCCCAATTCCTTGCCACAACGTGAGCAATTGGCGCATGCCAGGTGCCATCTCTTGTCTTCCATCTTTGCGCACTCGTCCTCGATTGGTTTTCGGCACAGGGTGCACTGGTCCGAATCGTGAGCCGACAGCCTAGACATGCCCGATGTCAACTGCAGGGTAGTGGTGGAGTTATCTTCCACCTGGAGTGTCTCAAGATCGCCGAGGTCGTCAAGGAAGTGGAAAAGGCCATCGGCGGTCTTGCGCTCCTTCTCTATCCGAAGTGCTCCTTGGAGGCAGATACGGATCAGAAGCTTGAGGTAGTGAGCAAGACCGGTAACCAGCGTCAGCAAATCTTGGGTGACGCCTGGTTTCCGGGTGGCCTTGTCTTGCGTCTTGGATAGGAGCGAGAAGAAGGCCACAACCTTCTTGCAGAGAAGCTTAGCTTCGCGTCCATACGCCAGAGCTGTGCCGGTCAAGTTAGCGATTGGCTCGACAGCGGATATACGGGAAGTCCCTACCGTTTATCTGGAGCTGGGCCATGGTTCCGTCCAGTCTGTCTGCAGACCGGAAGAGGATGTCGACGTGGAAGATGAATCTCTTGGCGACCATTACGCCGTCAACGTAGGCGCCGTTGCTGACATGCAAGAGCATGTCGGAGATGCAGGCAGCCGAGGACTCCTCAAAGGTCGAGAGCACGCTCCAAATGCGGTACACCTTCTCCTCCATGCGCTCCTCCTCATCGCGCACAAGCTCACGGCCGGCGGGATCGTCGTTGTACGTGGTAGCGGCCTCCTGGGGTGGGTTGAGGCGGACGTTCCAGAACTTGTGAATCATGTAACATTCTGGGTGCCAGTGCTGATTTTGGCCGTTGCGGAAGATCTCGACGAACTGCTTGAGAATGGCGGTTTGGCATCCACTGCAGCGCTGGGCGAACTGGGTAGAGTAGTGGTAGTGGCAGTAAACCCGGCCATCGTGCTCGTAGTAGCTGTCCTGGGCGCCAAATACGGTCGGGCATAGGGAACAGGTAAAGTGGTCGACGTGATACTTGCGGTCGAGCGCCGTGATGTACGACCCCCGCAATGCTCCGCCGCACTGGTGGCACAGCAAGCCTAGCCGGCGGAAGTAGTCTGTCTCGCAGAGAGGGTACGGCCCCCCGTTAGCCTCGTCATCCGCCGGAAAGAACTTGGAAGCGACGATCTGGCCGCAATCCTACGAAGGGGTCAACAAGGGGAACCAAGCGACAGGTCCGTGAGTGCAAAAACTCACGCGGCACTTGAAGCAGTCCAAGTGGAATGTCCCATCCAGCGCACGCACGAACTGCCCTGTCAACGTCTCCCCGCATTTCTTGCAGGTGCGCACCTGGCCGCTGGCCGATCTAGAGCCCCGGGGCTTGGATCTGTTTCGCTCGGCGCTGCGCCTCGACTCGGTATCCGTGTTTTCGGCGCTCAATGCCGGGGAGGCTGGTGGTCTTCCGCTTTGATTGCCGTGACCCCCGTTGCGTCGGGTGAGAGCCGGGGAGAGATTGGCTTGCTCTTGGTCCATTCGGTACGGAGACTCTCCAGAGGAGGGGTGGCCGTGGCCCCAATCGCCGCCTGCTGGGCCACCGTAATCATATCCTGCCATGGTAGATTGAATCTCAATCCACCCGCTTCTGTTCAAGCACTCCCACCATGGGAGCTCGTTTTCGGAAGGTCGAGCGCGGTTGGGATGGCGGGTGATGATGGTCCACTGTTCGCCGGCCGAGGGCGAAGGTGGGAGTAGAAGCGGGGATAGGTCTCTTAGGGAGCATCAAGCAGGCCAGAAAATGAACCCGAACCGAGGCAATCAAATACAGCCTGGATGCTGATGCTGATGGAGCCGGAAAATTAGCGTAGCGATTGTTGAGTGTTGCACGAGGAGTGCGCTGGGTGGTGGGAGGCTGGGTGTTGTGAATGAGGTTGCGGCTGAGGCGGGGACGATGGCTAGGTCGACAGGTAAGGCAGGTATGGGAAGGAAGCAAAGCGACCTGAAGCGCTCGGCGTGGTCGAGTTTCGTACTCAGGCCCAGCGCTGTGCAGCCCCGTGCGCTTCTGGCTGTGCTGGTCCGCGCGGAGTGGGCAATCAATCTTGGGCGAGCTGGTGTTTGGACACGGCTCCTTGCACCGCGATCGGGTCGGTGAAAGACTGTCGACAACCAAGAAGTCTGAGGTTCAAGTTGTTCAGGAGGTCGGGTTGTGCGATCCACTCGCAGCCCGGGTCAGACAACAGTGATCAACAAGCCCCCGCCACGGCGGAGTGCTAATTTCCAGGCTTCCAGGTTTCTGCCGGCCTCACCTTCCAGATTCCATTACAGTTAGGGTACAGTACCTCGTATGGTACCTATAGAAAGAATGGCCCCACACTTTGGGGTCTTCCAGTCCACACAAGAGCCGCAAATGGGAAAGAGATCTAAGATAGGTACCTGAAAAGCTCCTTGAATTTTTCTGCAAGAATGCCGGTAGTATTCAAAAGTCAAGAGCTGTACTGCTTAAATTAGTACCTCAGGTTTTGGGGAGAATGCTGAGATGGATCCGACCATACGAAATACAGTGAGCGTATTGGCTTGTTACTTACTGTATCGTAAAGCGCCGAGGACGAATCACCGTTCTTTACAGTACGGTACTGTTTTAACGTTACCCGGCCTCGCAGAGGGATCCCTTCCTGTTTCCATCCATCTGATGATCCACAGTAAACTCCCGTCGACTGCCGACGCTTCACATTCAGAGCAAATTGGAAAAGACAGCAGAAATATCACATTATCAGCGCTTCCGCCTGTCCATTTCGCTCACACATACTCAGATCATGTCTCCTCTTTGAGCTTCCCAAACCAGAAACCAAATTCCGACACGTCGCAAAATGGTCAACTAACCTACCAACGACGGTGCATAGACAGACTTTCCCTTCGCTCTCCATCGCTCTGCGTTCTTCCTACCAGCCTATGCCGTTCGTACCAGCTTGCTACCCCCTTCAGACTCCTAGTACCAGCGGCCTACTTAACCAGCTTCTTCAGCCTCTTCTCAATAACCTCCCTGCCGTCCACGGTATCCCAAATGCGATGGGGCGCATGGTCCACAACATCCCAGCTTTTCAGGTTCGTGGTGAGGTGGCTCAAATCCCGTTGCTATTTGATTTCATGTCAGCCAGGGCCGGTGAGAGTATTTTGGTGGGAGATGCGGAACCACCGACCTTGTCTTCCCAATCGCTATCCCTGCGGATCTGCTGTCCTGAGGTGATCACCACCAGCGGCGTATTTTTATCTTGGATAGCACGACTGGACACAACGTCTCGCTTTGTGAGAGAGTCGGCCACTAAGCCCTCCTGGAGCTTGGCGAAAATAGTCGTGCCGGACTGATACGAGGAACGACCCCAGACTCGGTCCACGGCCCGCCTGCCTCGGAGAAGGGCGCCAAGGATGCGATCGATTCCGCAGGGCGAGATGACACCTCGGAGCCACAGCATAAACCCGCGTCCTGGCGTGCCTACGCGTGAGAGAAGGTCCTCGTGGAGAGGATCGATCATGAGGATGCCGCGTACGTCATCTCCGTGCCGCGAACTGAAGACTCGCGAGTACAGCGAACCGATACCAGCACTGGCAAGCACCCATCTATTGTGGAGAATTTGTCAGCGTTGAGTTGCGGCCGGGAAACTAGCCTCTGAAACTGTGACTTACGGTCCTTCTTCTCCCGCTCGCGAGAGGGTTTCGCTCAGCGCATCCGAGGCCATACTCGCCGAGAAGGGCGATGGAGCAGTGTCGCTCTGTTTGCCGGCTGTCAGCAAACCATACTTCTTCAGGGGACAGAGCCGAGCCTCATCTTACCCATGCCATACCCGGACGGTCAGCGAAGCAGAACCGACTAATCGACCCGTTCTTGACGGCGTTTTCGGCGAACTGCCACAGCCCGTTCTCCACCGTGTCCTCGCCGCCTTCCAAAAGCACTGTTGTCAACTTCTTTCCGGCCGCGCTAGTCTTGTTGCCAGAGCAGTACAGGTGGATCTGGTATCTGTCGCCATCCACCCAGTACCTCTCCCCGGGAGCGGCTAGGCCGGAGTCGATCGCCCGCAGGGTCAGGGTGAGCGTCATGAACACCACGACCAACGCCGTCACAGTCAGTACGACAGTTGACAGCATGATCTCGACCCACTCCACCACCGTGCGCCTGTTCTCCGGCCGGCCAGTCAACCGCCGCTCCTCTTCCGCTTTTCCCCACTGCACTGTGCGATCGGCCGTCACGAACCAGATGGCCATGAGCGCCGCCCAGATCACGCTCACGACCCCTGCCCAGATCTCGGCGTGCCGCAGTCCGGGAACCGCCAGAATGATGATGGCGTCGACCAGCAGAACCACCGCGTTCACGATACTCAGTATCCTCGCCAACTTGCTCGGCACCGAGAAGAAGAGCAGCAAGATGATGAGGGTGAGAAGGGCAATCGAGGCATAGACAAACGCAAAGAATGGCGAGCCCCGCACGTGCAGCCCGGGGGGCGTGATGAAGTTCGAGACGATCATCACCACCCACCAGGCAAAAGTGAGGCAGGTAAACGCAACGGTGATCCAGCGAACCGCGCGGACGGTCCATAGGTTGTAAGGGGACACGGCCGGGTCGTCGGGCGATAAGTACTGCGTGCTGTCGACGCGGTTAGGCAGCAGCCGGGTGTGTTCGTTCACCGGGGCACGGTCTTCGGAGGCCCGGCCCGGAGACGGGCTCTGCCCGAGCCGGTCCGAGTCGGTGTCGCGCTGGGCCCAGAACCGCTTCATCGCGCTGAGTTTGGATGAGGGCTGGATGACGTAGGTACAGATACCTAGGTAACGTCAACCCGCTCAGTCCACAGGATGATTCAGGGGGTTGAACGAGTTTGAGTCGCGAGTTTATGGCTTGTGAATCGGAGCTCTTGTTTTATTTAGAAGACAGCTCAGCCATCTTGGATATCCTCTTCCGACAAACTCAGCAGTTGAGAATATTCTCCCAGATTCTCCTTACTCTGCTACCGTATTTAGAGCAGCTCCAGAATATCTCGCCTCAACCAACTTCCACTGAAAACCATCATCATCAACGACGTCATGGCTCACTTCGTTCGAGCTGCGACGCGGCTATCTTATTCGCTAATGCGCCAGTGCCACAGCGGCAGATCGCCCGCTAAGCGGGGCACATGGCCCTCTCAGCGCTGGAACCCTGCCGCTCTGATGGAAACCTGAGTCCACCTCCCCATGCATCGAGAAAGGCATTGGGACCTAAGGTATTGATAGCTTTGCTTCTAGACCTTCACGTAGCCGAATGGCGCCGTTTGTGTACCTACCGGTGCACGCGGAACTGCGCAGCGTTGAAGATTCGGAGATCCTGTCTGGATTCCAGAAACACCGCCAAGCCGTTCATTTTCATGTCGGCGGTTTCGTTCAACAATCTGGAAGCGTGGCGGGTATCTCGAGGATACAAGGACACAAAGTGCAAAGAGATGATGACTGCGGCATATAGATGCACCAATTCCCTTCGAGCTCATTTGTGACCTTTAAGATCCCTAAGAAGATGCCCCGTCCAAAATATTGACCTTCCTCACCCACCCCCACTCACCTTACCCAACAATCTTACCTAAGCTGAGCTGCGTCAGCTGAAACAATGTTAATGTCAAGCGCGGGCGGGTTCCTCCAAAAATGGGGAACACCTGCGATCCGACTGCGGGGCAGCCAACGGACCTTGCCGCTTTTCCATGACTGCTGCCTGTCTCACCTCCCTCACCTCGACCTGAAGAAGACCGCTTTCATCGCATTCCCCCATCTAGTGAGATAATCTCATACCCGGCCGGCATGATATTGCCATTAGCGTCCTCAAAACTTAGGAGCTCATAACGGCCGTCAGCATGCCAGGCCTCACGATTGACATCGCCGACCGCGCGCCAGCTGCAGCGGCGCGGGGCACGACCGGCAACCCGCGACGCGCCTCAACCACATCCCGCCCATCATCACCACCACGACCGCCCGTCAGCCCCATCACCCCGACGCTCGCACCAGCACAGTTACCGAGCGCCAGTTTGGCAGGCAGTACCTCATACAATGCGACGGAAAACTTTGCGCTCGGCCGCCCGACACACACACACACCAGCCAGACGGACCAGGTCGGCATCGCGCCCCCGCCAGCCCAGCCCATCGACTTTGACTCGAACCCGGACGTGCTGGCCCTGAAGAGCGCCATATCAATCCTCCAACTGCAACGCGCACGGGCCACGGCCGACATTCAGACGTTGAATCGCGCCAAGCAGGCCGCGCTCGCCAACCCAGAAGCATTCGGCGCCGACCTGGCCGCCGGGAAGGTGCGAGTAGAAGGGGACCCCCTCTTCTCTCCGGGGACACGGGCAGGCAATGTCGCTGGCGACCATTCCGCATCCGACTCCTCATCCTCCTCCTCCGACGACGACGACGACGAAGAAGCTGAAGCCGAAGCCGAGGAACCCAACAAAGAACAATCCCACAAGTCCAAGTCGAAGTCCAAGGCAGAACAAGCACCAGAGCACCGCCCGCCCAAGCCAAGACCAAAACCAAAACCAAAACACAAACAAAAAGCGAAACACACCGACACCCAACCCGCACCGCCCTGGCAAACCCTGCCCAAACCCCAAAACATCGTCCGCTGCCCGCCCATCAACTGGGCTCAGTACGGCGTCGTCGGCGAGTCCCTCGATAAGCTCCACGCCGAACAGCTCGCGGCGCCCACGCCAGGCGCGCCCGTGGCATTGGGACCGGGCGGGGCATACGACCCCGCAGCAATTGTAGGAGGGAACCAGGCCGGCGAGCCACCCCGCCGGCTAGTAGGTGTCGCGGCGCCGTATAACCCGCTGCGGGACAAGGTGGAGAAGAAGGGCAAAGGTGGTAAGCGCTGAGCACTGTGTCCCAAAGGAACAGTTGACGAAGAGGAGGAGGAGGATGGGGAACTTCTTGGAAGTATATGATGACGAGTAATGAGAATCAGCACATTGTATGTATTCTAGCCTGGCGTTTGGGGTTTCCATTGTTAGGAATTTCAGCGGAGCTGCTTTCGTCAATCTCGCGGCCTACAGACGCGGGTATGATCACTTGTCGCAGCATTCAGGTACCAAAACGTATTAATTATGAAAACGCCAGGGAACATCGGTGGCATGTACCTTGTGGGGAGAGCAACGCTTACAACCCAACGGGCTGAGAAACTCATGATAGCCGCTTGGGGTATCTACACAACTTCGCTTCGCGAGCAAGAGAAACCTCGTGCACCCTCCTCCATTGCAATGGAAAACCAGGTCATTGACTATCGTGACACTCCCGACGAACGCAAATCGAAGCCAGACTCGCAAACTCCGCCCTGAAAAACACCCGCCTTGAATAGCCCTGCCTGAACGCCGAACGGCTTGGTTGGGATTCCCGCAGGATCCATCAAGCTGATGCCATCCATGCCTGAAGAGTCGAAAGAAAAGCAAGGAAATCAAATCAATACTAGAAATCCCTGTTGTGTGTCAGCCTCATGAAGTCATAGACAAATGAATTCTCCATGTTTGGCGCGGCTTACTCCATCGACTGCTGGACGGACCGACGTAGGCGCCTGTTATACATGCGCCGATCCTCAGGCGAGCCCCAGTACAGCTTGAACGCCTCGGGATGCACGAGTGTCCTGGGGTCGTAAGGCGGATGTTCCTCCTCCAGGGCGTCAATGATGGCCTCGATGTGTGACTTGACGTCCTCGCGACGGTTGCTCGGGACCACATAGCAAGGTGTGCCGTCGGCAGCAATCCGGTGGTGGAACAGGCGCGTCTCGAACTTGATCCTCGGTTGTTCCTCGGGGAATCGGGGGCTGAAGCACAGCTTTGCCCGGAAGAGGCCTCCGTCGAGGTTGGTCATGGGCTTGCCGAAGTATGTCAGGGCCCAGGTGAATGGGTTGCCATCCACCAACTCGAGGTTGTGCGGAACGTCGGCGCGCTTAAACAGCTCAACAATCTGCTCGAACTGGCGTTGTAGGTTGACGGCAACGGTGGTGTCCTTGGCTTTTGCCACAAGCCCCTCCAGTGCCCACGCCTCGGTTTCCTGATCCAGGGCCTTCCTGACGTTGTGGAGCCGGCGCTCCAGTTCGCTGTAGTTGAACTTGCCCTCCATGGTGTTGGTGGATCCTTCGAAAGGCATCTTAACAAACGGGGTGCCATCCTTGACCTCGTCCTTGCCCTTCTGGACGGCGGTAAAGTAGGTATCGTAGTACCACAGAAACCTGCGCTTGCACAAATCCTTGAACGGCTCGAACGGGACGCTCGACTCGTCGTCGATCATGTCCATGTCGAGATCGTACTCGTCCTTTGGAACCGCATGAGCCGAGGTCACACCATCCGGTCCGATTTTGAGGTATTCCTCCAGCCGCTGAATCACCGAGACTCGGAGTGACTCGTGGCGGATCTGCGCTCCAGTCAGCTTCACAGCCCTGAGACGACTGCAAGTTGTATCACCTTCTGGACGTAGTCCTTCTGGTTCTTCTGGTCCGAAACCTCATTGGCATCCTCGAACCCGGGCTCGTTTTCGTACGGATTCGCTGACATCAGGCTCTGGATCGAGAGCAAGATGGACTCTAGGCCCTGCGCGGCGGACCACTCCTCTCCCCGCTCCCCGCGCCATGTCCTAGTCCTAATCAGCAATGTGCCCAGCAAGACTCCGTGTGTATCATGTTCGAGAAGACGGCGATTACCCTAGGATTGACCTGAGGCCGTGTCAGTGCATGCTGCAACTCGGTAGATGACAGGGGGTCAGCTTACAAGCACACTCTCCCATTGGCGTAGATGTTGGGGTTGAACCTGCAGCGCCCTCCGTTCGTGGTTGTGGCTGTGACTTGGGGCGACTTGCGAGGGTACTCTGAGCGGACGGTCAGCATATCGGCGAAGTGCCCGACCCTTCCACACGACGGCGCTGGCTACCTTTGTTGAATTTGAACGCAAACTACTGCCATGTCAGCGCAGACCGACAGCAAACGCTAGGTGATTGCCTTAATACCTCGAAGAAGCCGAACTCGTACGGCGTCTCGTGGGGGCCGATAATGAGGGCCTTGACATTGCGCACATCGACATCGCGACAAGCAACGGCGAGAGCTGAGAGGGAGCAGTGTCAGTCGGGCTGAAGGCTCAAACTTGGGTTCAGTGCAGCGCGTCTGGCGGCTTACAAAGATCCGAATTCTTCTGAAGATCGCTCAACTCCTGTTGTCGGGCAAAGCATCCATATGGTGGTCAGCCATACAACCCCGCGTTGCCGGAGAGCGATGAGGCGCAAGCGACCCACCTTGGTGATCCGAAAGACGGACTGGTCCGCCATCGCTGCTGCTCGCCGAAGGGTTTATGAGGCAATAGAGGAATACTTCATGGGCAACGATCGAAGTTCGTCAGGTTTGAGAGAGTGCGAAGGGGATATCGGAGTGGCGCGCAAAGATGCCGATCTTAAAAAGGAGGTGAGTGTGAAAGGCTAAAAGTCACAAGAGACGGCCGCCTCGCCTGTTGGGAAGGTGGACCTACCCAACAGAGTGAGGCGGTTGCTACCTACGGAGTATACAGTATGTGATGCGTCCCTTGGCACTGTACACAGCTCTCTTATCCCGTAGTTGTCCGTCGGTGGCAGCAGCCAAGAAGTTCTTGCCTGGTGCGGGGCACTGTGGCGGTGTGGCTAGCGGCAAGTGGTCTGCTCAACGCCAAAGACAGCAAGCCAAATCACCAACGGACAATGCCGCCCAGTCACCACCACAATGCTTGCACCTGTGGGAGCCTGATGGTGGGCCTGTCAGAGCCGCCGTCGTGCGTTCGTCCTCGCCGGCTTGGGTCTTGTTCGGATGATATGCGTCCCTGCATGCAACCCCCCGTCCAATGCCAACGGACTGGTTGGTTCGGCTGCCTACCACCTAACCTGCGTCTGCCGGGATGCCAGGTCGTACACGTGTTGGCAAGGTAGTCTCCAGTGTGCCATCAGTATTCAATGCCTTTTGTTCTACCTTATCGTGCTTTGTGTCCCAATAGAAGCGTGGTCTAATTCATGATTCTCAGTGTGTCCCCAAATGGAGGTTCAGGTCAGGTTGGGCGCGGCGATGACTGTTTGGAGGCAGGTCCTCAACTTTTCGACTTTGATCCTGTATTCTCGAGTACAAGAGGCCTGCTTCTACCTCGCTTTATTTTCCTACCGTTCGTGTCCAACATTCTGCAACTCATGGCAAAAGATCAGTCATACATGGAGACCATGTACGAAAGATGAATGGATTTGTTACTTTTCCAGCTAGGGAAAAGGGTCTTATTCTGCAGTGGGGCTGGTGGGGCTTTCTTGGAGAGACCCTCGACGCGTTTTCCAGCTTGACGCGTAAAGTGCCTGCAGAGAGACACCGACCACGAATAATAGCCCATCACCCAGGATCCAGAGCCGAAGCACACCGAAAAGCACTTACACGAGTACTTTCTCAATCGTTTACAGTAAGGCGACCCTGAGATGTCAAACTTTTTCGACCTCAAGGCCCGGAAGGCGGCCGCCGCAAACGGGGCAGCATCAAGCAGCACCGAGAAGCAGACAAACGAAAACGCCAGAACTCAGCCCTGGGTCGAGAAATAGTACGACTGTCGCCGAAGGCGCTCTTCTGGACATATGGCGCTAATTTCTCTGTCTAGCCGGCCCAAAACGCTGAGTGATGTCACTGCTCAAGACCACACCATCACCGTCCTCCAACGGACGCTGCAAGCCTCCAACGTAGGCGCAATCCTCACTCACCCTCCTTCGCAATCCCAGCGCTCTTACTAATCCTTGCCAACCCCCTTTCCCCAAAACAGCTCCCACACATGCTCTTCTACGGCCCGCCCGGCACCGGCAAGACCTCGACCATCCTCGCCCTCGCCAAGGAGCTCTACGGCCCGGAGCTGATGAAGTCGCGCGTGCTGGAGCTCAACGCGTCGGACGAGCGGGGCATCTCCATTGTGCGCGAGAAGGTGAAGGACTTTGCGCGGACGCAGCTGACCAACCCGCCCGGGGGGGCGGCCTACCGGGCGCGGTACCCGTGCCCGCCCTTCAAGATCATCATCCTGGACGAGGCCGACAGCATGACGCAGGACGCGCAGAGCGCCCTGCGCCGCACCATGGAGACGTACAGCAAGATCACACGCTTCTGCCTCATCTGCAACTACGTCACGCGCATCATCGACCCGCTCGCCAGCCGCTGCAGCAAGTTCCGCTTCAAGAGCCTCGACCAGGGCAACGCCCGCCGCAGGCTCGAGGACATCGCCGGGCTGGAGGGCGTGGGCATTGAGGAGGACGCCGTCGAGGCGCTCATCAAGTGCAGCGATGGCGATTTGAGAAAGGCCATTACCTATCTGCAGAGCGCTGCAAGGCTGGTGGGTGCCAACGCGGCGGCGGCGGCGGCGGAGGCTGAGGGGGAGGAGGATGGCGAGCAGATGGATGTGGACAAGAAGACGGTGACGACCAAGGTCGTGGAAGATATCGCCGGCGTCATTCCGGACAAGACGATCCAGATGCTGGTCCGGGCGATGCGGCCGCGGGCTGCCGGCGAGACGTACCAGGCTATCGCGAAGTTGGTCGAGGAGATGGTGGCGGATGGTTGGAGCGCGGGGCAGGCCATGGCGCAGCTCCACCAGGCTATCGTTTACGATGAGACGATCCCGGACGTTCAAAAAAACAGGATTGTCATGGTCTTCTCCGAGATTGATAAGAGGTTGGTGGACGGCGCGGACGAGCATCTCTCGATACTGGATCTTGCCCTGCGCGTCTCGGGGGTCATGGCCGGGAGGTAGTTGGGGACTCATGGGTAAGGAAAAGAGAAAGGAGGGCTGGTCTGGCCGATAGGGCATGGTTCAAGAACCCAGGGTCATGATACTGGAGGCGTTTTTGGAGCAGAGGAAAGGAAGAATATGGGTGCACAATGCTTGTCAATTCATACGGTATCTCTCTCGGGGCGAAGGAGCCCGAGATCTCCATCTAATGTGTCCCAAGCGGTGCTGGGTTGTGCCGGTTTGTCTGCCTTTCGAAGGGTATGCTTCCTCGCCCCGGAGGCTCTGCTCGCATGATGGCCCTCGGCCAGCCAGAGGTCGTCCTCGCCTGTGCTGACCCGCTGCTCCTCCTGTTTCTTGTCTGGCGGCTGCCCCAGCAATTGATCGATCTCCCCCAGCGTCCGCATCGAGCCCTCAAGGGCAATCTGTCCCTCCTCAATCTTCTCGGCCACGGCTTCCAGCGTTGATATCTTGGCCGACTCGGCAGCAAACACCCAGGGCTTGACCCTGTTGGTTGGACCGGAGCTCTCGGTGGCCGACCCCGCATCAGCGAAGGCTGTGCTAGACCTCGGAGGTCCCGGCATGGGGTGAGCCGGGATCAGATGACTCTCTTCGGCCAGATGCTCCAGAGCTCGGCCGTTTTCCTTCAGCTGCTTGGAGATGGCAGCATTGAGGTGGGACTTCTCAGCCATGAGCCTCTTTTGCTCGTGCGAGAGAAAAAGCAGCTGTTCGAGGTGGGGCGACAGGAGGTGTGCGGTGGGAGGAGGGTTGGGTGCAGAAGCAGCTTGTGGCTTCGGTTCCTTCACTGGAGCTTTCATGACGGGCAGCGGCTGTTGACTGGCAAGCTGAAGAAGAGCCTTTCGTGCTCCGAGATACTGGGCGTACTTCTCCTTGATGCTTCCGAGCTGTTCCTCCATGTTGAAGCCGTCCCCGTGAGGACGATGCCTCTGTGAGTCTTGTCCTTCGGCAGCACCCTCGTCCGCCGCGGCCTTTCCGAGCTCGGTCTCTATCCAGCCGATGAGCTCAGCTCTGGTCCTCTCCAGCGCCGCGAGTTTGGCGCTTTCACTAATGGTTCCTGGCCTGGCGACGGATCGTGACCTGACCTTCTCCAGGAGCTGCTCCTCGCGCCTCAGCAGGAGCTTGGTTTGGAGAACATGCTTTTCCAGTTGATCGATGAGCTCCTTCAATTGCGGACCAGACGCTGCCTTGTCGACGGTGAGCGCAGTCATCAATTCGTTGGGGACGGCTGGAAGAGGTCTCGCGTCCCTGAATATCTCCTCTGGATCCAGGAAGTTGGGCGATGCTGCTGGCTTCTGCCCAAGTGAGCTGAGGCTTCTTTCGACGGCCTGGAGCTTGTCGGCTCTCTGCCGGAGGCGGATGGCGGCAACATGCTCCTGCAGTCGTTCGGCGCCTTGTCCGGCAGCAGCAGTGTCCGGGTGTTGTCGCGTCCGCTGTTCCTGCTCACGGCAACATGTAGCAAACTCACTGCGGGCCGCGATGTTTGCGTTCAACGCGTCGAGATACTCCTTCTGCAAGCCGCGTGCTGTCGAGGAAGAGCAGGGGCTGCTGACATCGACGAGAGCCAAAGGCTCGCCCGCAGTTCCATCGTCAAGGCATGAATCGAGGTGCACAGCCAGGATCTGCCTGATGCGCGTGACTTCTTCCCGCGGTCGAATGTATGGCTCGAGCGTCTTTTGGATGGTCTTGAACGTGTCCTCGGCCGACGATCCCATTCTGTCCCGGCCCCAGCTTGTCATTGTTCAAATTTCGAAGAGGTATCAACGTGGACAGGCGGTAGATATGCCTATGCCATACGAATAAGGCAGGTGCTTTTGTAAGGTGCAGGTTGTGCTTCCAGTTTGACGATCGGGATGAACATTCACGGCATTCTCAAGACGCTGATCAGGGGGCGCTGTTTCATCCGCAGCAGCCTAACGCGGAAGCTCTTTGGCGGGTCCGACCCGTTCCTTAGCGCATTGTTTCAGGGCCGGACAGCGGGATGCTCACCTGGTCCGTGACACCGACTCGATGACAAACACAGGGCGGCCAATCAGAGACCGTCGCTGTTTGGCCGCCCAGAAATTTCCGGCTGCCAGGCGAAGCGCGAGCCAGAACTTCACGCATTGACAATCCACATCGCGACTGCAGACTGGCATCAGCACCCGCCTCCCAGTTGCATCACCCGAATCATCTCTCTTCTCGTCCTCGACCTCAGGTCTTTCGATGCGACGGGCCAATCGTTCCTTGTCCGCCACATAGACCACCGTTCGGTTCTGGCAGGGAATCGCCACCGAGCTGCAGGCAGAACCGACGCGGCGGGCGATAAATTCGATCAATCGACTGCAAAACATCACCTCAAGCTCCCATACCGTATCGTCCCCCCTGAGATATCCCAACAGTAGACGACGCCCATCATGTCGGACTACCATCGAGATGTCTCGCAATACAAGTACTCGGCCATGTCCAACCTGGTTCTCCAGGCGGACCGTCGGTTTGTCACCAGACGCACCGACGAGGCCACAGGGGATCCAGAGTCGCTGGCCGGGCGCTTGTCCATCAAGGAGATGGGCGGCCGCGTAGCTCGCGACGCCGCTCCCAAGCCGAAAAAGGCGGGCGCCATGCCGGATGTGGAGCGAGGGAGTATGCGGGAAGGGGCCGACATACTGCAGCACGTGAAGCAGAAGGGCAAGGCCGACGCCCGTGGCGGCGGTATCCTGTCCGGCGCTGATGCCCTGATCGAGGGTATTCGGTATCGGCCAAGGACGCAGCCTACCCGAGACGCGTTCAACCTTGTCCTGAGCATCGTGGCAGAGCACCTTGGTGATGTTCCCCACGAGGTTGTACGGAGTGCTGCCGACGCGGCGCTAGAATACCTCAAGGACGACGATCTGAAAGACTTTGACAAGAAGAAGGAGATCGACGATATTCTGGGCGCATCCATGAGCCCCAAGCAGTTCAACGAGCTGGTCAACCTGGGGAAAAAGATCACCGACTACGATGCACAGGACGAAGACGAGGACATGGAGGACGTAAAACGGGCCGGTGAGGACGAAATTGACGGCCGGCAGGGCGTTGCTGTCAACTTTGAGAACGAGGAAGAAGACGACGGCATGCTCGACGTGGTCCGCGACGAATCCTCGGATGACGAAGAGTTGGACGAGGAAGACGAAGAACCGGGTCTGCGGGAAGTCGCCGAAGGTGGGGAAGCAGCCCAAGACCGCGATGAGGAGGAGGCAGGGTTGGCGGATGGCGAGGCCATGGTGATCGACGTCGTCCCTGATGAGAAGACCAAGTCGCAGGAGAAGAACTACGTCCCTGCCCGGGATATCGATGCCTACTGGTTGCAACGCCAGATTGGCAGACTCTACCCCGATGCCCACATACAACACGACAAAACCCTGCAAGCCTTGAAGATCCTATCGGGAGAGCCGGATGAGCCCGACGGCGAAGAGAAGCAGCTCCGCGACATCGAGAACGACCTGATGGAGCTTTTCGACTATGAGCACCACGAGATCGTCCAAAAGCTCATGGAGAACCGCGAGAAGGTTGTCTGGCTCACACGGTTGGCCAGAGCCGAGGACCGGGAGGAGCGCGAGACTATCGAGCGGGAGATGGCGTCGGAAGGACTGCGATGGATTCTGGACGAGTTGCACGGGAAGCCCAAAGACGATCAGAGGAAACCCAAGATGGAAATCAAGATGGACATCGACAAGGGCGCTTTTGCAGAAGAGCAGCCTCAGAAGCAGGAGCAGCCCGAGGGGCAGTTGATCGGAGGGTTACAGCCCAAAAAGCTGATCAACTTGGACAATATGGTCTTTGACCAGGGAAACCATCTAATGACCAACCCTAGGGTCACCCTGCCAGAGGGCACGACGAAGCGGACCTTCAAGGGATATGAGGAGGTACACATTCCGCTACCCAAGAAGCGAACCGACCCCAGCGACAAGAATGTTCCCGTTTCGGATATGCCCGAGTGGGCTCAGGCGCCCTTCAGCACGGTCAAATCGCTGAACAAGATCCAATCCGAGTGTTATCCCACCGCCTTCCAGGACGACGGAAACATGCTCGTGTGCGCCCCGACCGGCAGTGGCAAGACCAACGTCGCCGTGCTCACCATGCTCCGTGAGATCGGCAAGAACAGGAATAGCAGGGGAGAGATCGATTTGGACGCGTTCAAAATCGTCTACATCGCGCCCCTGAAGGCCCTCGTGCAGGAGCAGGTTGGGAACTTCGGGAAAAGGTTGGCGCCGTACGGCATCAAAGTCTCGGAGCTGACGGGTGATCGCCAACTCACCAAGCAGCAAATTGCCGAGACTCAGGTCATTGTGACGACCCCTGAAAAATGGGATGTCATCACCAGGAAGGCAACCGACATCTCCTACACCAACCTCGTCCAGCTGATTATCATCGACGAGATCCATCTCCTACACGACGACCGTGGCCCAGTTCTCGAAAGCATTGTCAGCAGGACTATCCGACGCACCGAACAGACGGGTGAACCAGTCCGCCTCGTCGGCCTGTCTGCGACGCTGCCCAACTATCGGGATGTTGCCAGCTTTCTCCGGGTTGACTCCAGCAAGGGCATGTTCCATTTCGACGCGTCATTTCGCCCCTGCCCCCTGCGTCAAGAGTTCATCGGCGTTACAGACAAGAAGGCAATCAAGCAGCTCAAGACGATGAACGATATCACCTACCAAAAGGTCCTCGAGCACGTCGGACAGAACCGCAACCAGATGCTGATCTTTGTGCATTCGAGAAAAGAGACGGCGAAGACAGCAAAGTACATCCGAGACAAGGCCCTGGAGATGGAAACCATTGATCAGATTCTTAAGCACGATGCGGCAACCCGCGAGGTTTTGAGCGTGGCGGCCAACTCGGTCAGCAACACGGATCTCAAAGACATCTTGCCCTACGGATTTGGAATCCATCATGCCGGTATGACCCGTGAAGACAGGACAGACGTCGAAGACCTCTTCTCGGCCGGGCATATTCAGGTTCTTGTTTGCACGGCGACGCTTGCTTGGGGAGTCAACCTTCCCGCGCATACAGTCATCATCAAAGGCACCCAGGTCTACTCCCCAGAGAAGGGTAGCTGGGTCGAACTGAGTCCTCAGGATGTCCTGCAAATGCTTGGGCGTGCCGGCCGTCCTCAGTTCGACAAGTATGGTGAAGGCATCATCATCACAACCCAAGGCGAGATCCCGTACTATCTGTCGCTGCTCAACCAGCAGCTGCCAATCGAAAGCCAGCTCGCAAGCAAGCTGGTCGACAACCTCAACGCTGAGATTGTTCTCGGCAACATACGGAGCCGTGATGAGGGTGTTGAGTGGCTCGGATACACCTATCTGTTTGTCCGGATGCTTCGGTCTCCTGGGCTATACAGCGTCGGCGCCGAGTACGAAGACGATGTGGCCCTCGAGCAGAAGCGTGTAGACCTGATCCACTCCGCTGCAACCGTGCTCAAGAAGTCCAACCTGATCAAGTACGATGAGAAGACCGGCAAGCTGCAGTCCACCGAGCTCGGACGCATCGCGTCCCACTACTACATCACGCACACCTCGATGGACACGTACAACAAGCTGATTCAGCCGTCCATGAACGACGTCGAGCTCTTCCGTGTCTTTGCGCAGAGCGGCGAGTTCAAGTATATCCCCGTCCGCCAAGAGGAAAAGCTGGAGCTGGCTAAAATTCTTGCTCGTGTTCCGATCCCTGTCAAGGAGAGCATCGAAGAGCCGACGGCCAAAATCAACGTCCTTCTTCAGGCCTACATCTCGCGCCTCAAGCTTGAGGGGCTGGCTCTCATGGCTGATATGGTCTACGTCACCCAGTCTGCTGGGCGTATTCTCCGCGCCATCTTCGAGATCACGCTGAAGAAAGGGTGGGCGTCTGTCGCCAAGCTGGCTTTGAACCTCTGCAAGATGGCCGAGAAGAGGATGTGGCCAACCATGTCACCCCTCAGGCAGTTCCCCAAGTGCCCCGCCGAGATTGTCAGGAAGGCAGAGAGGATAGACGTTCCCTTCAGAAGCTACTTCGACCTGGATCCGCCTCGCATGGGCGAGCTGCTTGGCTTGCCAAAGGCCGGAAAGACCGTGTGCGGCCTGGTTGCCAAATTCCCTCGGGTCGAGATCCAGGCCAATGTGCAGCCAATGACGAGGTCCATGCTCCGTGTCGAACTGACCATCACGCCAAACTTCGAGTGGGACATGGATGTCCACGGCCTGTCCGAAAGCTTCTGGATTGTTGTCGAAGACTGTGATGGCGAAGATATTCTCTACCACGACCAGTTCATTCTGCGCAAGGAGTATGCCGAGGCAGAGCCGAACGAGCACGTCGTCGAGTTCACCGTACCTATCTCTGAGCCCATGCCGCCAAACTATTTCATCTCGGTCATTTCTGACCGGTGGACGCACTCCGAGACTCGCTTGGCTGTGTCGTTCCAGAAACTCATCCTGCCGGAGCGGTTCCCCCCACACACGGAGCTGCTCGACTTGCAGCCTCTCCCAGTGGCTGCTCTGAAGGCGAAGGACTACACTGCTCTCTATCCCGACTGGCAGCAGTTCAACAAGGTGCAGACGCAGACGTTCAACTCTCTCTACAACACAGACAACAACGTCCTGGTCGCCTCGCCAACTGGCAGCGGCAAGACAGTGTGCGCGGAATTCGCTCTGCTGCGGCACTGGGGCCGGCAAGACGCTGGGCGCGCCGTCTACATCGCACCCTTTCAAGATTTGGTGGACCAGCGGTTCCAGGACTGGCAGAAGCGTTTCTCCAACCTCCGAGGGGGCAAAGATATCGTGAAGCTAACTGGAGAAACGACAGCCGACCTGAAACTGCTCGAGCAGGGAGACCTAATCTTGGCCACCCCTCTCCAGTGGGACGTTCTCTCCCGGCAGTGGAAGAGGAGGAAGAACGTCCAGACCGTGGAGTTGTTCATCGCGGACGAGCTGCACATGCTAGGCGGTCAAATGGGGTACATCTACGAGATCATCGTCTCTCGGATGCACTACATCCGTACGCAAACGGAGCTTCCAATGAGGATCGTCGGCCTCAGCGTCTCCCTCGCCAACCCTCGCGATATTGGAGAGTGGATTGATGCGAAGAAGCACGACATGTTCAACTTCAGCCCCCACGTGCGGGCGGTGCCTCTGGAGCTGCATATCCAGTCCTACACCATTCCTCACTTCCCGTCCCTCATGCTCGCCATGGCGAAGCCGACATATCTCGCCGTTACCCAGCTCTCGGCAAGCCAGCCAGCCATCATCTTCGTGCCCAGTCGCAAGCAGACCAGAGCAACGGCTCGCGATCTCCTCACAGCCTGTCTCGCGGATGATGACGAAGACCGGTTCTTGAACGTCGAGGTTGACCAAATTCGCAAGCTCCTCGACCGAGTCCAGGAGGAGGCGCTCGCCGAGGCGCTTTCCCATGGTGTGGGCTACTATCACGAAGCCCTGACGCTGAGTGACAAGCGCATCGTCAGGCACCTTTACAACAACGGCGCTATCCAAGTGCTGATCGCTTCTCGGGACGTCTGCTGGGAGCTTGATTGCACCGCGCAGCTGGTGGTCGCCATGGGGACGCAGTACTTCGAAGGCAGGGAACACCGCTACGTCGACTACCCCCTCAGCGAGGTCCTCCAGATGTTTGGCAAGGCCGTGCAGCCAGCCAAGGATGGGCGGAGCCGCGGCGTGCTGATGCTTCCTGCAGTGAAGCGCGAGTACTACAAGAAGTTCCTTAACGAAGCCCTGCCAGTCGAGTCGCATCTTCATAACTTCCTCCATGACGCATTCGTTACTGAAATCAGCACCAAGATGATCGAGTCTGGTGAGGATGCCATCAACTGGGCCACCTTCACGTACTTTTACCGGCGGCTGCTTGCCAACCCCAGCTACTACAGCCTGACAGACCCTACGCACGAGGGCCTGAGCCAGTATCTCTCCGACATGGTCGAGGCGACGCTGAAGGAGCTGGGGGATTCGAAGATTATCGAGATGGACGAGGACGAGGGAACGGTCGCGCCGCAGAACGCTGCCATGATTGCGGCCTACTACAACATCTCGTACACAACAATGGAGACATTCCTGTTGTCGTTGCGTCAGACGACCAAGCTGAAGGGCATCCTCGAGATCGTCACATCGGCCACCGAGTTCGAGTCGATCCAAATCAGGCGGCACGAGGAGGCCATCCTCCGGCGCATCTACGACAACGTCCCGGTGAAGATGAAGGAGCCCGCCTACGACTCGCCTCACTTCAAGGCATTCGTCCTGGTCCAGGCACACTTCTCCCGGATGAACCTGCCAATTGACCTTGCCAAAGACCAGGAGGTCATCCTGACCAAGATCCTCAGCCTCCTGAGCGCCACGGTCGACATCCTCTCGTCCGAGGGCCACCTGAACGCCATGAACGCCATGGAAATGTCGCAGATGGTGGTCCAGGCCATGTGGGACCGCGACAGCCCGCTGAAGCAGATCCCCAACTTCACTCCGGAGGTGGTCAAGACGGCGAACAAGCACGGCATCAGCGACATTTTCGACTTTATGGAGAAGATGAACCCGGAGGAGAACCCGGACTACGGGTCGCTCGTCAAGGACCTGGGCCTCTCGCAGGCGCAGCTCGCGCAGGCGGCCCACTTCACCAACACCAAGTACCCGGACGTCTCGCTCGAGTTCGAGGTCGAGGACAAGGAGAGCGTGCGGGCGGGCGAGCCGGCGTACCTCAAGATCCACATCGAGCGCGAGCTGGAGGACGACGACGAGGAGGCCGAGTTCGACCCGACGGTGCACGCGCCCTTCTACCCGGCCCGCAAGACGGAGAACTGGTGGCTCGTGGTGGGCGAGGAGAGTTCGAGGAGCATGTTCGCCATCAAGCGCGTCACGGTCGGGCGCGAGCTCAAGCTCAGGCTCGAGTTCACGGTGCCGACGCCCGGCCGGCACGACCTGAAGCTGTTTTTGATGAGCGACAGCTATGTCGGCGTCGATCAGGAGCCTGCCTTCTCGGTCATGGTCGAGGAGGGGATGGATGTCGATGAGAGTGGGGAGGAAGAGGAGGACGAGGAGGAGTGAGTGAGTGAGTGGGTGGGTGAATGGGTGGGTGGGTGAATGGGCAGGGGGCGAAAGGGATCTCGCCGAGATTGTTGAAGAGAAGATTTTGTGGCAGCTGCATGGTATATGAGGGGAGTTGGAGGGGTCAATCCAAAATGATGCGTTTTCTGTTTCTATCTTCCTTTATTTGACCTTCTCGGCAGTTGGCGGGCTCTTTGTGGGAAAGGGGAGAGAGGCGTTTAACCATCAGGCTGAGCTCAGAGCAGGCATCGAGGCCGGATTTGTCGGGTGTTGTCAGACAGGGTTTCCTCGGGGTTGAGGTACCTTGGCCAGGTGGCAAAGGGCGAGAGGGAAGTGGTTGTTCACCGGGAATCAGCGAGATGGGCCGTGGGAAGGGGGAGGAGACTACTGTTGAAGGGCGGATCCGATGATGCCCATCGGCTCTTTGGCTAAATAGAACCGTTCAGGTTGGTTATGCTGCGGCGCGGATGTGGGTGCCGTGTCGGGTGGGCGTTGGCGTCGTGAGATCGGACGCATGTCGGCAGCCCGGCGCAGCTCCTCCCCTCCACAACAACAGCCAGCTCCGCCCACTCACCGTGACCCAATTCTTTCACAGAACAGCAAGGCGAAGCTCCCTCGCCAAGGCGCTCGGACCAACCAACTCGTGTGCCTGCCCTCAAATAATTTCTCTTCGCGAGCTGGACGCTTCTCTCACCTTCGGCGCAACCTCGCATCCATTGTCTCGCGCCTGCGCACTCGTGACCCCCATCCTCATTCGCGCAACGCCATCGAGTTCCCATCACAACGCGAATCCCCGCGACACGCACGCAGCCTCTGGGCCACTTCCACGCGAAGAACGCGTCGCCTGCTGCTTTTTGCAGAGCAACCCCATCTTGCACTCCCGCCCAGTCGCGTGCTGACATCACATCGCCACCCTCGCGACACAATGGCTGGCGAGAACGGTCGAGCTACGCCCCCGGCTGACAGCGCGCCGGCTGCTGCTGTCGACAACAAGGACGGCGCGGTCGCCGAAACAAAGGTCGCCGCCGCCGAGTCCGCACCCGCGCCTGCCGCTGCCGAGGCGACTGAAGAATCCTCCGACAAGGCTGCCAAGGGTAAGAAAGACACGGTCCCGCAAACTGCACCATCGCCACGCCACGCCACGTGTGCGAGATAACAAGACCTTCCTGCTGACACTCGGTTGTTTCCCGGTCATTCAAGCCTCCACCGAGCAACCCGCCGAACAAGCCGAGGATAAGCCCGACGTCGAGATGACGGACGCTGCCGCTCCAGCCGAGCCTGCGCAAGAGGCCGCCGCAGTGCTGAGGGACAATGCGGAGGATGCAGGAGCCGAGCAAGCCGACGAGCCCACTGCCGGTCCCGCTGCCGACAAGTCCAAGGAGAAGCGCAAGTCAATTGGCAGCGCCACCCCCAAGGGCAAGAAGCTCAACAAGAAGGCGTCCAAGCCGCGCATGCTGCACCTGGACGCCAACCCGGGCGACCACTACTTTGTCAAGCTCAAGGGCCACCCGCAATGGCCCGTCATCATCTGCGACGAGGACATGCTGCCGGCATCCCTGCTCAAGTCCCGGCCGGTCACGGCGAAGCGCGCCGATGGGACCTACCGTGAGGACTACGCCGACGGCGGCAAGAACGTGGCCGACCGGACATTCCCGGTCATGTACCTGCACACCAACGAATTGTGAGTTCCTTTCGGCGTGCGACTAGCCCTTTCGTGGGCTTGCTGCGCTGCCGCGTGTCTCGTAAGCTATGACAGCTCACAGTTTGTGTCTAGTGGATGGGTGCCAAACACGGAGCTCATTGAGCTTGATCCGGCGACAGTCCTCGACGTCAAGATGGACAAGATGAGAAAGACGCTGCAAGCTGCCCACCACCTCGCCTCCGAGAACCACCCTCTGTCATTCTACAAGGAGGTACTGCAGAACTACCAGGAGGAGCTCATCGAGCAGGAGAAGGCCAAGGCGGCCAAGGCAGCGACGCCCAAGAGCAAGAAGTCCAAGGCTGTCAGCGAAGAGGACGAAGACGTCGAGATGGAGGATGCGGGCGAAGCCAGCGAGACTCCAGCCAAGGACAAGAAGACGAAGAAGAGGAAGGCCGAGGAGAGCGCCGAGGTATGTCTTGAACGCACACACGACAATCAGACAGACAGACCAGCCATGGCAAGCCTGCTAACTAGCGACGGCTAGACTCCGCAACGCTCCGAGTCGGTGAAGAAGCCTAAGATCAAGCTCACGACGAGCGCGACGCCCAAGGCAACCAACGGCGCCACGGCGACTCCGAAGTCTACCAAGGCCGCTGAAGCTAAGAGCTCAAAGGCCAAGCCTAAGAAGAAGGAGGCTGAGGAGAAGAAGGAGGCGGCCGCTCCCAAGGAGCCGGAGCTCTCTGCGGAGGAGAAGCATCAGAGGAAAGAGGTATGTCGGTTGGGGATGTTGCGGGCTTGAGAGAGATCTGGGGCAGTGGCTAACGGATTTTCCGTCCTCACAGAAGGAAGTCTTGTTCCTCCGGCACAAGCTGCAGAAGGGCCTCCTTACAAGGAACGTGGAGCCCAAGGACGAGGAGATGAAGCTCATGTCGGACTACGTCACCAAGCTCGAGGGGTTCCCGGACCTCGAAGTGAGCATCATCCGGGCCACCAAGATCAACAAGGTCCTCAAGGCGCTCTTGAAGCTCGAGCACATCCCGAAGGAGGACGAGTTCAAGTTCAAGCCGCGCTCGCAGGCCCTGCTGGACAAGTGGAACAAACTCCTGGCTTCGGACGCGACTCCCGCCGAGTCCAACGGAACATGCAAGGGGGAGGCCAAGGGCAATGGCGTCAAGGACAAGAGCGAGGCCGAGGAGCCCGCGAAGGCCAAGGAAGAGTCAAAGGAGGCGCCGAAGGAGGAGTCCAAGGACGAGCCCAAAGAGGCTGACAAGCCGGGGGAGACGTCCGAGGCTGCGGAGAAGCCTGCTGCTGCTGCCGAAGAGGTGAGGCCCTGATGTTTTGTTGGTTTGCTCTATATGGCACCTTGACTGACCCAACCCGAAAGAACAAGGCCGCTGAGGCCGTTGAGGCGTCCGCGTAGACGCCCATGCCCTCATGTCGGACCCAGTTTGCTACCGGGATACAGCAGGTTACGTGTCTGGAAGGTGAGCCCTTTTGGCCGGGCGAGTACCGACCAAGGTAGTTTTGGCAGCAGTTGCGCCCCAGACGAACCCCCAGACGAACGGGTTTCGAGCTGCAGCTGAAGGATGGAAGAGAAGCCACGGTCGATGTCGGACAGATATTTGTAAAACTAGGAGGGTGGAGGGAGGGGGGGTGTCCGTCGACTTTTTTTTTTGCACACGAGCAATTCTTGCTTCGGAATGGGCGGTTTGGGGGGTGGGTGTTCTGGTTTCTCAAATACAGGGCGTGCTTTTCTCTCTCTCTCTCTCTCTTTCCCTCTCGCTTATTTAGCCTCTCTTTTCTTTTTGGGCCTTTTCCCCTTCTTCTGCCGCTCTGGACGCTCCCTTCCTTGGGCCTTGTCTTTCCCTCATGAGGGTGCAGCGTGTATACAGGCACAGTGCAGCCGAGCAGTAAGCAAATAGGGGGGTGGGCAAGGGTGCTGTGTTCGGAGATGCCTTGGGCTGCAGATGCTACCTATCCATCTATCTATCCAGGTACTTTACTGATGTTCTTTAGGGTAGCTAGCGGGGAAATATTGACTCTGGGCTGTGTGCAGTCATGCTGACCATATCATCATGGGAGGGTGGAGGGGAGGGGGGGAGAGAGGGGTTTTGTTGGTTCTTGCAAAAAAATACTACTAGGAGCAGCATGGATGGATTACAGTCGTAGATTGTCAGCGAGCTAGCTAATGAAGATGAATTACCGCAGCGAGGATGCTTTGCTCGAAAGACGATAGTGAGTTCTTTGTGCTTTCCCTTCAAGTTGGGTTCTTATTTCATCAGTCTTAAACCTTTGTTTTTTAGAAGAGGCAGCAATCATCAGTAAGCGTGAATGCTCGATGAAAACGTGTCAGACATGATTACAATTTCGAGCATCATTTTATTACATACGACCATACCTGGCAGAAAACTCGGGATCCCGTCCGCTCTCCCCTAGATAAGCTGCCGAGGGCCAGATTATCTAGGGGGTAAGGAAAAACGCTACAAAACGGCCTCGACCTCGCCGTCGTCTGTTAGCATGGCCGTTCTTGCTGCGCCTGTTTCGAAGCTGCGGCCCAGTCATTTAAGGCTGGGCCGCCCACCACAAGTTATCGGGCGCGTGAAGCCCGCGACTCTTCCCTGTCCTGCGATAACTCGACTTCCTTGCAAGGTTAACCCTATCGAGCAAAAATGCCCCAGCGTCGCGGTGTTGTTCTCGATAGACCGGCTAGCGTAGGCAACCGTACCGAATGGCAGCGCAGAGTGGAAGAGGACGGCGAGCTATTGTTAGACGGCGAGCTCGACGATACACGGGTGGTATGCCGGAAGGAACAAGAAGAACGGGTTCGTGCATGGCAGTTGATGCGGCTGTGAGTACCTTCAGCAGCGATACTGTTGTCCACGGTGCGTTTAGTACGTTTGGCATTAACAGGAGGCTTAGGTTCATCGAGACCTACAAGAAGCGAGACTTCAACCAAATCTGGCTCGATCTCTGCCAGGATGACCCGGAGGCAAAGGCTGCGATACGATCATACTTGCGCGATTATGTCGAGATTTCTCAAACAACCGGCCCCGTCCTCGGCGAACAGGAGTTCGAGTACGTCCAAACAATCACCTCCACGACGACCGTGATAACGCATTGGAGAATCCTGGTCGCATATGCGGACAATATGATCCTGCGGCCGATGAGACGAGACGATCCTGCGGCCGATGAGACGAGACGACCCCGACAATTGGTAGAAGTGGAAGTTGAGGTGGGATCGAGGCGAATCAAGTGATCGGCCCGTTGCCGATATCAGCCAGGTAGGAGTTCTCAACTGGATCCATAGGAGGCGAGTGGAAGCCAACCAATCATAGTGGATCCGCAAAGACCTTGCGGCACGTTTCAGCCTGATCCGCGAATCGGAGCTTACCTTTGAGAAAGTCGAAACTACTGCTGATGACGTCTTGATGCTCCTCGATACGCTCTGGACACGGGCCGAAGATGTGCCTTGCAAGCCCCAATACCGCATCGCACTTCACTGGACGCTTATCCTCGCGGGTCTCGGGTTCAGACCAGGTTCGTTGATGAGATTTTGCTCTAAGCATGTCCGCCTTTCGGTTATCCGGGACCTTAATAATGGACGAACAACGCTCGCTGCAACGATCAACGTTACCCACGACAAGCGTCACAAGGCAGATCCCCGTAGGCAAGAACCCGAATACGTGAACTCGACGTACGTCCTTGTGCTCGTCCTAGCTTAGTTGACTCAATCACTAACTCTCACTTGAAGTGTTGGCTTTACAGTGTTCTTTGTACCCTGCCAATTGCTCTGTCTCGTCAGCCTGATTGCAACGCAGGCTATAGCCGACCGTGCGTTCGACACCCGTTCGAATCCCTAGACAAGATGCTCAACCGACCGAACCTCGAGCATACCGACGCCCTGGAGCTCCATTGGCGCAAAGACATAATGGAACGCGAAATATTTCCCAGCAGTTACAACAAGTAATGGGAATCGTGGAGTCTTTTATGGCAAGTGGCCGGCAACCGAGATCCTCGGCGGCCGTACTCGCTCCGTGTTGGCGCTGGTGGTAAACTCGACGGTATTTCTCTTTCCTCCAACCATACTTGGTTACCGCGGCTAACTCTTGGGCATTCTAGGTCCCCTCACTCCGGCTTTACGCTCACATTTCATGGCCAACTCGGAGCAGGTCTTCCAACAACGATACCTCCCTCAACATATCCGCAAA